>OX418216.1:146634653-147080680 GCA_948455865.1 Conomelus anceps
ATGAAGAGGAGTAATGGAGGAGTAATGTAGGAGGAATGGTGGAAAAATGGAGAAGAAACAAAATGAAAAGAGTCTTATGGAAAAGAGGATTGTTTGAAGTAATTAGTTTATATAAGAGAGTAGGGGTGTGTGTGTGTGTGTATGTCAGTCATACGGATTCCACAAAAACGGCAATGACTTGAAACAATAAATCTGCAACAAAGCCTCCTCTAAACTTGATTCAGTGCACCTCGAAGCCCGATTTTTGATTTCTCTTTCATATTTTTCAAAATTAATGTTCAAATTTCAATGGGCACTAATTTGGCAATAAGCACTAAATGGGCAATGGGCACTATATCTGTTAACTTTTTACGGTAAATTCAACGACTTGCTGTACATTTTAATTGAGAATAAATAATATTTTTACTCACTTCTGGCCAAACGTTTTCGAGTCATGGAGACTCATCTTTACTCGAAAACGTTTGGCCAGAAGTGAGTAAAAATATTATTTATTTTCAATTTAAATTGATAGCAAGTCGTTGAATTGAACTAATACGGTTTTAAAATATATTTAGATGCAGGAAGCTCATAAAACAGCTGATACATAATACGTCACTATGATGCAAAAAAACTTCAAGTCACAAGTCAAAGCAACACATTTGTTCTGAATCAATATTGCAGCTTCTAATTTCCTATTTGGAATTGTATTGATATAGGTGGTTGACCATCGAGACCACAGACTTGGTGCTAGAATTGTGGGAGGAATTTGATTACCACATAAACATTTCTTGGCTTCTGGTGGCGGACACTTGAAACGTTCATAACAATTTTTGATCACAATATTTTGACTAGCATGAGTGGTAAAAAAGGTTTTCAAGTATCTGTGTTTTATGAATAAATTGTTAATTTATTTTCCAATCACCCGGTACAGTGATTGTAAATCAAAATTAAATTTGAATGGAGGACTAAGAAAACTAATTTAAGAGGAGGAGGTGGAGAAGAATAAAAAACCAGAGGAATAAGAAGAAGAGAAAAGAAGAATGAATCAGTAGCAGATCCAATGGGGTTGCCGGGGGCTGGGGCCCCCCTCCACCCAATCAAGGTTAAGTACAAATCAATTGTGCAATACCAATATCTATGGACAAAATATTTCTCTCCAGATGATATGTATCACTTGCTACATATTTCTTGTAGACAAACAGCTTATGGGGAAAATAACTTTTCAATCAGCTGATTAGTAATACAAACCTAATTAATAATTTCGTATACAACTAATATTCAACTAATTTTAATGATTTGTCAAAAAAAAATTATTTTCCCGATTTTTTCTATATCCTCAGACGCCCGGTTATGGTAACCCCCTCTATCGGTCATCCTGGATATGACCATAGACGAACCATCAAGACTTACTATCATAACGACGAACATAGACTTACTATCCCTGATCAATGATATGACTATATTACCCCCTCCTCCCCCCCCCCCCCCAACAATATCGTCCACTGACCTAGCCGACATTCCCCCTCACGTATGAGCCGTGAGCCGTAGCAGGTATCTATTCTATCAGATAGAGATAAGCTGCGTTCTACTGGGCACTCTTTTTAAGGGTGACCGATTAGATTGACCAGCAAAAAAGACACTGTTCTCTGCTTTAAAAATCACTTCCTGGTGGTCCGGAACCCACCTAAAATTGTAGGTTCAACTCATTACCTACGCACAGGTCTCAGACCTATGTGGGCTTCATCCTCGAAAAAAAAATCTCAAAACAAAATATAAAAAAGTTAATGGAATTACTTTTATACAAGCTAGACATGCTAACTGTAGGTCCAACTCATCAATCACCATCATACAACTCATTATCACGCACAGGTCTCAGACCTATGTGGGCTTCATCCTGCAAGAAAAAAAAGATAAAAAAGAAGGTGGCGTGAGGGGAGGTGAAATCAGGCAAAAATTTTAAGGAAATTATGCGGATGAAGAAGAAGAAGAAGAAGAAGAAAACAAACAAATAAACGAGGCAACATCACTGGAAATGTTTTAGTGAATCAATGCAGTGTAGTTCATGCTCAGATGCATCTTCAAGCGTGTTTTCAAACTCTGTTGTAAAGTTAATGAAATGAAAATTTCCACAGCGCTAGGTGCGAATAAAACAAAAATCCAGCTGAGACTCAGTCAACCCCAGGCCACACTCATAAATGTGCGAATAGAAATAGAAGAACGACAAGAAGAAGAGAAAATAAGATGAAGAAGAAGAGGAAGGAGCAGAAGAGATTAATCCAACCCCTAAATGATGGACCTCCTACCAGGTCACACTTATATTTGTGCCTGGTGTGTGTAAAATGTACAAATGTGCAGTCAAAAACTATAAAGAGTATACTGTTTTTAATGAAGGTTGTTATAAATCACACTCCAGTTGGTCTACCAAGGGCTAAAACACAATATACAGAGTGTTACACATACGGCATAACACCCGCTAACCCGCTAACCTTTCTGTCAACAAATGTCTAGTTAACAGATGACCTGTCGAACTTGATTTTCGACACACAGTTTTAAAATATGAAACCCATAAAGTCACGAAGAACCTTAAAATGACATAAATAATATTACATAATTTAAAAATAAATATGGAATAATACATATTTATATGATGTTGAAGATCCATCTTGTTTCCACTAATATGTAATATAAACTTGAAAAAAACACTTTTAAATGGAAATTAACTCACGTTATGGCGTGACGGCCGTTTCGCTCTGTTGTACTGTGGGTCGTCTGACGATGCTCTAGACAACAGAGCGAAACGGCCGCCACGCCATAACGTGAGTTAATTTCCATTTAAAAGTGTTTTTTTCAAGTTTATATTACATATTAGTGGAAACAAGAAGTGGAAACTAAGTGTACTGTGGGTCGTCTGACGATGCTCTAGACAACAGAGCGAAACGGCCGTCACGCCATAACGTGAGTTAATTTCCATTTAAAAATGTTTTTTTCAAGTTTATATTACATATTTATATACTAGTGAGTCCAACGGGCTGAAGAACTCGCTTGCAAACAATTAATTTTTGAAAGGGAAACTCATTTGGAAAGCTTATCGTAGGGGTAAGGTAGTAACGAAAAACGGCTGCTTTGAAGATACTTATTTAAAAATTCACAAGACATATCACTTTAAGTTCAAGTTCATCGTTGCTCTGATACACAGATTTATTTTCCACAAAAAAGACCTACCGTCATCATATACCTATATATCAGGGCAATGGAATATATTTAGTAGATATATTTACCACATAAAAAACAGCTGTTCATAATTATATCCAAATATCAGGGCAATGAAATTAGATTCAGATTCAGATGGCTTTATTTGTGTAAATTCACAATGTACATAAATGATAAAAGTATTATTAATATTAGCAACTCTCAGATCTCATAGTTCAAGTGATAGTACAATGAACGGTTGAATAGTTCATTGTACAATGAACGGTTGAATAGTTTGAATAGAAAAGATTTTAAATACAATTAATATATATTTTAAGGTACTGTACAACAGAAGTACATGATGTGATTGCTAAAAAAAAAGGAAAAGAGAGCTTGGATCTGAGAGATGAATTACACAAAGAGGCGAAGTCTTGGCCAGATAGAGATTCTATAAAAAACCTGATCACATTTATATTCACCTACAGCTGATAATAATTCAAAATATATTTTGAAATCTATTGCGAATGCCATCATATGGTAGAATCGTAGAAACAACTATTTTCTATATATAGTGATATATAGATATATATATCAATGAAGGGCCTATTTGATTAGCTTCAAAAAGGATGAAGGAGTCGGTTAATTTTATTGGCCAACGAACTTGACCTGTCTAAAGATACCAAGAATCTGTGTTTCAAATTTGAAGTTGATTGATAAGTGCGTTCGAAAGTTATCGTGGAACATACCCACAAACACACAACGCCTCGAGCCTCAAATCAAAAGGAAGAACTCGCTTCGCTCGTTCAAAAATCTCTAGTTGGAAAGGAAATGTATAGTTATTAAAAAAAATGTATAACGAACTTGAAGAAAAACATAAGTTCAATTACGTTAATGTTAAACTTTCGGTATTTGTTTAGGTTGGGTTAGGTATTTTTTGGGAACGCAGTCTTTTTGCTGGCCAATCAAATCGGACACCCTTACAGAGAGGGCCCAGGAGAGCGTTGCTTATCTCTATCTTATTGAACAGATACCTGATGCGGCTCACGGCTATCACTTCCCTATTGGGGTAATGTACAGTTCTGTACTTGAACGCTTCATTTGGGGTGTTCGGGGGCACTCCCTCGAAAATTAAAAAAAAGAATAGTTTCCAAAATCGATTCCAGATATCTCTTTTAACTATTTTGTCAAACATTGTCTCTCAAAAATTGGTAAAAATTCAAAGTTCCTTTTGTTATTAGGTCTCTGGTGGATCTATCCCCCTGCTCCCCCTCTTAGTTACTGGGTTGAAACAACCTAGAGTTTCATTCATTGTGGATGTCTACAACTCAATATCACTCTCACCAATAATGAAAGGTCTCCGTTCAAATATTGACTAAATATCAGGCTATATTTTTCCGTACTGTGTTATCTAGTTGGCTTTTATTGTTATTTGTAGGGTGCATCCAGAGATCCAGACAAATAGAACTGAATCTTCACCACTTGAACAGAATTCCAACCTTCTCACGTCTATCTTGTCATGTATAGTAGAAGAGAAAAAACATCAGAAAACTTAACAAGAGAAGACTTGAAAAAGCATAACTAGAAAAAAGTAACAAAAACATCGGAAACCAAAAACCGTTTCCAACGCTACCTGAAAAGACAAACAGACTGATAAAAGCAAACAGAAAAATAACGAGATGATGATGAAGAACAAGAGAGAGAAAAAGGAAAGAATAACGAAAAAGAAGAAGATAAAGAAAAAGGAGAGGAAGAAGGAGAAGAAGAAGATGAGGAAGAAGAAGGAGAGGGAGAAGGAGAAGAGGGAGAAGGAGAAGAGGGAGAAGAAGAAGAAGAAGAAGAAAAAGAAGAAGAGGGAGTTGAAGAAAACGAAAAAGCAGCAGCAG
Organism: Conomelus anceps; assembly: GCA_948455865.1. NCBI lineage: Eukaryota > Metazoa > Arthropoda > Insecta > Hemiptera > Delphacidae > Conomelus > Conomelus anceps. The sequence continues at coordinate 146,639,705 of OX418216.1, forward strand.
GAATTTGACAAAGGAGAGAAGAGAGCATTAACGAAATTGGAAAAATATTATGAGAAAAAGAAGCGACCGAAGAAGAATGAAAAGTGGAATAAGTAGAAGAAAAAAGGAAGAACAGTAGAAAGGAAAAGGTGAAATAACAAAACGAGAGGCTCAACAAAGCAGCCTGATCAAATAGCTTCCTCGCTTGCAGAGTATATTGTCAAAGCAATTGAGTTTTCAGACTTTTTTCAAGCGAGTTTTCAATCTAGCCCAAACTAGCCAGAAGTCGGCGTTGAATTAGTTTGTAAACAAGACGAAAGGTGTTGAATGTTTGCACATTGTCTATCCCCAGCTCTGTGCTTGTTTTCCAGGTGTTATTTTTTATGAGTCGAATATGCTCGCCGAATGTTTACTCGTCGTCATTCGATCCAGTATCACTGTTCGATGGCAAACAGTGTAATGGACGAGAACATTATGATATTTGAGTTAATAATACACTCAAAAAACCTTTTCCACGGCAGTGGGCTAATATATGAAATGCTTCAATAGTTATTTAAGTATTAAGCACAGGGTTTTTGGTCGTAATTTTTTTTCGAAGTTTCTTGCATTGAATATCATTAGGGATTTAAATTGTTATCTATTGATATGATATAGTTTAAATATGGGGGTTCAAAGTTGAGCTTTTTTGGTTTTTGGTGGCAATTGATCTCACCTATGACTGATTTTTAACTTTTGATAAACTTTCTGTAACTAAGCCACATTGAGGAATAAAATGGCATATTTTCAAGTTGTACAATCAAGCAACTAATTTGCAAAATAAAGTTTTTTAAATTTGTAAAAAATCAATTTTTCAAACATATAGACTATTTTTAAAAAACTATTTTTTAAATAAATACGTCATTTTATTCCTCAAAGTGTCTCTTAATTATGGGAAATTTATCAAACGTTTAAAATCACTCATTGGTGAGATCAATTGCCCCCAAAAACCAAAGAACTTCAACTTTAAACCCCCATATTTCACAAAATAATTGAAGAAAAACATTCTTCCTCACAGCAATAGATAACATTTCAAAGCACTAATAATATTCAATATAAGAAAATTCGAAAAAAATTATGACCAAAAAACCTGTGCACAACCCTGCGAGCGTAAAGACCAACTTTTTTCACTCTAGCAACATTTATTCTACAAATGATAAGCAATTTTTTGATTTCCAATAATTGTATGGAATTATCATTCCCATACTCAATGCACCATTGTTAAGACGTTGATTTAATGAAAAATTCATCTGGCAATAATCAGCTGGCAAACTTCAATGTTGTCAGCCGTATGATAAAAACAATGTACTTTTTTTAGACTTAACCAACAAAGAATCAGTACAGGACATCACGCCACATCATGCGATTCCACAGCTAGTCAGCCTTCTAAATCAATAACCTCTCATTAAGTGCAGGATTTACATTAGTTTATATTCATTTATTTTAATACACTACGAGCAAGTCAACTATTAAAGTTAATAATTAATTCTATTTCACAAAAATTTACATACAAAACTTCAAATGGTTTTCATAAAATTTAAAATAGTGTACCTAGCAACTGCCAACAAAAAGGAGTGTACCTGAGCTCGAAGTTTAAAATATTGTGAATTCATCACAGTTTGAAAGAGTTATTCATGTAATTGATACGTAAAAAAGAAGCTTAGTTATTGACAGTCTAAGCCGTCTAAGGCATTCCTGAACATAACCACGAGAAAAAGAAGAAGAAGAAGAAGAAGAAGACGAAAAAGAAAAAGAAGAAGAGGAGGAGGAGGAGGAGGAGGATGAGGAGGAGGAGAAGAAGAAGAAGAAGAAAAGAAGAAGACGACGAAAAAGAAAAATAAGAGGAGGAGGAGGAGTAGGAGGAGGAGGAGAAGAAGAAGAAGAAGACGACGAAAAAGAAGAAAAGAAGTAGAAGAGGGAGAAAAAGAGAAAAAAGAAGAAGAAGAGAAGGAGGAGGAGGAGAAGAAGATGAAAAACAAGAAGAAGAAGAGTAGAAGAAGAAGAAGAAGAAGAAGAAGAAGAAGAAGAAGAAGAAGAAGAAGAAGAGTAGAAGAAGAAGAAGGAGGAGGAGGAGAAAAAGTTGAAGAAGAAAAAAAGAAGAAGAAAAAGAAGAAGAAAAAGAAGAAGAGAAGAAGAAGAAGAAAAAGAAGAAGCGAAGGAGGAGAAGAAGATGAAGAAAAAGAAGAAGAGAAGAAGAAGAGAAGGAGTAGAAGAAGATGACGAAGAGAAGGAGTAGAAGAAGATGAAGAAGAAGAAGAAGAAGTAAAAAAGAAGAAGAGAAGAAAAAGATGAAAAAGAAGAAGGAGAGGAGAAGAAGAGGAAGAGAAAAAGAATAAGAAGAAGAAGAGAAGGAGGAGAAAAAGGTGAAGAAGAAAAAAAAGAAGAAGAGAAGAAGAGAAGAAGAAGAAGAAGAAGAAGAAGAAAAAATAAGAAAAAGAAGAGTAGAAGAAGAAGAAGAGAAGAAGAAGAAGAAGAAGAAGAAGAAGAAAAAATAAGAAAAAGAAGAGTAGAAGAAGAAGAAGAGAAGAAGAAGAAGAAGAAGAAGAAGAAGAAAAAATAAGAAAAAGAAAAAGAAGAGTAGAAGAAGAAGAAGAGAAGAAGAAGAAGAAGAAGAAGAAGAAGAAGAAGGAGGAGAAAAAGTTGAAGAAGAAAAAAGAAGAAGAGAAGAAGAAGAAGAGAAGAAGAAGAAGAAAAAGAAGAAGCGAAGGAGGAGAAGAAGATGAAGAAGAAGAGAAGGAGTAGAAGAAGATGAAGAAGAGAAGGAGTAGAAGAAGATGAAGAAGAAGAAGAAGAAGAAGAAGAAGAAAAAAAGAAGAAGAGAAGAAAAAGATGAAAAAGAAGAAAAAAGGAAGAAGAAGAAGAAGAAAGAGAGAATTATGAAGTAACATAAGACGAAAGGAAGGAGGAGGAAGAGTAGAATAGTCGATCAATATGGAGGATGAGGGCGATGAATTCTGTAGTTGAAAGAAGTGAAAAGCTGAATAGAATAAAAAATAAATTTCCATTGAACCGCATTAGGTGTAAAAAGTGAATGGTGGGAGAAAAAGAAGAAGAAGAAGAAGAAGCCACCAGCGGCACAATTATTATTACCACAACAATTCACACCAGAAAGCAACCATCGGTTGTGCGGCACAGAAGTTGCCGGAGAGTGTCGAGGAATGTGATAAAGGAGAGAAAAAGGGGTTGAATGAGGAAGTTAGGGATGAAGAGAAAGTCTGAGAGTGATAGTGAGGGAGTGAGTGAGAGGGAATGATTGATTTTTGGGATTAGAGAAAGAATGAATTCGGCAGATATATTCAAATTGCAGATAAGCGATCGACTACTATGAATAAATATAATGGTAAAGCCAATACGGCAATAAAAGCATCATCGTCATTATCGTCGTTATCATCACCACATCATCATCGTCATCAACACGACGATTACAATGATAAAAGCTTTGAAAAGTGGAGGAGGCACCAACGGGAGTCGAGTGAGTATTATAGCCTTTGGGCCGACTCCATTAGGCGGCTTTAAAAAGAATGTAGGTGGGGGAAGGGTGGAGGAGGAGGAGGAGGAGGAGGAGGAGGAGGAAGAAGAAGAAGACGAGAGAGTTAAAAAATAAGTGAGAAGAAAAGAAATGAGAAGGGGAAAGTAAAGGTGGAGATGGATGAAGAAAAATAGAAGACGACGGTAAAAGCAGACGGTGAAGAAGAAGAAAAAGCTGGAATGAGGGAGGTTTGAAGAAGAAAAAGAATAATAAGAGGAAGAAGAAAAAGAAGAAAATAGAGATATAAAAAAATAAGACGAAAGAGAAAGAAGGCTGGAGAAGAAGAAGAGTGACGAAGATGACGCTCCAGAAAAGAAAGAGTGAAAAAACAGGAATAAGAAGATAGATAGAAGGAAGAGTCGTTGAAGGTGGTGGAGAAGGTAGAAGAGAAATAGAAGACGGTAAAAGCACAAGCAGAAGGAAAGATGAAGAAGAAAACAGTGGAATGAGGAAAGCTAGAAGAAGTAAAAAAAGGAGGAGTGGAAAAATTAGGAATAAGAAGACAGATGAGAAGGAGGAATAGGAGCAGGTGGAGGTGGTGGAGAAGGAAGAAGAAATATAGAAGGAGATGGTGAAAGCAGAAGGGGAAGAAGAAGAAGAAGAAGAAAAAGAAAAAAAAGAAGAAGCTGGAATAAGGGAAGTTAGTTAGAAGACGAAGAATAAAAAAAAAGAAGGAGATATAAAAGAAGAAGATGAAAGAGAAAGAAGAGTGAAGAAGATGACGCTCCATTAGAGCGATGATTTTTGTGTAATGTCTGTTTTTTTAGTATTAACCAGTATAAAACTTTGTTGTGTCACATGCTGCTGGAGCGTTGCTCCCTAGTTGCGGTTCTGGTTAACAAACAAAATAAAATGAATAAAAATAAAAACAGGAATAAGGAGATAGATTAGGAGGAAGAGTAGGTGGAGCTGGTGGAGAAGGAAGAAGAAAAATGCGAGACGGTGAAAGCAGAAGGGGAAGAAGAAGAAGGAGAAAAAGTAGATGGAGAAGGAGGAAAAATATTTCTAAAAGAAGGAAAAATATAAAAGAAGAAGACGAAAAACAAAAGGGTGAAGATGAAGATAAGGAGGAAAAAGAGAGAAATACTAAGAAGATAAAGAGGATAAGTAGAAGAAAGAAAGAAAAAGGAGGAGAAAAGATATGAAATAAGGATATGAAGATAGAGAAGAAATACGAACAAGAAGAAGGAAAAGAAAATATAAAAGAAGAAAATGTAAAAATGAAGGGAGAAGAAGAAAACGAAGAAGAGTGAAGAAGATGCCGAAGATGAAGACGATAAGGAGGAAAAAGATTGGGAAGAAATACCAAGATGACGTAAGAAGATAAGTAGAAAGAAGAAAGAAAAAGGAGGAGTAAAGATATGAAAACAAAGGAGGAGAATAGAAAGTACAGTGTCAGAACAAGAGGAAGTAACAGGAAAAAGAGGGTGACAAGAAATCGAAGGAAAGATAAAAGGTAAGAAAATTTACAATGCGTATTAGTTAAGGCTGTGCGCAGGGTTTTTGTTTATAATATTTTTTCAAAGTCATTGTATTGGATGTTATTAGGGCTTCGAAATGTTATCTATTGCTGTGAGAAAGTTTTTTCATCAATTATTTTGCGTAATATGGGGGTACAAAGTTGACCTTTTCGATTTTCGAGGGCAATTGATCTCACCTCCCAGTAATTTTAAACTTTTGATCAATTTTCTGTTCTCAAGGCACCTTGAGGAATAAAATTGATGGCATATTTTTTACTCCGATCAATCAATTCTATTTTTCAAAATACATTTTTTTAAATCTGTAAATTTTTCAAAAAAAGTATTTTGTGAAAAGTATTTGTCAGATTGAAATAAAAAATTTGCCATTTTACTCCTCAAGTAAATTCCAGTGTGCCAATAGCTATTTTTTGTATTGTATAAAGTAATTTAAACAGAACAAAACAGGACATACATAACCTGACAATTCCTCACATAACCTATCTTCGAATCAAATCGATTTCAACAACTACAACGACTATTTCCTTGCTGAAGCAGAGTAGCCAACCTATTTTTGAATGCTGAATAGGGAACCTGCGCATTACATGCTCACTATTTTGTGTTGTTAGGTAGCAAATCTGGAGTGCAGAATAGTTATTTATGTATTAAGAGCGTGAAGCGCGACTTTATCGCTCGAGCCAAAACATTTACTGCGCGACGCATAGCGGAGCGCAGTAATTTTGCGAGAGCGATAAAGAAGCTTCACGCGCGAATTGCATACAATATTTTTCCTACAACTGCAGTTCTGGATTACAACACAATAAAAACTTGTAGTTTGTAACATCACAGACCGTGCGCGGATTTGGTTAGCGTTCGCCATTGTTGAGGTTATGTCAATTTCACGGATTCTGTGATCCACCAATGAGAAGGCACCAAAATCATAACAGAAGCGTAAAGAAAACAGCTGGCGAGCGTAAAGTACTTTACCGCTTGCTGAGCAGTAAAGAGGTATTTCACAATTAGTTTTCAGTACGTAAAGAACTACTTTACGAGCAGTTGTAGGAAATAGCTATTTATGCATTAAGAGCGTGAAGCGCGACTTTATCGCTCGAGCCAAAACATTTACTTCGCGACGCTTAGTGGAGCGCAGTAATTTTGCAAGAGCGATAAAGAAGCTTCACGCGCGAATTGCATACAATATTTTTTTTAAAACTGCAGTTCTTGATTCCAACACAATAAAAGCTTGTAGTTTGTAACATCATGCGCGGATTTGGTTAGCGTCCGCCATTGTTGAGGTTAAGTGAATTTCACGGATTCCGTGATCCACCAATGAGAAGACATCAAAATCAAAACAGAAGCGTAAAGAAAACAGCTGGCGAGCGTAAAGTACTTTACCGCTTGCGGAGCAATAAAGAGGTATTCTACAATTAGTTTTCAGTACGTAAAGAACTACTTTACGAGCAGTTGTAGGAAAAAGTACTTTGTCGCGCTGGAATTTACTTTCTCGCACTGGTGCAGGAATAGACTATTTTGTTTGCTACAGTTAGTGCAAAAATAGGCATTTTTTCGGGTCACAGTAGGAAAAGTACTTTTCCTACAGTGACCCCCAATAGCTATTTGTGTAACTAGAGTGCAAAATAGCGTTTTTCTGCATCGAGAGAAACAGTTTTTTTCACGAGCCAAAGGCGAGTGAAAAAAGTTTCTCGAGTGCAGAAACAATACTTTGCACTCGTATTACACATTAAATTTTTCCTACAGTAATGTATAAAGTAATTCAAACAGAACAAAACAGGGCATACATAACCTGAAAATTCCAGACATAACCTATCTTCGAATCAAATCGATTTCATCAACAACAACTACAACAACTATTCACAGCTGAAGCAGAGTAGCCAACTAGCCCAGGCAATGAATGCAAAAAAATGGCCATTGTCGTAACAAATTAGGGGAAAGCTGAATTTTTGCAGGATGTTAGTATACATAGTACTTACTCAAAAAAACCAAAGTCCCGACCCCCACCCCGCTTGCTTCCCCCACCACCCCCCTATCAACATTGCAAGAGCAGTACTTCAGTTAAAGGCTTATAACTCGAAAACTAATTAAGGTATCGTTGTGATTCTGATCTCATATAATACGCAAAACTATTTTCTAAAACATATGTCATATACATTTTCTATGTAGATAGCCTAGTTTTCCAGTAAAAATATAGTTTATAGAAAAAAATGTCACCACGAACCACAAAAATCAACTTCAACTGATCATATCTTTTTTAATATCGCGTTATTGGTTGTGCAGTTCCTTACAAAACTTATAGATAATTTAATAAGCTTTAAAATGATGTGTCTACTGATTACTATAGTTCAAGTAATGGCGTCATAGTGAGTGATGAAATAGTAGCGGACACCGCGTCGCGAACCCTACAGCACTGTGTATTGCATGGCGCTTGGCTATCCAGCCCAATCCAATAAATAATTATTGTCAGACAAGCAAGATTATATATGCCAATCAATAGTACACGTTTAAAAGTACATTTTCCGAAAAGTCCCTAAAAATCCCCCCTCAACTTTTCCCCCAAGCCCCCTCAAAGTTGAAAATGTTTCTAATTATTGGAAATTCGATATCTCTGTAACTAACTATCGAACAGAGTTGATTCTTCTTCCATAATATCAGTCATATAATGTTCTGCAATAAATGTACTGTTCACTTTGCCAGTAAACCTGATAGTTTCTATTATAAAAATTGAAATATCTTCAAAAGAGAATTCTATCAACTAGATTTTTCATTATTTAGGGGGGCATTTTTGTTTGTCAATTTACAGAAAATAGCGTTAAATAGAAGTTATAGAACTTATTTTTATGAATCCAAAGATGTGTATAACAGCATACTGACGATTAGAGATGATGATTTGTTCGATGAGAGATGTAGTGAGGAGGGGGTCCCCCTTTGCTAACATTGTTGGATCCTTCTCTCAGGAACGGTTTGTCGCACTCCATACCTTTATTTTCTCAGCTCTTTGATGCCAAATTTGACATATAATTTGGAATTCTACTTGAAAGGGCAGTATAGGCTCCCCCCTATATCAGACATGGGCACACTTTTGAAGGAGGGGGCTAGATGAAATGAGAAATTATGTGGGCGGGTCAAAAAATTGATTAGTACTCATTTTTTACATTTCAATCATAAATTAAAAGTTCAAGTCTCAATGAATATTATCCTAAATAATTAAAGATGTAGTAGAAAGACTCTTGTTTAACTCACGAAGGGATGCAGTAATCGAACTGAGATTAGCTTTAGAAGCAATCTGATTTTTAACCCATCTTATCAAAGCAAAAGGTATCAGGGGGTACTTCTCCACAATGGATTTGGTAAATTAGCGTTTGAAAGCAGTAATTTAAGAAGCTCTAGACATCATTTCACTCATTTTGACGCACATTAGAGTATGAAGTTCATTTAGCGCTCATATCATTTGAATGTCTCACTAACAATCATGCTATTTATAGATGGCCTTTTACATTTAATTTCACTTCTATATTCAGTTTGAAAACAAGTAAAGTTTTTTTTTAATGCTTCGGTAGTTATACTTATGTCTGTTATTTTTCACTATTTACTCTATAAGCTCAACTTCTCTTTTGTTCTGGATAAAAGTGATGTCACAATTTCATTGAGACTAAACATTCCAATTGGACCTTTTTTAATGTGTGGACCTTTTGGCATTGATAATCAATAATGAAACTACAGTAGTTTCTTTATTTTGTAACTGATGACCAATTTCAAGCATCTATTCGTTTCAACATATGAAAACTTCATCCAATGACAACAGAGGCAGGAAACCTCTTGAAACAATGAACAAGAATTAGGCCTATATCGTCATAATACAGTAATTGCAATTTGAGTCTTTCTTCCTTCCCTGTCGATTTTACGTTGTGAGCGGTAGCTCAACTCTTTAGTAAGTTAACTCATATCTAAACACTGAGAGAAAACTGAGATGCGATAATATTGTACTGCGAAATCGAAAAGATAAATGAATAAAACCGTTATCCTAATTTAGCAAAGAAAAATATATTTTTTACATTATAGGACATTTTTTAATGTATAGGACACAGTTATTTTAGACAATACAATTCCCTGAAACATACCAGTGGCATCTTTGTGTCATGCATTAATTTTGAGTTATTGTAATTCAAAATGTTGAAAGATTGTGAAAAAATTGAAATTTCAACTTTATGAATGATTATAACTTTCTATTCATGCTACAAGCCTGCCGTTGGTACCCAGTTTTGGGTAATTGTATTGTCCACAAAAACGGTATCCTGTTTATTTCATGTTCGACACATGGTGTGGCTGTAACATCGGAAAACCTGGAAAATTACCAAAATTTTTGCTACATATAAAATTGTTTAGCTTGATTTAAAACGTGTTTTCAGCAGCTCTCTTACTGAGGGTATGAAAGAAAAAGATGATACCTACAGTTTGCGACAAATTTTGCGATTTATTCTTCAGTAGTTTACAAGTTATAACTATTTATAATGATAAATCATCATTTAACAAAATAATGTAGTATAAGGAAAGCCCTTTCAAGTAGAATTCCAAATTATATGTCAAATTTGGCATCAAAGAGCTGAGAAAATAAAGGTATGGAGTGCGACAAACCGTTCCTGAGAGAAGGATCCAACAATGTTAGCAAAGGGGGACCCCCTCCTCACTACATCTCTCATCGAACAAATCATCATCTCTAATCGTCAGTATGCTGTTATACACATCTTTGGATTCATAAAAATAAGTTCTATAACTTCTATTTAACGCTATTTTCTGTAAATTGACAAACAAAAATGCCCCCCTAAATAATGAAAAATCTAGTTGATAGAATTCTCTTTTGAAGATATTTCAATTTTTATAATAGAAACTATCAGGTTTACTGGCAAAGTGAACAGTACATTTATTGCAGAACATTATATGACTGATATTATGGAAGAAGAATCAACTCTGTTCGATAGTTAGTTACAGAGATATCGAATTTCCAATAATTAGAAACATTTTCAACTTTGAGGGGGCTTGGGGGAAAAGTTGAGGGGGGATTTTTAGGGACTTTTCGGAAAATGTACTTTTAAACGTGTACTATTGATTGACATATATAATCTTGCTTGTCTGACAATAATTATTTATTGGATTGGGCTGGATAGCCAAGCGCCATGCAATACACAGTGCTGTAGGGTTCGCGACGCGGTGTCCGCTACTATTTCATCACTCACTATGACGCCATTACTTGAACTATAGTAATCAGTAGACACATCATTTTAAAGCTTATTAAATTATCTATAAGTTTTGTAAGGAACTGCACAACCAATAACGCGATATTAAAAAAGATATGATCAGTTGAAGTTGATTTTTGTGGTTCGTGGTGACATTTTTTTCTATAAACTATATTTTTACTGGAAAACTAGGCTATCTACATAGAAAATGTATATGACATATGTTTTAGAAAATAGTTTTGCGTATTATATGAGATCAGAATCACAACGATACCTTAATTAGTTTTCGAGTTATAAGCCTTTAACTGAAGTACTGCTCTTGCAATGTTGATAGGGGGGTGGTGGGGGAAGCAAGCGGGGTGGGGGTCGGGACTTTGGTTTTTTTGAGTAAGTACTATGTATACTAACATCCTGCAAAAATTCAGCTTTCCCCTAATTTGTTACGACACAAAACATTCATTGCCTGGGCTAAACCTATTTTTGAATGCAGAATAGGGAACCTGCGTATTACATGCTCACTATTTTGTGTTGTTAGGTTGCAAATTTGGAGTGCGAAAAAGTACATTCTTGCACTGCAATTTACTTTCCCGCACTGGTGCAGGAATAGACTATTTTGCGTGCTTCAGTTAGTGCAAAAATAGGCACTTTTTCGGGTCACTGTAGGAAAAGAATTTTACCATATGACAGATGTGATTGAATATGGGAAAAATACACTACTCTCAAAATGCGAGTACTAACACAGGTTCTTAATTTTCTGATCATTAAGGTTTCTTTACTAAGTTTTCTTGCAGTGACATCAATATGTTCTGACCAATTCAGACCACCATCCCCAGAAATTTGGCCAATCTCTTGGCCTAGAGTCAGACCTTTGTTGAGGGAGCAGGGTTGGCTTAGTGTTACTGCTACTTGCTAGCCTGTAAATTTGTGAACTTGATCTGAGTTTTGGATGCATTTCGAGAGCACTCCTCCTCCCCCCACCACAAGTCATAATAGGTTTTTGAAAAGTAGGTTATTCAAACAAAAACCTACAGCTATGTTGGTAGGAAACTCTACAACAAGATACCGCAGTTTTTAAAGAGTCTTGAAAATTGGTTGATTGGTAGAGGGGACTCTCAAGTCCCAACTCCGCCTAATAAAGCATATTTTCATTTCATTTCATTTCAAAATTTAGAAATATTTAAAAAATAAGTAGTTGATAAAGCTTTTTATATTGTAAAAGAGTCTCTTTCACATCAGAATTAAGCCTCATCTCAACTAATTGACATAGTAATTATGGTACTTGGTGTATAAGATTGTATAATTGTTAATCTGACTTGTCTTATACTCCTTAACTGGAACTCCAAGACGTAAGCGACAAAAAAACCTGCTTGAGTTTCTATAATGCTTTCCCAATTCACAAAAAATGCATATAGTTAAAAACAGAGTTCAGTTTCTTCTTCTTGCTTATCAAATATATCCAGCCTCAATATTTCCTCCCTATTTTTTCAATTTGACCATCTGAAATAATTTAATCTACAAACAAGAATCACTGAAGGAACGTTCATAACTAGTCCTATAACGTTGATGCTAGCATCTACACTCTTTGAATTAGTCTGATTTATAGAAAAATAATTTTTTAAATCATTCTAAATGTATCTTACCAGATTATTCTGCACATGCGAACGTGTGAAAGTTCACTTTTACTTGTGCAAGCTTGCAACAATCGCATTTCAAGATAGAGCAAGAAAAAAGTGCTGAATTGAAAAGAACAGCGAGACAAGTAGCAACAGTGGAAAGTGAGTATAACAGAACACGAAGGTATACGCAAGGGATTTGGATTGAAAAAGAGATTACACGAACTGTGATGGGGAAGGGGTAGTTTAGTTAAGGCTTCTATTGAGTGGCTGCAACGTTGATTACGGGGTTCAAGCTTAACGGGCAGCAGGGGATGAAGTCGGAGAGTCATTTCAGGTCTCAGGGGGTCTGGAGGGTGTGTTTTCTCCACATGAGGGTGGAAGACAGTGGAAAACCTACCTCCCAATCCCCAAAATCTACAACTCACCCCTGAAAGTCTCCTTGTTACAGCGAGAAAAGGGCTCGTGTCGCCCTGGAAGATTATCCAGCTATTACAGGGTGGTTAGGTCCGTCTCTCTACCCCTAAAACACCACCCAGGACCTCTGGGGACAACCCCTACCCAGCATCTAGCCGTTAGCTACAGTTCCCTTTTATCGAAACCGGAGCTAAACTGGAGAGAAAGTAGGCTCTGCAATGAAAACCACAAACTAATCGACCACGATTATCAGTTCTGCTGATTTTAATGGCCGACGCTAATTAAATTTGTGTCCAATCATCGTTTATTCGATGTTGAGGTTATGGTTGCTCTGCTGGGTGTGCTAGACTGGTTGTTGCTCGTAGCTGCTGGCTAGGCGGCTTTCGAGGGATGAGAAGATAAATTGGCGAAGAAAGTAAACCAGGAGAAGGTGGGTGAGAAGTAGATGGTAAGAGAAGAAAAAGAAGAAAAAGAAGAAGAAGAAAAAAGGAAAATAAGAATAATCAGGAGAGGAAACAGAAGAAGAATACGGAGATAATGAAAAGAAAAATGAGAAATCAGAAGAAACAGGAAGAAAAGAGGATGAAGAAAAACAATAAAAGAAGAAGAGAATAAAGAATAGAATAGAATAATTTTTATTTCACTTGTTCATATCGTATACAATAAAAAAATATATATACATTAAAAAAATATTACATAATAAATGATTCTTCAAAGAAGAAGAGAAAAAGGAGAAACAAGAAGGAAGGAAAAGAGAAGGAAAAGAAGAAGCAGTAGAGAAGAAAGGAGAAGAACATAATTAAGACGAAGCAGGAGAAGAGGAGGATGAAGAAGATAATGAAGACGAAGCAGGAGAAGAACTCTTAATTAAATTGCTATAATTATTAAATTGCTTATTAAATTACTATGAGAAGAGGAGGATGAAGAAGATAATGAAGAAGAAGTAGAAGAGAAAGAAGATACAGGTAAAGAAGATGGATGTAGATAGATTTTAAAAAAATAAGAAGAAAAAATTAAAAAGGAGAAGGAAGAAGAAGCAGAAGAGGAGGAGGATGAAGAAAACAGAAAAAGTTGAAGAAAAAGAAGAAGAAGGGGAAGAGTAAGAACGAAACGAAGGAAAAGATGGTGAAGAAAAAAATGGGGAAGGAAGAAGAAGAAAATGTAGAAGAAAAATTGAAATCCTGTCTGGGTATCACCTCAATTAAAGGTGGCACTATATCTATTAGATTTTGTATTCGATACTAGTTACTAAATGATACAGAAAGAAATTTTTTTTAAATCATTCATTTTTGATTTACCTCTCGTACATGTTTCAAACCAGAAAATTAAATAAAAATTAAGGATCTTCTACATCCTTTTATAATGTAGAAGAAGTACCACCAACTCGATTGACGCGACCCATTCATCACCGTTTCTCGTGAACCACACGGCAAAAACAGTTGAAACTTGGTGAAAAATTCAATTTAGACCCAGAACGCATGCTAAGAAATTATTTTTAAAATTTCCTAAGAATATAGACATAATAATTGACGATTTAGATAAAAAAAAAAATAGAGGAGAGGCAATTTCAATGAACTGCAACTGTAGCCAATCGGAATTAATTATTGGCAGTTGGCAACACTGCTGAAAAAGAGCGGGAAATACTCCCAATGGATGTTGAAAAGCCCGGGAACGGCATTGATTGGTCAATTTAACTGGCATTTAATTACTTTAATTCGGTGTACTCTTTACGTCAGTGGTGACGAATTCAATGGTGATGTGAGACTTTTTTTTATTTTACTACTGAAGAAGAATTCAGATTTAAAATGTTTCATCTGTTTAGACGGGTATGATTAGAGAGAAAAAGAGATAATAATTATAACAAGATGTTATCTAATAAGATTTCGACTTCTGAGAATACTAGTAGTTCTGTGAACAGCAGACCTCACGCCTAAGAAACAGGGTGGTAGCACAGAGGAACACACACGATGTACTGAATGATGATCACCATTGCAAAGTAAATGATAATCATCAGACCTAACCCTAGAATTTACGTAGCCTATTTCATGTCTGTTTTCTACAGAAAGACACTCTCGATCAAATCGCAAAGGCCTTTTTTTTGAGGATGAAGCCCACATAGGTCTGAGACCTGTGCGTGGGTAATGAGTTGGATGATGGTGATTTATGAGTTGGACCTACATTTTTAGGTGGGTTCCGAACCACCGGGAAGTGATTTTCAGCAGAGAACAGTGTCTTTTTTGCTGGCCAATATAAGGCTGTATTTCTATTTTCGGGTTGAGGAAGATGCGTGGGAAAGATGTGAGAAAAGGGTTCCAAAATATTCCGTGAAGATACGCCAAAAACTGACAATTCTTGAAAATCTAATGCTGAGGCTCAGAATAACTTATTTTCGAAAATTTAGTTAATTACCGTTTCTCAATAACCACGTGGCCTATGAAGATCGTATCAAGATCAAGTACAGCTTTCAAAATTATCCCCCAAAAAGCAAGAATGCAAATTTTGAAGACAATATCCAGGAAATTAACTGGCCACTACCTCCAGTAAATGTGGCCAGTGTGCAACTAAGCTTAGAACTTATACAAAAAACGTTTGAGTCTAGTAGAATAGAATAGAATATTTATTTTATTCAACACAATACAGAAATATCCATAAAGTTACAAGGTTTATCCAACCAGCAAGCTTGTTTAATGCAAGGTTTCAATACTGCCTACAGCATAACAGTGTAAATTGATTTCCAGCTCTTGTCATATTCGTTTCTCAACATAAAATTTATACCAGAGCAATCAATTTTTTGCAACAGCTACAGTTGATGTACTCTAAACGTAAACATTACAATTTAATATTTTAATCAATTTTTTAGATAGTGAATTGGACTATTTATTTTGATTCCCGACCTTTTTTTAGCCAAATATTGCATTATTTTCATATTAATATATTTTTTGCAAGCCAAGAGTCGCCCAATTCGAAAAACCATTTCAATAATCATTTTCAATATTTTATAAAAACTCTTCCTTCGGATAGCTGCAAGCAAAGAGAGCCTGCGGATTCAATCTTTATGTAAAATAGGCGAACATGTTTTTTTGTGATGAAAACTCCTCCGTGGTTTCTCGACCGAGATCTCATCGAGTAGATGTTTGATAAGGTCTTACATTTTGAAAAAAGTCATCGTGGACATGAGGAATGAACGATGAAAGTTTCAATTTTTGCCATTGCTTCAACATAGGAATCGGTGAGCTGAAAATTTTCACATTTCAACTTATGATTTGATGATCAGCTGTTTATTTTTCATTGTTCATTCAGAGAGAGAGGGTGGGAGGATAGGATAAAGAGGAAGAGAGAGAGAAAAGAAGAAGAAGGGGAAGAAGAAATAGATGGAAAAGGAGAAGATGAAGAAGACGAAGGAGAAGAAGAAAGAGGAGAAAAAGAAGAAGAAGAAGAAGGAGAAGTCGGAGAAGAAGTAGAAGAGGAAGAAGAAGAAAAAGAAGAAGTAGAGGAAGAGGAAGAAAAAGAAGAAGAGGAACAAGAAAAAGGAGAAAAAGAAGAAGAAGAGGAAGAAGAAGAAAAAGAGGAAGAAAAAGAAGAAAAAGAAGAGGAGGGAGAAAAAGAAGAAGAAGAAAAAGAAGAGGAGGGATAAAAAGAAGAAGAAGAAAAAGAAGAGGAAGAAGAAGAAGAAGAAGAAGGAGAAGAAGAAGAAAAAGAAGAAGAAAAAAAACAGGAAGAAGAAGAAAAAGAAGAAGTGGAAGAAGCAGAAGAAAAAGAAGAAGAGGAAGAAGAGGAAGAAGAAGTGGAAGAAGAAGAAGAAAAAGAAGAAGAGGGAGAAAAAGAAGAAGAAAAAGAAGAAGAGGGAGAAAAAGAAGAAGAAAAATAAGAAGAAGAAGAAGAAGAAGAGGAAAGAGAAGAAGAGGGAGAAAAAGAAGAGGAAGAACAAGAATAAGAATAAAAGAAGAGGAAAAAGAAGAAGGAGAAAAAGAAAAAGAAGAAGAAAAAGAAGAGGAAGAAGGAGAAGAAGAAAAAGAAAATTAAGAAGTAGAAAAAGAAGATGAAGAGGAAAAAGGAGAGGAAGAAGAAAAAGGAGAATAAGAAGAAGAAGAAGAAGAAAAAAAGAAGAAGTGGAAGTAGAAGAAGAAGAGGAAGAAAACGAAGAAGAAATAGGGGAAGAAAAAGAAGAACTCATAGCATCATAGGTATGTTTGATACCCACTTAGAAATGGAGCAACTCATACTGTGCTTAAACTTATCATCATAGGCAATGCTGTCGTTCAGTATGTAGAAAATCTACATTTGGAATGTATTTTACAAAGTTTAATAAAGTCTAAAGACCCGGGATAACCTAGTTTATTAAATTTTCCCCCCGGGAGTCAATGGTCAAGGGTGCTGAGCCCCCTAGCTAGGCTATAAAGGCGAGCATAAGTGTCAGATAGTTGTCTAAAAACCGACAATTTATTCAAAAAATGTTTCCCCATATTTTTTATAAATTCTAAATAATTACGGTAGTTGAATATTATGTGAACCAGTTCTTGGTTGAATTTTCCAGCTCTTTTAACATCAAACCCTTTTAATTCTCCACATGAATGATAGCCTTAGAGGTTTAGAATAACCAATTATTATAGCTGCAATAATCCCCAATATTTACCCTCTTTGCTATTGACTTCATTTTTGGTGAATGCTAAATGCTTAGACCACTCAGACGTTTTTCATCCTTGCATGTCTTAGAAGTGCTGTAACTGTAATGATATTTTTATGATCATTGTTCTATTTAAGGAAGTGTAAAACAATTTTCTTGAAAAATATCAACATTTTGATCAAGACCTCGGGTCCTTGGAGGGGGGGGGCTAAGCCCCCAACCGACCCCCTGGGTGCGACACTGCTCCCTTACATTTCCGGATATGGCATATTTATCGTTTATTCGAACGAAGAGAGGTCTCTGTTTCAAGCCGACCGTTTTGCATTATTACTGTCTGTCTGTCTGTTTACGGCTAAACGCATGGACCAAATTCAATGAAATATTGCATGAATCTTCAAGGAATGTCCAGCGATGTGTAAGGATTTTCGAAATATGCTTGGATTTAAAGAATATTTAAAAAGAAAAAAGGAAAGGCTCTCAGTTCTTCTTCTATAGGAAATATATTACCCGTAAGGGTCTCCCCACCACGAAAAGCCATACGAATTTACTAATTTACTTAGGAAATATATTATTTCAAAATGAGCTTCTCCATCACATGCAATTGAATTCAGATTTCAAGATAACCCTCGGGGCCTCTCATTCATCCGGTTGAGCCTTTATAAGAAAAACATATTTGTTGAAAGGAAAAAAATCATTTCTAATATTTCAATTAAGTATAATAACGAGTGTTCACTAAATAAATGGTAATTATCATACAAGTTTCCTATACAAGTAGTAACTACTTGAAAAAATCATACAAGTAGTCCTATAAAATCATTCATCAAACAAGTGAAATCTGATCTGATTTGAGCAATTAGCTGTCTCAAAAATAAAAACACAGCCTTGGAATTTGTGGAATAGAGACATGAAAATAATAGACTGAGCAAATTGAATGAAAGGTTAGATCTGATGACAGTGTTTTATTTTGCGATGGAGATTGTCATTGAGTACATGGAATATGTTCCTCTGTGAAAGCACCCTTATGCTTGGGCGTTGGGTCTACTGTTCGTAAAACTACTATTATTATCGAATATAAATGTAATAGTTTGAAAATGTGTGGTATCAGTATCAGTGGGAAAGAAAGGCAATTTCTGTAACTTTCTAGTTGTATTCCTCCTTTTTCCACATTTCCGTATATGGCACATTTATCGTTTAAATATTGTTGTCACCTTAATAGTTCAGAAATAAGATAACGTTCCAATGGCATTTCAATACGCCATCTTGTAATCGTGAATTGTTATTGATCAGAGTACAAAGAGAAAGAGTGGGTGCAACCAGTGATGGAATGAATAACGTTAGTCAAAATATATATAAGCAAGTTCAGATAACTGCCGCTAGGTGGTGGCAGCAGTCTGGAGTTGCTGCAGCAGTGAGCTCTATGCAAATAAGCGCTCTCATTACGTAGTTTGCTTGCGCCGTGTTTATGAGAGCACAGCAACGTATAACAGCATTTCAACTCCACTAGCGTCTGTCTGACGCCGCCTGATGAATATTAAAGCGTATGCAAATTAATAGCCGTTCGCTATAAGCCAAGCTTGGGCGGGAAACATTCCCAATTTGTGTCAGAAACTGTGAGGGGAGGGGTTAATTTGCAGGGAAATTTTGTCTCCCCTTTTTGGTGGTACAGAAGATAGAGTAAAGGGGGAGTATAGAAATAAACATGGCAGTCAACAATGGTAGAGAAGCGGAAAGGGGGTTAATTTGAAGAGAAATTCGGTGGGAGGGGGGAAATTTTGTTTATCTTTCTCGGGATGGTGATAGTGCGGGGGGAATGATTTTGGGAGTGAGAAATGTATAAAAATAAACATGACAGTCAATAATTGTGCAGTGACATAGCCAGGGGGGGGTCCTGGGGGTCCGGACCCCCCCTTCCGGTCCTAAATTTTATATAATTTTCATTAAATTAAACGTAAAATAAGACAAAGCACTGATGTTGGTGTTAATTTTCAATGCCAGGAGAGCTGAAAAGACTGTTCTAGGGCCTCTATTTTTCAAAAAATTTCCGGGGAAGTACCCCCAGACCCCCCCGGTCAATCGACCCCCCCCCCATTTCAAAATCTTGGCTACGTCACTGAATTGTGGATTGGTGGAAGGGGATTAAATTGAAGAGAAATAAGGGGGGAAATTTCGTCTCCCCTTTTAGGAGGTACTGACAGGGAGGGAAGAGAGACATGCCAAAAATGGTAGGGGGAGGGGTTGATTTGAAGAGAAAATAGGGGGGAACCTTTGTTCAGCCTTTACGGGTTCACGGTTGGTGATAGCTGTGAGTGAGGGGGGGGGGTTAAGAGAGAATTATTTTGTGAGTGAGAAAGGTATAAAAATGAAAATGGCAGACAACAATGTGTTACGGGTTCTATCGCTGAAATAATGCTGGCCACACTTATAATAAATTAACACTCGAACTTTATTTACACAAATTACTTAAAACACGCACAAATCAGTTATTTCACGCAAGAAAAACCAATTTCAAACTTTGAATAGGCCGATCAATAATTCAATAAATAACACTATTAGGAAGCACACAGTATCTGTCACGGTATCTTTCAGAGTATTTGATAATCACAATAATAGCACTGAGTATTTTACCACAAGAAGGATGTCTACTGTCAAATAATTCACCACATAAACTTATCACAAGCTGTCACGCCATAACGTGAGTCATAATTTCCAAATTGTTTTTTAAGTTTTTATTATATTAGTGGAAACAAGATGGATCTTCACCATCATCATTATCACAATCACAAGCACTTGACATGTGTAATCACAATGTTTATACTGTCACAAACTGTCTCTAGATACGAACGTTTTGAAGAGCAAATAACAACTGAACTACTGTTTACAAGGAGTTTACATTAATGTTGATAATTGAGCTGAGAATCAGCCTTCGTAATTTCAAATGTAAACATTAAAAGCTGCCAAAGTTTTGATTTTCGCTAGCCTAAACTAACCTAGAGCCAATACTGACGATCTGTTTTACACCATAATTATTTTTATATTTGACTTCCAAATTCCAAAATCAATAGCAATCTCACTTGGACTATGAGGAAGCTATATACCAAGTTTCAAGAGTCTAGAATCTTCCTTTCAAGCGCTAGTGCACACACGGACGCACGGACAACGGCACAATTTCAATAAGGCCCTGTTGGGACCGTAATCATAAATATTGAATAGGTAGACCTACTTGACTTTGAACATTTTTTTTCTTCAGATTATTAACTTGCTGTTTTCATCAGATTGAATAAACAAGATTGGTAGAAGAAATTTTACGAAAACTCATCTTTTTCATTTTGATGATATAGATTAATCACTGTTGGATTCCAAAATTTATTAATTATATCAGTGCATATGTTTTACTGTTAGTTTTTTTTTCAATTTGTTCAAAATACAAAGTATGTATGCATGTTTTTTAATAAAACTCTTTTAAATACTCTAAATAATAGGTCATTTTCACATTACTATTGGACAACAGTTTTCCATTCTGATCCATCTTCTGAATTGTACGAGGTAGAGTATAGCTTAGATGTTCAAAAATCGTGTCTGTCCACGTATAGTGGTTAGTGGTCATGATAATATGATAATAATGTCCTTCCATGTGAAATATTAAAAAATAGGTCATATTCAACATGCAATATATAAAACTGGTCTGCCGTGATGAGCTGAGTAGAATGAGCCATCACTCAATAGGGTGCAATGCATAATCAAATAGTTTTGGCAGGGGGTCAGAATAACCATCCCTTCTACCCCCTTCGTCTAATATTGACAAATAATTTGGTTGGAAAGGAGGGGTTCTGTATGGAAAAGGGAGTGTTGAAATGTGAATTCTATTTAGTTGAAATGTGAAGCCTATTAATTGAAATAAATCTTCTATTAGACATAGACTTCAACAAGCTTATAGTGGGTAACGCCCCAACCCCTCCTCACCCGCTATTTAATCATCATTGAGATTTCACCTTCAAAAAACTCTGCAATATGATTGTTTACCTCCTACACTTCGAATTCAACTATAATAAATAACAATCAAGGTGGAATAGCTCTGTAATAGCATATACTTCATGTGCTAGAATGTAATATACTAGGCAACCTCTTAATTTGGGAAGCCCGAAGCACGCTTCTGGTAGGTTCTACAAAATAAATGCATAGGATCATTATTGTAGAGAATTCGGTCCCCTTTAATAAGAACCCCCTTTTGATGGGAACAAACAAATCATTTGAATTATCTTTACTGATTTATAAGCAGAAAACTAAAAATTTGTACCTTTCCACTCCCCCACCGCCACATCCTTAATCCTTTAGCTAGGTCACCCGCCACAACCCTTGGGGACTTTTGGTATGTTATTACCCAAGGTTAGAGGAAGCAATTGGCAAAAAACTCATTCCTCTATCAATTGTTCCGTCCGATGACCATATTTTTGTCTAATTTGACTGGGTTATTAGGCCTGTGGAAGCCTCTTTTCCCTTTTAAAGTAGCAACCCTTGAGAGGGTGTTGAGGTTGTCATTTCTTCAAGGACTTATCACTGACATAACACTAGCAACAAAAATTGCAATTTGCATCTATAATACACAATCTTGCATAAAAAATTAGTTTCCAATGCGGTAATGTGATATTTTTTCAAAAAATCTGAAAAATACGAAAATAGCCTACTTTTACACCCTCCGTAACTCTGGAACCGTTCACTTTAGAAAGATTATGCAAGGACCATTTTATGTTCGCAATTTGATGAAAATCATTTTTGTATGGGTCATATTTTTAGCTAAACCGCATAGGTTTCTAAATATTTGAGAAAAACTGATAAAAACTACAAATTCACCCACTTAACCCCCCTCCCCCCTAAACCCGGCGCTGAAAATGGTGTAACTTTTTACCCAACAATATGAGGACCATATAGAACAATTTGCAGTTGGAGGGAAACTTTTACTTTGGATGTTGAGGTTAGGTCGTTTTTTCGTCTGATTGCATCGTACTAATACAGTAATACCCAATTATACAGTTAGTAGGGTTGATAATCATAACTCTCTATCTATCAATGATAAATACTGTATCGACAATGACAAGACAATTGATGATACTACTGTATTTTGCTACCCTTCTAAATTCATCTGAAGGAAACAGGATGTGCAGTTCTTGTCGCACACGGTTAGTTGACAAGGAAAATGATAAGGTCCTTTTGTTCTTTGTTTTGTTCCGATCCTTTGCAGGATAGTAGCAGGAAAGGATACGGTCACAATTACATGGATCTTTGAAGGATACAGGATAATCAGGCCGTATCTTCCAAAGGCCACGTGTCCTATGGAATAGGGTAGTCGGTGTGGGTAATATGAGGCATTACTAAAAGGTTTCTTTTGCCTTTCTTCTTCTTCTTTTTCTTCTTCGTCATTTTCTTCTTCGTCTTCTTCTTCTTTTTCTTCTTCTTCTTCCTCTTCTTTTTCTCCTCCTCCATCCCTCCTCACTCTTCCATTTCCTTTACTTTGGTACATAGTTTCTGAGTAGGAAGCAATTAATGAAACAGTTCAAGCAGACGAGTTGTGTGGATCGTTTTGAAGTTGGAGTTTCCTGGATACAAAGCAACCAGGAAGCAACTGACTACGGAGAGGAAACTCTCTTACCCTCTCCCCATATAGACATGCTTCAACAATTTTCTTAGTAAATACAAGTGTGAGGTTAGGCTTAGAAAATAGGAATTTTTCAAAAAATCGAAACTATTATTGTTAATTATTGTTACGGGTTCTATCTCAAAAATAATGCTGGCAACACTTCACTCGCACTTTATTTACACAAATTATCCACAATACGCACTAATCAGTTATATCTTGAACAAAAGAAATCAATCAGAAACTGATAAATCGATAATGTTCAGGTAGAAAAATCAATCAACTGCTAAAAGGCCGATTAAATATTGAATAATAACTCCTCAATAAACTGTCCAATAATTCAAGAAGAAACGTCTAAAAAGAACAATTAAACTTACGTAGCACAAGTCCGTAGTCAATAATAGCTGAGAGTATGAGTCCACGTGTATAAAATAAAAAGGAAGTCTCACTAATATAATCACAATACACTGCGACTATCACTTTAACAACAAACGATTGTACTATGAACAAAACTGCCACTTGTTATGTCAACGAAATTCGAACAATGAATGAAACTGATGTTTACCTGAGCGTTCGCTTTAAATAGGTTTTTTAGCGAATTTCTTCAAATTCAGCTATTACAGCAGGTCGTGATGTGCGACTTTCACCCGGGACCATGATGGAAATTTGTTTTGGAGCCCCCAGAGTACAAAAATCATAGTGGCACAAAATGTTATATATGTAGATATATATATATCTATATATATCTATCTATGTGTCTGATAGCACGATAACTTTTGAAGGAGATGTCCGATTTCCACCAAATTTGGTATACACTTTCCTCTTGTGAATAGCTTGGACAAGTTCGTTAGCCAGGAAAATCCAAAAAGGTTAACCCCCTTTTCGGGGGTATTTTCCCGCCAAAATTAGGGGTTTTCAAGAAAAAAAGGGTTGTATTTGAAAATTTTAGTTCTATTGTTAGACTTTAAGATAGAGCTCATGGAGTCAAAAATTTTAAGGTATTGCACTGCCTTCTAGCTCAACAAATTTTCAAGATATCAAGAAAAAACCATTGTTGTCAAAAGCTGTATCTTGCCCTATGGAGTTAGTTATTTGGTGCTAAAAAAGTGCTAAAAAGATACCTTAAAATTTTTGACTCCATGAGCTCTATCTTAAAGTCTAACAATAGAACTAAAATTTTCAAATACAACCCTTTTTTTCTTGAAAACCCCTAATTTTGGCGGGAAAATACCCCCGAAAAGGGGGTTTACCTTTTTGGATTTTCCTGGCTAACGAACTTGTCCAAGCTATTCACAAGAGGAAAGTGTATACCAAATTTGGTGGAAATCGGACATCTCCTTCAAAAGTTATCGTGCTATCAGACACATAGATAGATATATATAGATATATATATATCTACATATATAACATTTTGTGCCACTATGATTTTTGTACTCTGGGGGCTCCAAAACAAATTTCCATCATGGTCCCGGGTGAAAGTCGCACATCACGACCTGCTGTAATAGCTGAATTTGAAGAAAATTTTAGTTCTATTGTTAGACTTTAAGATAGAACTCATGGAGTCAAAAATTTTAAGGTATTGCACTGCCTTCTAGCTCAACAAATTTTCAAGATATCAAGAAAAAACCATTGTTGTCAAAAGCTGTATCTTGCCCTATGGAGTTAGTTATTTGGTGCTAAAAAAGTGTTTCAGGAAAAAACTTTAATCTT
Source organism: Conomelus anceps (assembly GCA_948455865.1). Classification (NCBI taxonomy): domain Eukaryota; kingdom Metazoa; phylum Arthropoda; class Insecta; order Hemiptera; family Delphacidae; genus Conomelus; species Conomelus anceps. The sequence goes on from OX418216.1 coordinate 146,663,948, forward strand.
TTTTTTTTCTTGACTGTTCCTTATGGTTTTTGAGGCGCTGAATCCGAATTTCAACTCATCCACCTCGAAAAACCAGTGCGTTTTGAGAAAAGCAGCCATTTTCAAAATGGCGTCGAAAATTTTTTAATTTGTCAATTTCTGTGCAATATGAAAAAAGTGATTAGTTATCAGTATTTTTTGGTGATAAAAGCGAATATGGAGCTAGTTTTTTTTAATTTCAAATTATTTTAATTTCGTGGGGGGAGGGTTTGAGCGAATTTCTTGAAATGCAGATATTACAGTGGGTCGTGATGTGCTTTTTTCAAATATATTTTTTCAAATTTACATAAATTCGCTAAGTTTTGCAGGTCCTGCGAAAGGAGTATTAAATAATCCAGACAGACGGATTCTATAATGTTCTATCAAATTCTAAAATAAACAAACAGAATATCCTCCATTTATCGATACTACTTTAATTGCTGGGATAAGAAGTTCCATGAAGTTCTAGATGGAACGCAAGGCGAGGAGTGAACAGGAGAAGAGTAATTAATCGCTTTTGGAAATCAATATTCACACAGGCAGATAACACAGAAAATTACTGCCCGTTCTTCCACAACATTATGGTGTTAATTCAGTGTCACCCATTTTCCACCTGTTTATCACTGTTGTTGCGTATTGGTGGCTGTTTCTTGTTACTAATAGGCGTGTCTAGTATCAGCCAATGACAGGCCACCAACTTGGGACCTATGAGAGACTCCCAGTTTATGAGCCCAAAGTCTAAGAAGGGCATCTTTATATGAACTATAAAATGTATTCTGTATTTAATTATCTTTGAGTTTGAAAATGACGTGACAGTCGGAACTATATAGTATCCGATAGAAACTATAGTATAGTAACTATAGTAATAGCATATCTATTTGTTTGTAATAAAATATTTGCTGGTAATTTATTTTCGTTTCTGTCATATGCCACTAGCACTTCTGGCTTATATAGAAAATTGCTATATAGACCATTATATTGCTAGATTTTGTAAGGTAAAAAATTCCTTTTTCATTTTCCTTTTTCTTGCACTCTTTTCTATTTTTTCTTGTCTTTTCTCTTCTTGTGTTATTTTTTTCTCCTATTACATTATCTTGATAAACATTTTTTATGTTCCAGCTTTTCTACATTATTTATTACGTAGGCTACTATAAATATTGCTCTCACTAAATATTATATTCCCTTTTTTTTAAATCACTTTTTGATGTACTTCTGGTGCTTCGCATTAAATCAGTTTTTTTCTGTATTTTGTTACCTTCAATAATAATTTTTATGGGCACCTTTTGGAAAACCCACCGGTTCAGAAGAACCCATGTTCTATTATCAACTTTACGAGCAAAGATGATAGATTGTTTATTGTTCATAATACATGTTATAAATTGCAGTTAATACAATATCAACATTTGCCAATTTAAAAATAATATATGTGAAATAAATATATATATCTTTATATTTGAACAATTGTTTTTAAATTTCAAAAGTTCATTCATGCTATAAAAGGGCTTAGAAGCCAAAATTTTAGCCAACTTTAAACAGCGATTCTGTATCTAATTCTTTAAGATCTGCCAGAAGTGGATTGTACATTTTTTGTCAAGTACTCTTGGCTGGCTGTATAAAGAGAAGTCCTATGCGCCTCAAATCTTACTGTTTTTCACTGCTTGTGGTAATGTGGAAATGGACATAAAATCAACTTATTCTCAACAATCAACTACAGTTCACCTCAACTCATCTTCCCTCGACTTCATAATCTCAGATCCGAATCTCCCGCCTAACCCATGCTTGCACAACCCCACTTCACACACTACCCCAACCACAATATTCTCAACCTTATTCAATAGGCCGTATCTAATAAAGCCCTAGAACAGTGTCAAATGGTTATCACGCACATTAAATAACTGTTCACATCCACTTTGAAAGTATTGTATTATTAATTTATAGTTCAAAATTGACAAATTTCAAAAAACAAATTCGCTTAATCTGACTCATTATCATTTCATTAAAATAATTATTATTATATCACATTATATTATTATATAATATAATATACATTATATTATTATGTATAATATGCATTATATTATTATGTATAATATACATTATATTATTATTATCACATTATTTTATTTTATCACCCTTCTTTGGGCGAAGCTAGTACAGGCAAGCACCTACAGTACTATTATTTATTTTATTATTTATTTATTTATAGAATACAAAACATACATTAATATACAAGTCATGCAAAAAATGAAAAATATCAAAATACAATATCAGAAATCCAATAATACACAAAATTAAAATCCATAAACTATTAAAAAAAAAATAGTACTGTATTAATATATGCGGAGATGGAAACCCCTTCCAACTGTGGTTGCCCACGTACTAGGTAGGGGTTTTCATAATATTACGGTATGAGGAAGAAGTAGAAGAAAGGAAATATTCATTTCAGATGGTGAATTTAAAGTTCAAAATTGAAAAAATTCAAATTCATCTAATCTGACTTATTATGGTTGGCTGGCGGTGGCGGTCGCTCCGGCGGCGGGACTGGTCGGCGATAGGGGTGCCCATCATACTTCATACCATTAACAAAATAATATTACCATAAATAACATTATTTATTCAAGCATTCATTTTTATCTAAATAATTTATTCATTTCTACATTTGTACAAAGTTTTTCCCCCTTTTTTGTCAGGAATGATCAAATATATACTCATTATTATTTTTACAATATTGCAGCTGCGCATCAATAAGCGTGAATGTGAATCAATTTTTTTTTGTCTTTCCACTAGTATTGTTGAACTTAATTAACCATTATTTTTATTATTATTTTTTTTGTTTTGGTTTGTATTACAGTATTATTATATTCATTGTGAATCATGGACGTGGTTAAGTGGGAGAGTAGACTTTTCAGTCTAAACTTTTCCATGTCAAGGAAAAATAAATAAACTATTCTATTCTATTCTATTCTATTCTATTCTATTCTATTCTATTCTATTCTATTCTATTCTATTCTATTCTATTCTATTCTATTCTATTCTATTCTATTCTATTCTATTCTATTCTATTCTATTCTATTCTATTCTATTCTATTATCTATTCAATTATTATTAATATTCGATTAAAAATATGGTAGATCACATTAATTTATTTGATCACCCTTTCTTGGGCGAAGCTAGTACAGGCAAGCACCTATTGTACTCTTCATTTCAGATGGTAAATTTATGGTACAAATTTGAAAAATTCACAAATTCAAATTTACCCAATTTGATTCATCATTTAGTCAACTATTGTTCGATTAAAATGATGTAAAATTTATTTTAACAACTTTTTTTTTGGGAGAAGTTGATATTACAGGCAAGCACCTACCGTACTCTTTATTTCAGATGGTGTCAGATGTCAGATTCAAAATGCAAACCACTCGGTTTGCAAATTTTCAAGGGTTGTTTCTACTCTTCACTGTCGATGAACCAAAGTTCAGCTGTAAAACAAGGGTGGAGGGGGGGAGGAGATGTTGATGGTGGTGGGGTGTTAAGGGGGAAAAGGACGATGGTGAAGAGGGGGGTTGTAAATTGAACGGCAGCTTTCAACTTAGTTATGAAGCACTGAAGTTTGAAGTGCTACTAAGTGCTCATTCTCTATCACTCATCACTCACTCTCTCTCTCTCCCTCGTTCTTTCTCAGCCGCTCTCGCACACTATCGCTCTCACTCACAAAAACTCTCACTCACTCTCCCTCACTCTCTTTTACTCTATTACAGAGTGATAAATTCGATTTTGATTGGTGAGTGATGATAAGAGCGTTAGAAGTGTTTGACTCTGTACTCTGTACCTACTACAGCTGTGCTATCTCTATCAGAGGGCACTCAGCGCTAACACTGAAGGTGTGTGATGTAGTCAATTTATTGACTTTTGCCCCTCAATTTATTAACTTAGTTACTGAGTGAGCTCTGTAGTTTTGTTCGCTGCATCACAATATTATTAAATTCGTGCTTTCTGCACAATAGCTGTGACTTTGACAGAGAATGCTCTTTGTCGGGCCCATTTAGCTAAGCTAATGCATCGGTATGGTAAAAAATACGTTTATACATGTGTAGGAGGCAGTTTTTTCGACTCGAAATGGTTCTCATATGAGAAAAAAACTTGAAATATAAATATATAATGAGAATATATGGTATCATAGTCTGAAGTGTCGAAAGTCAAAGAGAACTGGAAATACTGTACGCAGGAAAAAAATTCAGTTTTGAGGGGGGGGGGGCGCACATTAGAATATAGAATCTGTTTTTTGCGCTTATTCCCTCTCACCTTACAATCTATATAAATAAAATTAGAGTTTTGTCTGTACATTTATCAGAATTAAATATTTTTGGTTATTTTTACGTTCTATACATTAAAGAAGCCGAAACAAGTTAGTCTTATCTCATTTTCTGTCTGTCTGTCTGTCTGTTACGGCCCCGAAGGCATTTTACGCGGCCTTCTCCTGAAAAACGAGAGCATCGATCGGGATTAAAGTTATTTATCAGTATAGAAAACCTTTTTGACAATGTCTTTAGCTATAAAAAAGTGAATTAACTTTTTTTTAACAGAATAATAAACGTTTAAAAACCAAGTATTGTGCGATTTTGGATACATTTTACGCGGCCTTCTCCTGAAAAACGAGAGCATCGATCGGGATTAAAGTAATTTATCAGTATAGAAAACCTTTTTGACAATGTCTTTAGCTATAAAAAACTAAATCAACTTTTTTTTAACAGAATAATAAACTTTTAAAAACCAAGTATTGTGCGATTTTGGTTACATTTCTTCTAAGTTTTATTACCACATAAGAACAAATCACGAAATTTATCATGATATATCAATCACCTGTTCTCAAATATTTTCTCTGATAACTCTCACTGAATTGTTTACGTTCTAAGTTGTTTAGTAAGCTGCTAACAACTTCATAATCGTTGCTATCAAAAATGCCGAAACATATTTAGTCTTATTTCTAAGCATAATCCGTACGAAGGACGGGTACAATAGCTAGTAATTTATAAAAACAAAGATGAATCTTGTTCAAACTAATTCCACTTTCACATGATATAAGAGATTTCATAATTGCATCCCTATATTTCGAGGTATAAATCCATATTTTTTCTCATGTTGATGATAGGACTTTTGTGACAGACTATTCCCAATTTGGTAATGCACCAATAATTTTTGTCTTGATTGTCTTCAAAAGAATCTTACATTGTAGTTCATTTGTTTTTGGTTTTTTCTTATACTTATTGCATTATTCTATCTCCACTACATCTGTAATTCAAATATTAACAATTTAAATACTATTCATATTTCTTGTTATTGCAATTTTAACCTTACTTTACCTAATCTTTTGTGTCAATTGGGCCAAAATAGGTTTATCCCGATGCTCTTGTAATTTCAATAAATGCAAAAGTGTCAGCCTCATGTGGGGATCATCAGCAAAAAAATAATAGACTATGAATATTATGTTGAAAGCAACTTGCTGAATAGGATATTATTATAGGAAAATATTGAATAGGATAGCTTGATGTTTGTTTTTTAATGGTAGCATACGTTTCTGAATTTCCAAGTTGAGTTTTAAGACATCTACAATAATCGATCACAAATACTCTCTCACTCACCCTCCCACACACTTTCTCTTACGCGCTCACTCACTCTCTCTCTCTCCCTCCCTCTCTCTCTCCCTCATTCTTTATAACCTCTCACTCCCCTCATTCTCACACTCACCCAGCCGTACTCACACACACACTCACTCACTCCCTCCCCCATCTCTCTCTCTCTCTCTCTCTCTCTCTCTCTCTCTCTCTAATCTAATCTAATCTCTCTCTATCACCCAGCCGTACTCAAACCTCACACATTATCACTCCGGGCTCTCTCCCTTCATATTAATTAGATAAACTGTATTAGTCAATTTCATTCATACCTATTGATATATTGATATAGAGTAGGGCATGTTGAGTAGGTTAAAAGAGTAAGAATGGTCTCAATGGCCAAGACTTCGCCTTTTTGTGTAATTCATCTGTCAGATCCAAGCTATCATTCTTTACTAACTATCGCATCAATAATTTATTTTTTATTTCTAATTTTATTCAATCATTACATTAAATTTTCCAAAATCACTGTACATCACTTAACTATGAGAGTTGCTAATCTTAATAAAAGAAATTCAAAATTCATTTTATCGACAAAACAATGCATTCAAAATAAAATAAATATTAAAACAACAACAAAGTTAGTAAATGAATATTAAATTAATAACAATAGCATAGTTGAAAAAAAAATAAGAAATATAAACAGGAGAAAACAATTATTATAGGCGTTGCTAGTAGAAGCTAAAAAGCTTGAACGCCAGCAGTTACAGCAAACTTTATTAATCGCCTTAAGTGGCTCGCGTGTGAAAAAGGAGAAAGAGCAAGTTACAATAATTGTAACTTTATGAATTATTCTTAATTAGTGAGCCCCCCGGGCTGGAGAACTCGCTCACAACTACTTCTGATTTTAAAATCCGTAACTTATTCATAGTTCAGGCTATTTTAAAAACGCTATAAAAAACCGCACACTTCCAGATCCAGCTCATTACCATTAGTTTTGCATGCTAAAATAAATTGGATTATTGAACAGATGATGACAATAGTAGTTTGATTAATTACAGCTGGTAAAATTTAGAGGTTATTCGTTCTATTTTCTTCAACATTATTATTATTAAAATAATAATTATTTTTCACATGAAATTTTAATATTATTATTTTTTATTCTAAATATTACTATATCTTTACTACATGATAAATAATTTACTAAAAATTAATTCATTCATAGGCGATCAGAAGTTGGCCGAAAGATCAATCGTCGCGAACTCTGGGCGGCATAAGTCGACAGCAGTGTAGTGAGTTAGTTGCATTGTTTATAATGGCTAACATTGGGAAACTTATCATAAAAACAGGATTAAGAAGTCAATTGCGATTTTTTAAGGAAATCTAATCTAGAAAAAGGGAAAACCTTGTAGAGAGTAATCATATTTTTGATGTGGAGGAGTGCGAGGGTATTATACATGGAAAATTGATGAGACAAACTAGCATCAATCCTGTTTTACAATCTTTTTGTCAAAAGATTTCCACTTTGTTTTTCAAAAGTCAACTGCCTGAATCCGCCTCTGCTTACAATAAATTAATATTTTGCAACAATAACAAAAACATAACCTCAAAGCTGTTATTAGGATTGATTTCTTTAATTACAAATATCAATCACACAAGTGCATAGAAAGCGTCTAATTTTCATCAATCAGCAATCTTTTACACATGAAATAATTTGTAAATATAATATAACTCACTTAGTCCTTCGAACATTAGAGATCCATTTCTCCTGTCTATCCTTTTTGTAAGGTCGACCAGGAAATGAAAAAAATGAAACACCTTTTCCTTCTGTATTCTCATAGGTATTACTGCACCCATATACACAACACATAATATGGCTCTTGGGCATTTTTTTGTATGTTTGTGTAAAGAAATATTTTTTGAAAAAACGTATTTGAAGTGAGACAATTTAGCACACAAATTAATGGCGATCAGATTTTGACTCACTAAGTTAGTGCAAGATCCTCCGCTCGGAGCGCTGTCGGTCGATCTCCAGATTGCCTATACCATCTCATGAAAAACAAATAGTAACGAAGAAAACATTTTTCAAACATATGGAAATTTAAAGCTTGAATAATCTGTAAAACCAGCTGCTTATTTGCCTTGTCAATCATTGAGCGAGCGAAGTCCTATATGAAAAAGTTATGCTACAGAGTTAAAATTGGCCAAACATGAAAAAGTGCAAGATTGTCCTTCTATTTCGCTTCAAAAAGGGATGAAGGAGTCGGTTAATTTTATTGGCCAACGAACTTGACCTGTCTAAAGATACCAAGAATCTGTGTTTCAAATTTGAAGTTGTTTGATAACACAAACACACAACGCCTCGAGCCTCAAGTCAAAAGGAAGAACTCGCTTCGCTCGTTCAATAAAAGTGAGGAAATGAACAGAGAAGTTTGAGAATAGAAAGAGTAAACAGAAGAGAGAAGAGAAGAAATGAAAGCTATTAGTATGAAAAAAGATTAGAGTTTTAATAATTATGATTGAGAAGAAGGGAAAGTTATAACATAGATTAGGGAGTAAGTTGAGGGAGTAAGTACTTGATGGTTCGTCTATGGTTTTAATCAGTTTTATGTTTTTAATTATTAATTAATTTATAATATTATTATTTTTTTTAATAAAAGAGAGGTGTGGAGATAATGCATAGTAAATATAAGAGAAAGAATGAAAGTCATGATCATGAAAAGAAGCAGAGAAATATTAAAGGAATAATAAAACTGTTGTCATAAATGACAAAAATTGATATTACCACATTTAATAGTCACGGCTACAAAACAAAAAAATACGTTTGAATCGAAAAGTCACACTCTCTCCCTCAACTTTCACGAAGGAGAAAGAGCCATGAATCTAACAATCAGACCGAATTGTCAGCATTTAAAAAAAGTTTATTTTCATTTCTTAATGGCTGGACCAAGGAGATTTTCACTTCTCATCCAGACCTATTGCCTGACTGTGCGAGCGGTCAACGATGGTCTGAGATTTCCCGATTTCTCCATAATGGTAATCAGGTATTGTAACATATTTTATATATTTGTAATGTAAACCAAAAATCATTTCAATCCTTATAAAAAATAATTTAAAATTTTAGCTGGAAGAATAATTTAAAACTTCATAATGTCACTTTTCTCTCCTATTTTTTTTATTTTAAATCAGAATTTCTGTCTTTCATTATCATTAACAGTATAATGAAATTAAAAATTAATTTAATAAATCCTATATTTTATTTGATTTACAAGAAATCTTTTATAAGTTAAAATAATAATAAAAGTTCTACCATCAAAAGCTATGCCGAGCCCTTGAATTATGAAGTAGAGAAATATGATTATCGCGCCCTGTCTTTCACGATTCCCACACTCATGAAGATAGGGTAAGGTTGGATGTGGTAATTGAGGGTGAATAGGTGCAATAATAATATTACACCATAACCATTCATTGCAGAATCCTTACCTGGTTGAGGCTACAAATGGTAAAGGCGCCGTATATTCAATCATTTCAAATAGTGGAGGATCACTACAAAAGATAGTGATGCTACCATTACGCTGTAATCATCCATATACAGTATAAATTAGTGCAAATAATAAAGTCATATGAATCCCTCGTTTACTTGTAACCTCACACTCTCACACACACTCACACGCTCAATCTCTCTCGTTCTCTTATAACCTCTTACTCACCCTTCGCTCTCCCTAATTTTCTCTCTCACACACTCACTTTGAATCTTTGTCCAAACTTCGTCATTTCATGTAATTGCATCACTTAGATTCATCTAGCACTATAAAAATAGCTTCATCGAAATTTACTAATGTTACTTCTCTTTTCCTCATGTGATGTTGATAATTTTGTTTTACTCAAAACTCATATGCATAATTGTAAATTTGCATAAATAAAGAAAGATAATCGAATCCAATGTAATCTCACTTTTCTGCCGCACGCTCCCACTCGTTCTCTCTTTCACACATACTCTCACCAATTCTCTATCACTCACAAGCTCTGTCTCACTCACTCCACAAACAGTCGTTCCCTGCTTGTCTAACACAGTGCACACTAGCATAGCAGTTCATTGACAGCGGGTGCCCGCACCGGGCATATCGTGCGCTGTTGCCAAGTTTACCCGATGGTTCTCCCATCTCGCTCCCGCACATCGGGCGCTCTCTCTCGCGCTCTTTTATCGACTGCGGCTCTCCTTCAGCCCGGTGCGGGCGTTCAGAGCTGCCAACTAAGCGGCACAATTCAATGCTAGCCAGCCCAGTCACTCACTGCGATTCGTGCTAGCGGCATTGTCCAAGTTTTTGTCGTGAGTTGTGTATATTTTTACTTTGAAATCTCTTTGCCATTGCCACTATCTTTCCTTTTTTCTTTTTCTTCCTCTTCATCTTCTTTTCCTTCTTCATCATCTTCTCTTTCTTCCTCTCTCTCCTCCTTCTTCTCTTGCTTCCTCTTTCTTCCTCTCTTTCCCCTCCTTCTCTCTTTCCCCTCCTTCTTCTCTTTCTTCCTCTCTTTCCCCTCCTTCTTCTCTTTCTTCCTCTCTTTCCCATCCTTCTCTCTTTTATCCTCTCTTTCCACTCCTTCTTCTCTTTCTTCCTCTCTTTCCCCTCCTTCTTCTCTTTCTTCCTCTCTTTCCCCTCCTTCTTCTCTTTCTTCCTCTCTTTCCCCTCCTTCTTCTCTTTCTTCCTCTCTTTCTCCTCCTTCTTCTCTTTCTTCCTCTATTTCTCTTTCTTGTTCTCCTACTTCACTCCAACATCTCCTACTTCTTCCACTTTTTTATCTCATTTCACTCTCCCTCTTTTCATTTTTCTCTTATCCTTTCTTCATCTAACCATTCTTCTTCTCCTTTTATCTACCTTTTTATTCTTCTTCTTCCTCTTCTTCTTTCCTTCTCCATCTCTTTCTTTTTCTCTTTCTTCTCCTTCTACTTCTTCAGTCCTTCATTCCTACTTCTTCCACTTTTCCATCTCATTTCTCTCTCCCTCTTTTCATTTTTCTCCTATCCTTTCTTCATCTATTGGAGTCGGCGTAGCCGAGTTGGCTTATCGCTGGTCTGATAAGCCAAAGGTCCTGGGTTCGATCCCAGTTGAGTGCAAGATATTCTTCTCGAGCCACTCCCGTGTTTCGGAGGACGAGTTAAGCCGTCGGTCCCGGTTGCATATAAAAAAAGCAGTCGTTAAAAAAAACGGCGTGGTGGAACTACCCGTAAGGGTCTCCCCACCACGAAAAGCCATACGAATTTACTTTACTTCATCTATCCATTCTTCTTCTCTTTTTTCTACCTTTCATTCTTTTTCTTCTCCCTTCTCTTATTTTTATCCTTCTTCTGTTACTTCTTTTTACTCCTCCTACTTCATCACTACTTTTCAGCCTTTTTCTTCTCCTTCACTATCTTCTTAGGCGTTTCCTTCTTCTCTTCATGGTTCTTCTTGTTCTTTTTTCACCTACTTATTATTCTTCTGCTGCTTCCCAACTTAATTTTTTCTCTTTTTCTTCCCTATTTTTCACGTTTCAGTTAGATATCTGAATATCGGTTATCTCTATATTCACATTTATAACCTGAAGCATAGTCTATTTCTATTTTTGTAATTAGAACACTTCTAGTTTCACTTAGGCCCTATAATTAATCTATGTATGCAGCCTACTTTCGCCCCTCCGGCTCATCAACGAAAGTTGTAAACAATTTTTTCACCATCTATTATATACAGGATATATTTTCTATCTATTATATATTTTCCTATCTATTAATACATTTACATTACCAAATAGTATAATTACTTGATATCAATATTATTGTAAACCAGTTTATCATTTGCAATTACACGTGTACGGTCATTACGACCAAGCGCTCTGTAATTGTTGTCCTCACTTTTTTTGGAGAATGAAGCCCACATAGGTCTGAGGCCTATGTGTGGGTAATGAGTTGGATGATGGTGATTGATGAGGTTTTTTTTTCTATGTAACTTGTCATATTGTAATGCCTGAATAAATCTTTTTAAAACCCAAACTGAAGTTGCAATTTCGTTGCTATCTTTTCTCTCCTGTCTTCTTAGATTTTTTTCCGTTTCTTCTTCGCATTATGCTTCTCCTACTTCTATTTTCCTTCTTCCCGTCTTCCTTCTTTCAGTCTTCTTCTCCACCCTATCATATTGGCTTTTTCCTTTTTCTTCTTCTCCTTCATCTTCTTATTCTGCGTCTCCTACTTCTATTTTCCTTCTTCCCTGCTTTTAGTCTTCTTAGCTTCTCCTCTTTCTCCTCATTCTTCTTTTTATTCTGTTTCTCCTACCTCTATTTTTCTTCTTTCCGTTTTTTAGACTTTTTAGCTTTTTCCTTCTTTTTCTTCTCTTTCTCATTCGTTGTGTCATTGTTTTGCTAGTTTATTGCCGTCTTCTATCGACAGTCGATATGTCGACTCTGCTGAGCGAGATCAACTTCCCTTCTTTCCTGTCTACTTCTATTTTCCTTCTTCCCTTCTCTACTTCATTCTTTTCCTTCTTCTTCTCCCCTTTCTCATTCGTTGTCTCATTGTTTTTCTAGTTTATCGCCACCCTCTATCGATAGTCGATATTCGATAGTAATATGTCGACTCTGCTGCTGAGCGAGATCAACACAGAGCGGCTGATCGAGGAGGTGCGCCTGCGACCCTGTCTGTGGGACTGTTCGCTGGAGGAGTTCAGAGATCGCGATCTCAAGAAACTGCAGTGGGCCGAACTCTGCCAGATGTTCTATCCACAGCAATACGAACAATCAAACGCCAAAGAGAGAGTCGAACTATGTATGTTTAAATTACTTTAAATCCCTACAATAGTAGGTGTTGTCATGATAAATTTGAGGATAAGCATATTGCTACAAGTTCTATCACTAAAATAATGCTGTCAACAATTGAAATTAACACTAGAACCTTTTTTACGCAATACCTAACCTAACCTAACCTAACCTAACCTTGACTTGAACCATGCAGTTATCGCACAAGAAAATCATTAAAGAAACAAAAATTTAAATAACGTTCAACTAATAATGAATTTACTATGTCACTGAACAAAAAATAATTAGTAACTGTCAATAGGCCGATCAATAATTTACTAATAAATGTCCAATAAACTGTTCAAACTGAAAAATAAATGTCTAATAAGCAGTTAAAACACTCAATTATAAAACACAGAGGGGGAGGCTCCATGCATTATATTCTGTAATTATCGGATATTTGATATTTAATAAATCTTACATTACCAGGTCTAGTGAGACCTATGGCAAACACTAATAAATATAATCAAAAATGTATATTAAGTATATACAAAGATATATGTATATAATATATATATATATATATTTTTAAATATATTTGTATATACAAAAATATACATTAAGTAATTATAGTTGAAATAAACTTTAAAGATTAATTAAAAGAAGAGGAGGGAGATGAAGGAGAGTCTCCAACAATGCAGTAATTTAAAACAACATCTTTATTTTTCTTTCAATTGTGAGGTTCGGGGTGCGCCCCTTGAAACGTTTTGAAAAACAGTGATTTTGATACCAAATTTTAAGCGATTCTAGACATGAATAAACAAATCCATTTCACTCAGCTATTTTTGATCCTGATTAGATTAATATAAAGTACCGGACTATTCCATAGCTATTTCATATTAGCTATTCCATACAAGTTCTTCGACTCTTGTCAAAAAAAATTTCTCAAGACTTATAAAAGTTTCAAAAAAAATTGTTTTTACGACTCTGGGGGTTATCTATTCCCCTGATCCCCCCTTAGTTATGTCACTGATGTAGGTTTGAACTTCAAAACCCTTCATGTCCAATCAATCAATCAATCAAATCAATCAAATAGTTTTTTATTTTGCATATCAAAATAACATCACTTATTGGTACACAGTTTTCTTTCTCAAAAGACAATACAATATAATTAAAAAGAACGATATAATAAGAAAGAAAAAACTTACTAGGAGGCAAAACAAAATTTCTACTAACAAAAAAAGAACAAGTCTTTTTGTCCGTTGGTAGGAGCTCAATAAACTATTATTCTCATCAATTACATTCACACACCCACACACACACACGCAAATGGGAATCATTCTAAGCTCTATTAATAAAATTTATTCAAGTTGAATCACAACCGTACTACTAAACTTTCACTACATGGTCACAAAACAATTATTAGATTAATCAAGTAACGATGACATAGTAAAAATAAATTTTAGATTTACAATAGTACAGAGTAACAATAAGAATTACAAATTTTTTTACAAAATAATACAGTACAAACATAGTACGGTATCATATAGCATAGATAGAATAGTTGAACCTATTGAATAAAGACTTGAAACTCCTAGAGCCTATCAAACATCTCCAAATCTTCAAGTGACAGACTTAAAAGCCATATCTTCAGTTTCATTTTGAATTGTATCAAGGAATTAACTCTCCTAAAACTAATGGGAAGCAAATTGTAATATTTGCATCCTAAAAATACAAAGCTCTTTTTATATCTTGTACAATATGGCCTTGGTGTTCTCAAAAATTCCCTTGTTCTCTGCCGTGTTACCACCTCACCCAATGGATGTGCTTCAGGCACAATCCCCAAATCACGGTTGCCACTCATTTTAAAGAACAATGACAGAACCTTAAACACATACATGCCTCTCAATGGCAAAACTTGCAGTATTTTAAAATATGGGAAAGAGTGAATCCTTCTCTTTAAACCACAAATGATACGTATTACGGCTTTTTGTAGAATTATAAGTGGATTATAGTGACAAGCATATGTTGACATCCAGCAAGATAAGCCATAATCTAGTTTTGAGTGAAAAAATGCATAATACAATTGACGGAGAATATATATAGGTAAGAATTGTTGAAGATTATAAAATTTCCCAATCAAGTGGAGTAGTCTATGTTTTAAATTCATTATGTGTTTTTTCCAAATTAACTTGTTATCCATAATCATACCTAGATACTTTATGGAATCCGTTCGATCAATACAATCACAATTACATGACTCTGCTTGACAATCAATCTCATGATACTTTAAAGGGATTGGAAACTCAAAAACTGTTGATAAGGAAAAATTCATGAAATTAGTTTTAGAAGCATTTAACACTATTTTGTTCCCATCAAACCACAGCCTTAAATTGTTCAAGTCTGACTGTATCATTATTTGTAGTTCATTTATATTATCAGCAGAATAGGCCAGTGCAGTATCGTCAGCAAATGATGTAACAGAACCATGAAATTTTAACGAGAATAAGTCATTTATGTATACTAAAAATAAAAGAGGCCCCAGTACTGATCCCTGGGGGACCCCACAATTATTATTTATGACCAATTGACTGCTGATACCATTTATACTAACACACTGTCTTCTACTCTCCAAATATGATTTGAACCAATTTAAGGGAATTCCACGAACCCCAGACATTGACAATTTATCTATCATGATCTACAGTGTCAAATGCTTTTTTAATGTCAAGAAATAGCCCTGAAACCTTCAACTTACCTCGAGTATTTAAGCTATTATAAATGTTTGTCATATAATGATTCAAAGCAATCTCAGTACTCAGACCCTGTTGAAAGCCAAATTGTCCACTATAGAAGAATTTGCTAATATTGAAGAAATCTGCAATTCTTTTCCTTACAAGTTTCTCTAGTATCTTCGAAAAAACTGAAAGCAAAGATACTGGCCTGTAATTGGCAATATCAGCTCTTGAACCTTTTTTAAAGATGGGCACAACTTTAGCCATCTTCAAGGCATCAGGGAATACTCCACAAGATAGACTACAATTGAAAATGTCACAGAGAACGCAATTAAAGGAATTCGAAATTAATGAATTCTGTTTATACAATATTTATTAATAATTATTATAAAATTAAGATTTTTTTAAACTTGGACTTGCTGTTTCACCTTCTTTCAACTGTTCCTAAAAACATTCCTTAAAATATATCTTGAGCTGGCTTCACACTCACATTTGTATCTTTAATTTCAGCAATAAATCATTTATAATGAAATGAATTGTATGTTATCGTTATAGAATTATATTTAAAAAACAATTTTTTCATTTATTTTTTTTTCTTATTCATTTTTATTTGGCAAAAATTTATTTTTGGTTTCTGGTTTATTTTTATATGGAAACTCTTTTCAAAATTTTATGATGATTTGAAATGTAAGTGCGTTAATTATGTCAATTTTGAGAAATAAATCAATTAATTTTTTCACTAGATAGATTTTAAACCTGATTTCAGGCCATGGACTACAGAGCAAGTGGAGAAACATAAAAGACAGTTACAGGAAATTTTTAAAATCAAAATCAGGACAAGGTGGCAAAGTGATAAAATCCTACGTGTATGCATCAAGTCTGACCTTTCTCGATCACGTGATAGGATCTGGATCATCTGAACAATTTCCTTTAGCTGTTGAAACGCTCCTCTTTGAGAACAACAACTGCGATAACACAGAAGAAGAAGAATACAGTGAGGACGGAGCGTCCATAACTTACCAAAGAAAGAAACGAAGAATTGAATGTGAACTGGAAAACTATTTGGATTTACTTCAGAAGGCCAGGTCTTCAACTTCAACTGATGAATGTGATGATTTGAGTTTTTTCAAATCATTAATTCCAATTGTCAAACCGTTACCTATCGCCGAAAAAGTTAAATTGCGGACGGAGTTCATGAAAATTGCCTATGAATATTTCTCGAAAAATAATGTGAAAAGCGAGCCTGTGTAAAGTTGAGCTAGGTTACAGTGACTTGATAGACAGTGTGGCTATTTTGCATCGAGCCGCCATAATAAATTGTCTCCAATTCGTATTTGATATTAGTTATATATTGTAAATATATAGTTACGGGTTCTATGTCTAAATTAACGCTGGGAACACTTGAATTTATCACTTGCACTTTATTAACACAAATAATCTACAACTCACACTGTTCAGTAATTTCTTACAGAAAATAAGCAATTAAAAACAGATAACACGATATTGTTCAACTGATAATGAGTTTTCAATAAACTGTACAAAAATCAATCACTAAATGTTAAAAGGCCGATCTAATATTAATTAATAACTGTACAATAAACTGTCCAATAATATTCAAAAAGAAACGTCGAAAAAGAACACTTAACTTACGTAGCACTAGTCCGTAATACAATAAAAACTATTTAGTAGCTCACTGGTATGAATTAAACAGGAAAAAGAATTATCACTATAGACACAGAGAAAGAATTATCACTATATATAAACACAATATAGAACTGACACAACTTGTTTATCATGACGATTTCAAACAAGACTGAACTCATTTACAAGAGACTTCCTCTATTTATATACTTTTCCATAATTGAGATATCTCTGGATTTTTCTATCACCTTCTAAATAAATAAAGAAACTAGCACTTTCTACAATATTCGAAAAGATTCCATTAATGTCTAATCAAACAAATAGAACATTCTACAAATTACCAAGTAAACACTATAAAAGGGTCAAAAGCAGAGTAATCAATTGCTTAAAAGTAAACATTTACATAGCAGATAACACCGAGAACCACTGTTTCTTCTTTCTTTCTATTCTCTCCAATTTCATATTCGCTACAATATGTTTTCTACGTTAGCCTACTGCATGGTTTCGTCTACACAGTATGCATATAAAAACTGTGGTAGCTTGTAGTTTCCAACCAATATGTCTAGGTTTTTGTTTGAATAAGCTACTATTGTGACTCACCAAGTGATAATCTCCTCGGCTTCTTGTATTATAATCGTGTATGTCAAGATTTCGGTTAATATCACTCTTCTACTAACTATTACTAACTACATTGACTGTAGTCAGTCTCAATCACTGTAGCCAACACTTAATTTGAACACAAAATTTAATTGCGTGTTGCCGAATTATCCAAACAGAAGCGAGACGTCCAATGGCCACACTTTCTATATAAAACCACTGTAGGTTAGGTTAGTTTGAGCTTGTTTTGGCTAGGTTGGGTTTAAATTGTATTCAAGAGCGCAGTTTTAGTCCAACCTAGGGGGGGGGGGAGGCAAGCACCAAAATAGGTATGATTTGTTGATGAATCTATCTACATTACTTGAATTTTGACTGAATTTCATGTTCCTTATTACTATGTTATGAAATTAATATGTTATTCCAATGAAGTAATTTTGTTCAATATAATACTCTTCTTAATACACGCATTTTTGGTATACCTTGGGGGGGGGGGCAGGACCCCTTCACCCCATACTTCCTCAAATGGCACCTCTGATTGTGTTATGTGGAACAGAAAAGTTGTTTGCAGCATTGCACAGTGAATCATCCAATACTTGAGGATTATCACCATCACAAAATCTAACACATACTGTGAAATGGTGCTATTCATGCAGCTTCAATCTGTTTTACAATTTCACAGGATGTGTGTTTGATTTTGCAAAGGGTGACTGCACAGTGGAGCATCTAATAATCGAGGATAATCACCATCATATAGATTAATTAAATCAGGAATGTTAGTTACCATTAGCATTTAGAAATGTGACACCTAAAGAAAGTTGAATCGAGCAAACCTTTGTTTACTAAAGAAGAGATTTTTCTTGACATATTGATAGTTGACTTTTTGTGTTTTTCTGAATAGGTACCTATTGCATAAAAATATTCTTCAACTAGCTTTATTAACACTTGTATTTGTGGTTACGCACTCGCATAATATTTTGAAATTTTTCTTTGTAAATTGTAAATTAGTGTAATTATTTACCAATGCAACAGACTCCAGTACCAGTTTGACTGATACTATTTTCTTGAGGATGATTAGCCTACTACATTTACTACTACTTGTAATTGGAGAAGTTATTAGAATGTATTGAAGTCTTGAACCTTTTGTTTGTTTTGTAAGAATAATTGAAAATTTCTGATATGTTTTCCACGAAATACTTAATAAACAATCTAATATCAAAATTGAAACTGTATTTCAATTTTTGAAATACAGTGTCATAGTTTGATAAAGTTGACATTAGTTTGAATATTTCTATCACTCTAAAAACCTATAAACTACCAATTTTCTGGAAATATGATAATAATATAAATACTACACTATATTTTTAAAAAGAAAGCGGGTATAGATTACAGAAGAACAATCTTGTAAAAATGTTTTCTAACATAGAAATTGACATGAAGAAACGTAGTAAAAGGTTTTATGGTCATATTCTCAGGCTTCCACTTCCAGAACAGAGATTAACTAACAGCCTGTTAAAATACCTATTCATTAACTAGTCCATGACACTGGGTAGAAAATGTTAAAAAGGATCTAACTCAAGTTGATACAAACGAACAGATCTTGAACAGGGAGAAAAAAGGTGGATAAGTGGGAAATTGTCTCAGAGTTACACCCAAAACAGCAAAGACCACGTTGGCATGAAGAAAGAAAAAATAACTTTTCACAAGGGATGAAAGAATACTGG
Source organism: Conomelus anceps (assembly GCA_948455865.1). Lineage (NCBI taxonomy): Eukaryota > Metazoa > Arthropoda > Insecta > Hemiptera > Delphacidae > Conomelus > Conomelus anceps. Next base: position 146,683,031 of record OX418216.1, read on the forward strand.
GCGAACAAGAAGAATAGACCCAGGAAACAAAATACCATTACTTACTTCACGAATTATAATATGCTTAGAGTTCTATCGCCAATAATAATAATAATAATAATAAGATTATTTAATAATTATATTCCTGGATTTCTTGTTCCATGACGAACTGCGTTGTTAATATTAACTTTTCATGTGAAATTTAACGACTTGCAGTCAAATATATGTTAAGAATAAGTAATAAGTATAATAACTCACTTAATCTGGCCGAGCGCTTTCGAATCTATGAGATCCATCTTCAGAGGCCGATGAAGATAGATCTCATAGATTCGAAAGCGCTCGGCCAGATTGAGTGAGTTATTATACTTATTCTTAACAAATATTTGACTGCAAGTCGTTAAATTTCACATGAAAAGTTAATATTAATAATTATATTAAAAATAAGGTAAATAAATTCAATTTTTCTTATTAAAAAATCTTTATTATACTATGTTTGTAAAAGCCGAAAACTGTTACAACTAAATATGTGATCAAAGATTTATAAATTAATTTTTGCGAGTAATAAAATAGATATACCAAAAAATTGAAAGCATACACAGTATGCACGTAGCATATATTCCTCAATACATAGTATTAATGAGCAATTAATAAGAAGTATTTACAAATAGAAAAATCTACAAATATTTTGTGACGTAAAAATAACTGTAAATACATAAAAAAAATTAAAAAATTACTAGAATAAAAATGTCTCAACTTTTTGTTTAAAATTATAAAAATTACCTAAACCTAGATATATATAAATCTTTTATCTAAGTCTACGAAGGTACTTTATAAAGAAGTAATTAGAGGTTAGAAAGAAATGTCAAATCAGCTGACTTTATTCATGTCTATTGAAGACCATTGAATAATGAAGTTATTACATAGCACTGCAGTTACTTTTCAGTACAGGCTCTAGACCAATAAAAGTCACATTTTCTTCAAATTTGTACCGTGATGTATACACATACACGTAGATTTCAAAAACGGGAGGACACCATTTGTACGACTGTCGTTTTGACCGACCTAGTAAACAAAGGTGGTTCAGTCACATCTAGCCAGGTTAGGTTAGGTTTGGTTATGCTGCATTAGCAGTAGGTCGATCAAACTCGTCCTAAAGGATACCACCCTTCAAAAAACAAATCACGTTCAAATTTAATTTCAAACACAACCGATCAGCAACATCTATAATAATTCTTGGATACGTTAGTTTTCCAAGTAATTGATAAATACAAAAAATTGGTGAAAAAATAAATGATATGTGTCATTGGATGACATTGTTTATGCAACGATTGTATTCCGTGTGATGTCACTCGCAAGATGTTTAGAGCATTCGCCTTGCTCCTGTCATTTGCTACTTAAAGGCAGTCATAATACAATCCTTGCATATTTGCTATTAAAGCTTGCTTTTTGAAAATCTAATTTTTGCAACACTCACCCACAGACAGAAGATATAATTTATATACTTTATCTAACCAATAAAAGTTCAGCTGACCTGTAACTCGCTTCTTATTATAGATCTATTAAACATCAAATTTTTTTTTTTTTGTTTGGAGGATGAAGCCCACATAGGTCTGAGACCTGTGCGTGGGTAATGAGTTGGATGATGGTGATTGATGAGTTGGACCTATAGTTTTAGGTGGGTTCCGAACCACCGGGAAGTGATTTTACAGAAGAGAACAGTGTCTTTTTTGCTGGCCAATCTAATCGGTCACCATTACAAGCAGGACCTACGAGAACGCAGCTTCTATCTGATTGAACAGATACCTGCTACGGCTCGCGGCTATCATTTCCCACAATATAGTTCTACAATATTAAACAATTACAATATCACAATTAAGTTTGAGAAAACGCTGAGTAGAAAAATTTTATATGTAAACAATTTACATAACATTCAACAATAGACTAATACCGAACAAGTCACATATTTTTAAAAATCGAAAAATAAAAACATTACATGAAATTTTAGCACACATCACGTTGCGTTCTTTGGAAAAATTCAGTGGTATTTCCAAAACAAAAAACACTTATTCCCAAAAAAATTCTTGTTAGTCAATAAATTTAGAAAATGAGATTTTAAATGTTTAGGACTTTGTTTTGATGTTTCATGTATGTTTTCATTGGATTGTGTCTAAGAGTTCACAGCGCTGGTTTCAAAAGGTATGAATAAATCCAGCAGCTGTTGAACGGTCACTCTATCTTTGGACCACTTCGAATTGCTGCCTTCCATAGCTGTCAACATTTTTTCTTCAATCGTTCCTTTGACTGCAAACTTATGCACTAACGTTTCCCTGGAGAGAAAAAAAATGAATTAAAACAAATTTTATGAATCAGTTGTGTGGAACAACGTGAGTACAAAATCATTTAATGATTGGCTGGGTGAAAATAGAAGCCGTGGTGACGTGATACAGAGTGCCTTTTGTGGAATATAGACATGAAATAGACTACGCAAATTCAATGAGGTGTAATGATTGTGTTTAATTTTGTGATGTGATTATAATTTGACTACTTTGGAGTACCCTCATTATTGAGGTCTACTGTTCATAAAACTACTAGTTTATTGGAATTAATTAGTGAGAATAACAGCAGTCTTATTCAATTCCTCCATGAAAACCTTTTGTCAACTCTCGGATTAAGGCTGTACGCTGGGTTTTGGTTACAATTTTTTTTCGAAGTTTCTTGCATTGGATATTACTAAGGCTTTGAAATTTTATATATTGTTGCGAGGAAAAATGCTTTTCTTCAATTATTTTGTGAAATATGGGGGTTCCAAGTTAAAATTTCTCCGTTTTGGGGGGCAATTGATCTAGTCCACAAGTGATTTTAAACTGTTTATTTTCTATAAACTGTATATTTTCTATAACTAAGACATATTGAGAAATAAAATGACAACATTTTTATTTCAATCTAACAAAAACATATAAATTATTTCATTGGAAGATGCCCAAACATTTTTTTTTATTTATTTCTGGAAATCACTGTCACCATCATTCACATTAAGTTCATCAATATCTTACTCTTCAGACGAAAAATCATCATCACTCTCAAGAAGAAGTTGAGCAATCTCATTTTCACTCAACCGTGGGATTGAAATGTTTATTATAATCACAACTTATAGAACCAAACATATTGGAATTAATTAGTGAGAATAACAGCAGTCTTATTCAATTCCACCATGAAAACCTTTTGTCAACTCTCGGATTAAGGCTGTACGCAGGGTTTTGGTAAATTTTTTTCGAAGTTTCTTCATTGGATATTACTACGGCTTTGAAATGCTATCTATTGCTGCGAGGAAAAATGTTTTTCTTCAATTATTTTGTGAAATATGACGGTTCAAAGTCAAAATTTATCCGTTTTTGGGGGGCAATTGATCTAGTCCACAAGTGATTTTAAACTGTTTATTTTCTAAAAGGCATATTGAGGAATAAAATGACATAATTTTTATTTCAATTAACAATTATTTTTTTTAAATATACTTTTTAAAAACTGAAATTTTTTACAGATTTAAAAAAAATATTTCGAAAAGAATAATTGTTTCATCGGAGTAAAATATATGTCATTTTATTTCTCAATGTATCTTTTAGTCAGAAAATTTATTAAGTTTCAAATCATTCGTTGGTGAGATCAATTGCCCCCAAAAACCAAACAATTTCAACTTTGAACTCACATATTTTACAAAATAATTGATGAAAAAACTTTCTCACAGCAATAGATAACATTTCAAAGCACTAATAATACCCAATACGAGAAACTTCGAAAAAAATTATGACCAAAAACCCTGTGCACAGCCTCAAATTTATTAAACTTAGTTTCAATTGCAATTGAGAAACAGCCCCTAATCTGAAGAAGAAAAGAAGATTCTAGAATAATATTAAATACTAGCGGTTCACTTGTGCGTTGCAACGGTATTTTAGTTATAATAGTGCTACCTGGCGAATTACCAAGAGCCTAGCACCTTCCTAAAATGTTAATTTTTGTTTGGATAAATTGAAATATTTTTTTTTTCACCAAAGAAATAATGGATGAAACATAAGCTGATATTTGATTCACCAGTCATATGTTTCCTACATGAATGCAATGCTCCGACTACATAAGTCTGCACACAGCGTAAATAACACCGCTAAGGGCCCACCATATGATTAAAAACAGTTAATTTCTATCAGCTGTTCCTTTAAGGATAGATTTCTCCTTTTTGTATCCTTCAGCGAGGACTTTTGAACTCCCAACCTTCACAGGAACCAACTCGGGACTATTCTACATTATGCCTGTAGTCCTACAGTAGTAGTCCTGTGAGTCCTGTAGTCCTGTAGTCCTATGCCTGTAGTTTCCTACATTATGCCAAATGTCAATACTGTTAAATAACTTAAATCCCGATCGATGCTCTCGGTAATAAAACGTGGTAATAAAACTTAGAAGAAATGTATCCAAAATCGCACAATACTTGGTTTTTAAACGTTTATTATTCTGTTAAAAAAGTTAATTTAGTTTTTTTTTATAGCTAAAGACATTGTCAAAATAGTTTTCAATACTGTTAAATAACTTAAATCCCGATCGATGCTCTCGTTTTTCAGGAGAAGACCGCGTAAAATGCCTTCGGGGCCGTGACAGACAGAGATTGAGATAAGACTTGTTTCGGCTTCTTTAATGTATAAAACGTAAAAATAACCAAAAAATATATAATTCTGATAAATGTACAGACAAAACTCTAATTTTATTTATATAGATTACTAAATAATACTGAAAATTATGTCATTTTACCGGGTCTGTCCAATACGATGCACCCTGCCAACAGCCTGCTGTTCATCAGCTGGATTCAGTATGGGTTCGGCCAAGAACACATGAGTGGCTTCCACCAGATTCAGTCCTTTGGCGCCCAAACGCAGCGGCATCAACAGCGCACAAACACTGCGCTTCGTTTTGAATGTTTTCAGCACCGCTTCCCTTCTCCTGGAATTAGACGACATGCGACAGAAGACAATGTCGTTGAGATTCATCGCTTCGCCCAGCACGTCTAGCACGCCTTCCCACACTGAGAACACCAGAACTTTGACGTCTGGGTCGTTGGCACGGAGATGCAGCAGTTCTGCTACCATCGCCTGTATCTGCAACACACATTATTCCATTCTATTATCGAGTCTAATCTCTTGGTTGAAGTTAGTTGATGGACCTACCTAACCTGATGGATGGTAAGAAGGAACTAGCTGTATGCTAACAGCAGACTTCACCTATATCCAAGAGATGTTGAGGGAAGTGATAGCCGCGAGCCGCAGCAGGTATCTGTTCAATCAGATAGATAAGCTGCGTTCTCGTAGGTCCTGTTTGTAACGGTGACCGATTAGATTGGCCAGCAAAAAAGACACTGTTCTCTGCTGAAAATCACTTCCCGGTGGTTCGGAACCCACCTAAAACTGTAGGTCCAACTCATAAATCACAATCATCCAACTCATTACCCACGCACAGGTCTCAGACCTATGTGGGCTTCATCCTCAAAAAAAAGATGCAGCTGTACTAATACCACAGCTTAGCAAAGATAAACCATATGATGAAATTAAATTGATCATGATGTCTAATAAATCAAAATCAAAATACAGTTGAAGCAAATAGAAGGCAGCCATGAAACTTTACATGCCCTTTTTGCAGTTTATGAGTTGAAGCTCTTTAAGCTGTGGATAAGTCTTATGGAAACGATAATGAGTAATATCTTGATGAAATACTAACTAAAAACCAAGCTTACGAAGCTTGAATAATATTTTAGGGAAATATTAAAAACGTATTACATGAAAATCAAGTCTAATTCATAAGCTTTCAGATAAGTCTAAAAATATATTAATTATTCCAAGGCATGAGGTTGAAAAGTGTAATTAACAATGGAAGTACAAGAGATTTTTTTGGCCAGTTTCGTAGTTTTAGTGAGGAAAACTCATGAACGATTCCAGTTATTGCATTGGAATTTGATGTGTTCACCTCAGTTCATGTAACATCTATCTATTAATTTCCAAATTTTCCAAAATAGCGGTTAAATAAAATGTTAAAACTTGTTTTACTCAAAACCTGATGTTTTTATCAAAAAAGTCTATTTGATAAACATTTTTAGGCTTTTTATCGTGGAAAATATGAGTGTAACTACGAACAGAAGATAATGAAAAGCTTTGATTGGATAACAGTGTTTTATTTGCACAAGGGTCTGATGTTCATAAAATAAACAATTTGTTCAGTTTCCTCGCTCTCGCTCACTCTCATGCATTAAATGTAAATCTAAAGAACTCTATTTTAATCAACCTTGTTCTCAAATGAACTGCATAAACAAACGAGACATCAAACGATGGCACTGGAATGCTCTAGTAAAAATGCTTTTGTATAAATACATAACCTCTTGCTTATAATTTGTTAGTGATAAAACCGGCGGTTGAAAAACTAACATCATCGTTCTCTTCATTCTCCACACAAATGCATTGTAACCATACACAGAACGGTAAATTTTGATAGTAATTGTGATGAGATTATTAGTGATAATCGAACTTCTTTTGAACTATTGTAAGTGCTTTGTTTATTATTGTGTTATTGATCAATCTATTGGTCAATTATTATTTAGTTATTGAACAGCTGAAAGGAGATTATTGTTAATTGTTACTGATCAGCCAACCTGATATTTATCTATATTAAGTTTTTGACAGTAATTAATTTTATTGAAATATAATAAACAAATTTCTCACTATATACCACATATAAAAATAAAATTTTTCATATGGTGAGAAATTAGGTACTCACGAGGCTAACCTATATGGGAGCTACCATCAAAACTCTGAACAATTTTTAAATAAATCATATAAAAATAATAATAATTGAAAAATTACAAAGTTCGATTGAAGGAAAAGAAACAAATTACTTTCATATTCATTGCTAATTGAAATTTATTGAACAGTTTGTTCCTTAATTTATTTTTTTGCACGATAAATACTTATTAGTGTGTGCATACTTATTAATTTTCTAAATAAAGTTTTGTATGTTACATTACTGTGATTCACAGTGCTAAACCTGTAGCAATGCCAGTCATAAATAACCGAGATACAGCTGGAAAGCCGAGACTTTCCGGCTGCTTTCATTCTTATAGGATCTGAATAATAGAGTTACAGCTGTAAAAATTCGTTTTTTTTATCATAACTCGTTAGAATCTCCTGATCTCCTCCTCCTGCTCAGACATTAACAAATCTAATGGACTGTGTTATTTATTTACCTCCTCCACTTCCTCGTTTATAAGATAAACAAACAACCTAAACTGCTATGGGAACCACTTGTTGTTGTGATATGTATCAAGCTAAGCAAAATTATATATCTATTAAGAAGACTGAGGTGTGAGTTGCCAGTTCACTTTGTTAGTCAAGCATATTACACTTTCTTTCATTCCGTCTTGTCCTATGGTATCAAATATAAAAAAAGTGTTAATGTTACAGAAAAAAGTTGTCAGAATTATAAGTAACGCAGATAGTCTTGGCTATTGTAAGCCATTACTCAAGAATTCAATTTCGACTGTAATTAATGAATTCATAATATATCAGTGTTTGAAAGAGATAAAGTTAAGACAAAATATATAGACGGCAGCAATATTCATGATTATCCAACTAGGGCCAGAGGTGATCTTCACGTTCCTAGGTGCAGGCTGGGTAAATCTCTATCATGTTTCCCAGTAGTTGGTATAAAATATTTCAACCTCCTGCCAGATTCCTTTCAAGACCTCTCCGTGCCTGTATTCCTGAAAGCCTTGAGAAAATGGCTAGTAGCAAATCCTTTTTATTTTAGACAAATTCAAAATTGAAGCATGTAGGTTAGTTAGTTAATTTTATTATTAAATGAATCAGAACTATTGTATTTAGTTAGTCCCATGTTTTGACGTAGCCTTATGTAAATTTGCACCTTCTAGCTGAATAAATTGATTTGAAATGTTGTGATATAGAAGCCATTACTGTCGACTTCTATCACCTACCTTAGTGGTGAAGGATCCCTTGACTTCGGCTGCCATCTGCTGTACACTGTCTCTGCCCTCGATGTGGGACACATCAGCTGTGCTGGTGCTCTCCCGACACACGGGGCATGTGATCGCCTCCCGATTGAAACTCACTGTCAATGTGTGAATACAGTCGTAGCAGTAGCAGTGACCACACTTAAGCACTGACCACTGCAACACAAACAAAACAATCAATTAAAAATATTTTTCAAGTTAATCAATTTTTATATGTGACTACGTTATAAAGTAGTTATTAGAGGTTGGGAAGGAATGGCACACAAGCTGACTTCCACCAATCGATTACCTTTCACAGGAATAGCAGTATGTATGATGTATTATGTCAATGCCCTCCGATAGAACAAGTCAATGTAAATTAAATATCTTGGTATTTTTATTGATTCATCTCTGAATTGAAAAACTCACATTACAAATCTGAAGAAAAATATAAATAGAGACTTGAACAAATTCTATCACTTGAAAGAGCTATGTAACACAAATATTCTACGCACGGTATATTTTGCTTTAATAAATTCAAAATTAGAGTATGGAATTGTTTGTTGGGGAGGAGCAGCGAAAGTGCAGTTTAATCCAACAAACAAATTACAAAAACACTATTTCAGGTTAATATTATTTAAAAGTGGAAGGGAGCCCTCTTTTCCTCTGGCACAAATGCTGCGCATTTTCCCACTTCGGCACCTATTTGTACTTAAAGTTTTCACATTTATTCAATATAATTCCAAATAATAGTAGAAGAAGTAGATCTCTTTCAGAATTCACAAAAAGAATAAAAGCCTGGCTATTTGAACAACATGATATAGACAGCATACTTCTAGTTCTTTCATTATAAATAATTTCTTTTGCATATGATATTATAAAATGTAAGTTAATATATAGTAGAAAAAAGGTAATTAGGTATATATTATAAAATATAAATAACTTATATGATATTTATTTTAGACATAATAAAATAATCTCGTAGATATACATAGCAATAACTCAAAATATATTAATTTTTACTTTCTTAAAATTTGTATTAATGGTTTTATTTTCCAACATTATTTATTATAATTATTTTTTGTTTCTATCTTGCTGCATTTTGCTTCCTCGGGCACTGAATTTAATATCTATGAGTAATCCGGGTGTTACTGCCAGGGCCGGCGCGTGGTACACGCGGGCCATGCGGCCGCGCTAGGTTTACAAAACTTGAATATTCCGGAAATTTAAAAAAAGCGGCTATTTGCTATTTGGCGCCCCGACAAAATGAGAATAAAATTTTGAATTTGGCGGATTAAATTATCGACTATTTGGCGCCATTGGCTCGAGGCGCGCGCCAAGATGAGAATGAAATCTCCAATTTATCAGAAATTTCAAAATAAAGAGACAGTTTTTAGGGCCTTGATAGGCTTTGATGCGCAACAAAATTCCCAATTTGTCGAAATTTTTCAACTGATCGACAATTTGGCGCCACTGGAAAGTGGCGTCACGCCAGGATAGGAATATAATTTCCAATTTCTAGGAAATTTTAAAATAGAGTGGCAGTTTTTTGTGCCGTGGTAGGTGGCGCCGTGCAAACATAAGAATAAAATTTTCTATTTGGTGGAAATTTTAGAATTCATCAACAATTTGGCGGCTCTGGAAAGTGGCGTCACGCCAGGATAGGAATATAATTTCCAATTTCTAGGAAATTTTAAAATAGAGTGGCAGTTTTTTGTGCCGTGGTAGGTGGCGCCGTGCATACATAAGAATAAAATTTCCTATTTGGTGGAAATTTTATAATTCATCAACAATTTGGCGGCTCTGGAATGCGGCGTCGCGCCAGGATAAGAGTAAAATTTCTATTTTTTTTTCGGAAATTTTGAAATAGAGTGGCAGGTTTTTGTGCCGTTGTAGGTTTTGTCGTACAAATATAAGAATAAAATTTCCTATTTGGTGGGAATTCAAAATATTTAAATTATTTAACGCTGGTGTTCATTATTTTTATTGTTGATTATCATTATCCCTGATAAATAAACTTAGGTTTGATTCTAAGATGATACTCATGATTATCAATCATTTAATTACTTTATAAAACGTGCATTAATGATAGTATTTTTGTGAATAATAAGTTGAAAGAAATTAACGAGAGAGAGAAAAAAAAGAGAGAGAATATTTTTTCATACTAGTTCAGTAATTAGTCTACTAGTTCAGTAATAATAGGCCTAATTAGTAGTAGTAAGCTTATATTATCTGAGCAATCGAATTTTTGTTTGCGAATTCCGATGTCTAGACGACTGTTCAAACAAAGTTCGTGAATGCTAATGCTATAATTCCTCTATATATCTATCACCGTGCAAACAAACAATCAAGGAAGTAATGATTCTTCCATCGCAGTCTTGCAGTACAGTGGGAAAAGTAAATATTGAGAAAAATATACATTTTCGAATTCGTTATTCCATTCAATGCAGGAGAGTAGGGCAGAGTGGGAGTTCTGGCTCAGTTTAACGGTGGTTAACTAACCACGGTTAAATTTTAACGGCGGTTAAATTTCAACGAGGTTAAACCTTACTTAATTTAACATAGACAAACTTTATTTAACAGCACGGTTAAATTTTAATGGTGGTTAAATTTTAACGGTGATTAAATTTTAACAGTGGTTAACTAACGATGGTTAAATTTTAAAGGTGATTAACTAACGAGGGTTAAATAAACAGACTGAAAATTTTCATTTGAAATTAAATGCACAAATTTATGCAGCTCACCAAGGCGTTCCAATTGCACGTATCAAACACTCCGATGAATAAAATAAAATAAAAAATGAAAAATAAAAAAAAAATAAAAAAAATTAATTATCATTAATATTATCATGTAGTAGGGGAGGGTGAGGGTTCCGTCTCAGTTTTTCTTTAACCTTAAATTTAAGGTTAACCTAAGTCAACCCATCCAAACCTAACCTAACCTGAAATAGGTAAGTCAAAGTCGAATCAACGCAATCTATCCGATCTCCAAAATTCCCATTTTCACGTGGGTTCCGAACCACAAAAAAATTTGAACTTTTTAACCCGTGAAGGGAATTTTAATTTGAAGACGCCATCTTGTTCAGCCTTCCAAGGCACCCCAAATTCATATATCAAATACAATTTTCCGATCACGATTAATTGGGGAAAAAATAATAATAAAATTTAACCTTAAATTTAAGGTTAAGGTTCAGTTTTTCTTTAACCATAAATTTAAGGTTAACCTAACCTAAACCTAACCTGAAATAGCTAAGTCAAAGTCAAATCAATGCAATCTATCCGATCTCGAAAATTCCCATTTTCATGGAAGTTAAAAATCACAAAAAATTTTAACGACGGTTAAATTTTAACGATGGTTTTAATGGTGGTTATAGCGGTGATTAGTCACCAACTGATTAGCCATCTCGTACCATCACTTACCCAGTGGTTCGGAACCCACCTAAAATAAAGTTTATTAGATGTTTCTTGTTCAAATTTCCAAGGCAATTCAATTTCATGTATCAATTGACATCCCATTTTTCCCTTTTTCTCTCATTTTTTCCCCCTCTCTCTCATTTTTTCCCTTTTCCACCCCAGTTTTTGGGTACAAATAGAGGTGCATAGGCAGAAAATTCTCACTCCTTTGGATCGAAGGAGTTATGTTAGTTCAGGCTGAAAATAGTCAACGAGCTATACTCCCACCAGAGATTTCTGGCTCATCCACGGGAGACTAGTCGCTTCCTATTTTCAGATAGGGTCCCAAACACAACCAACTATCAAACAACAGAATCAAGCAATACCACAAAAAATTTTGTATATATAAAAATGGATAAAATAATTTCATCCACCTACTCATCACCAATCTGCCAACACAGCATCAACAAAAACTGTCTCTTTTTCATATGGAACTCATTCAACACAATTGATGTGAAAATATTGTTTGAAAACCTTAAACCTCATATAATTGATATAATACTTGAAAATTCTGAAAAATTCCACCACAATATTAAATGGTATGTGAGTTTAACAGTTAAATTGAAAAAGATTTCTGCTGATAAAGAGTTGTTTGTAGAACCCACGTTCCATGGACAATCGAGGTCTATAATCTCAGTCAATGAGAATCTTGATAAATTTAGTGTGCAATGGGAGGAGGCAGAGGGAAAAATTATGGAAGGTTTAGATAAATTCATAAAGTTGGGGAGTGGTTGGACTATAGACATATTCAAGCAGTTCAATTTCAACATTGTAAGATACAGACCAATAAGTGGTTCTGGCTCATACATTCCTACTCCAGTTAAAATTATAAATAGAAAAGCTGTTATAAATGTGAGAAATGAAGATGATCTCTGCTTTGTCTGGTCCATCCTCTCCTATTTCAACACCAATAACAATAATTATTGAGTATCTGCACTTAGAAATCTACAACATATGATTAATATTGAAAATTTATGCTTCCCATTAAAACTGCAACACATACCTAAATTTGAGAACCAAAACACAACAATAGCTGTTAATGTTATTGCATATGAAGAAGAGAAAGATATGTTCTATCCAGTCTTTGCATCCCAACACAGAAAAAGAGAGCATACAATCACACTGTTGTTGTTATCTAACAAAGAAGAACAAAAACACTACACCCTTGTTAAAAATCTATCCAAACTACTATCACATTTAACAAAAAGTCATGGTAAAGAAGAAATTTGCCCCCACTGTTTTCAAAGATTCACTAATAAAAATGCAAAACAAAACTTAGAAAAACATATTGAATTATGCTCATCACACGAAACACAATGCATTAAAATTCCTGAACAAAACACTGTTTTAAAGTTCACAAATTTCTCCTACACCCTACCCACTCCCTTCACCATATACGCCGACTTTGAATGTTTAATTAAAGATGAAGAACATATACCATGTGGTTATGGATATGTAATAGTAAATGAAAGTGGATCAATTCATTATGGACCAAGGATAGTTAGAGCATCCAACCTGTCTGAATCATCAAATTTAATAGAAAAGTTTCTGGATGAATTAGATGAACATGGAAATGAATTGAAAAAGCGATTGAAAATACAAGTGCCAATGCATATAACAGTGGAGGAAGAAAGTGAATTTAAAATGGTAGATGTGTGTTGCCTGTGTAATAAGAGCCTATTGTTTGATCGTGTGCGACACCACTCGCATTCAACTGGAAAGTTTATTGGAGCTGCTCATCAATCGTGTAATCTTAATGCAAAACAGGTGGAGTTCATTCCTGTAATATTCCACAATTTCACCAGTTACGATTCACACTTCATTGTTCAATCACTCACCCCATAAGGGTCTCCCCACCACGAAAAGCCATACGAATTTACTTTACTTTACTCAATAAATATAAAAAGAGAATAAGTTGCTTAGCTAGGACAAGTGAAAAAATAATTTCAATAACACTAAATAACACTTTGTGAATCTTTTGATTATGGTTTCCTTGGTCCATAATGAATTGAGCCACTTTCATTTACTATTACATATCCATAACCACATGGTATATGTTCTTCATCTTTAATTAAACATTCAAAGTCGGCGTATATGGTGAAGGGAGTGGGTAGGGTGTAGGAGAAATTTGTGAACTTTAAAACAGTGTTTTGTTCAGGAATTTTAATGCATTGTGTTTCGTGTGATGAGCATAATTCAATATGTTTTTCTAAGTTTTGTTTTGCATTTTTATTAGTGAATCTTTGAAAACAGTGGGGGCAAATTTCTTCTTTACCATGACTTTTTGTTAAATGTGATAGTAGTTTGGATAGATTTTTAACAAGGGTGTAGTGTTTTTGTTCTTCTTTGTCGATTCACTACAATTTCTGAATTCATCTCTTTCGAAATTGACAGAAAATATGTTATCAAATGCTTTCCAACTGATTTCAGCACATTTTCCAAATAATACAAATTTACTCTTGAAAAAACAAATCTACCCATACGAATATATGGATTGTTTTGAGAAATTCGAAGAAACACAATTACCTTCCCGGGAAAAGTTCTACAACAATCTAACCGATTCAGATGTAAGTGAGAATGACTATCAAAATGCTATAACTGTTTGGAATGCGTTCAACTTGAAAAATCTTGGCCAATTTCACGATCTCTACCTGACCACCGATATACTCTTACTCGCCGATATATTTCAATCTTTCAGATCAACATTCCAGAAAACATACAGTCTTGATCCATCCCACTTTTATTCGCTACCACACTATTCGTGGAATGCAATGTTGAAAATGACTGGTATTGAACTTGAACTTTTAAGTGATCCAGATATGCACCTGTTTGTAGAGTCCGGTATTCGCGGGGGTTTAAGTGTAATCCCCAAACGATATGCAAAAGCCAACAACCAATATTTATCTACATATGATAAAAATTCCAAAACCACATTTATAATCTACTTAGATGCAAATAATTTATATGGTACAAGCATGAGTGAACCACTGCCACACTCTGGATTCAAGTGGCTATCTAATGAGCAAATTCAAAATTTCGATGTTACAAAAATTTCAGATGAATCACACGTTGGCTACTTTTTAGAAGTCGATCTTGAATATCCAGAAAGTCTACATGATATGCACAACCATTACCCCCTTGCGCCAGTAAAAGCCACACCGCCATCAGGGCGATATGAGAAATTGATTACAACTTTTGAAAACCGTAAAAATTACATTCTACACTACAAAAATTTGAAACTTTACATGAGATTAGGTTTGAAATTAACAAAAATACACAGAGTGATGCAATTCAATCAATCAGCCTGGTTAGAGCAATTTATATCATTAAATACAGAGTTGAGAAAGAATTCAAATAATGATTTTGATAGAGATCTATACAAGCTATGTTCTAATGCAATTTATGGAAAAACGTTGGAAAATGTAAGGAATCACAATGATTTTAGGATTATAACTGATGAAAAGCAACTTGATAAAGTGATTGCATATCCAAGAATGAAACACTGGTACAGATTTAACGATGATGTTGCTGGTGTATGTCTAAATAAGCTTGAGGTTCATCTAAATCGTCCCATTTATGTGGGTATGGCAATACTTGAGTCAAGTAAAGCAATAATGTACAAATTCCATTATGATGAAATTCTAAAAATGTATCCCAATGTTGAACTGCTAATGTCCGATACAGATAGTTTTATGTATCTGATTCAAACAAATGATATTTATAAAGATATTGAAAGAAATTTGGACTTATTTGACACATCTAATTATCCAAAAGACCATCAATGTTACAGCACAAAACATAAAAAACAACTAGGTAAATTTAAGGATGAGTGTGGTGGAAAAATAATTTCTGGGTTTGTTGGACTACAAGCCAAAATGTATGCAATTCGCATAGGTGATTCAGAAAAGAAGGTTGCAAAGGGAATTCCCAAGAGTGCAAATAGAAATCAATTGAGATTTGAAGATTATAAAGAATGTCTGTTTGATGTAAAACACAAAAATGTAACATCATCAGCAATTGAAAGTAAACTGCATCATGTCTATACTGTTCAACGTGAAAAACTAGCTCTTCAACCTCATGACGATAAACGTTTCATACTACCAAACCGAATTGATACTCTAGCTTGGGGCCATAAAGATATTCCAATAAGAAAACGTAAAATTCGTGAGCAGCAGCCATCTCAAGGAAAAGTACAAAAACTTTAAAAACCTGAATAACTTTAAAATATAAAGAAACTTTAAAACCTGAAAAACTTTAAAATAAAATAAAAATTTTTTTTTTTGCTTAAATAGGTCTGAGATCTAGAGTTTTAGGTGGGTTCCGAACCATTTGAAGTATTAATTTTAATTTTTTTTTTCATTGTTGTACTACTGTGTAAAAAAAAAATATCATGTAACTGTTATCGAATTAGTTTATATTGAAATGATAAATTGAAGAATTCATCTAAAAAAAAAAAATACAATCTATGTAAACCTGGGTGCAGGTACCTGCGTAGGTGCGTAGGTGCGTAGGTGCGTAGGTGTGGGTACCTATACCTAGATTAATGTGAGTACCTATGTAGGTGTGTAGGTGTAGGTACTTATGTAGGTGTGTAGGTGCAGGTACCTATACCTAGATTAATGTATGTAGGTAAAAAAAAAATTTTTATTATTTTATTTATACTTTTTTTTTAAATTACTCTAATTATATATTATATTTATACTTCTTTTTAAATTACTATACTACTTTATCATTTTGTTTTGTTAATTCGTTTACATTACTTTTCTAACAATTCCACTCAATGGTGTATATTCATAGATATTTTCGTATATAATGAGACAGTATGCAGATGTATTTTCTGGGATATTTGCTGTTGTGTCAAATGAAAGTTTCACATCTAATGCACCCGATTTCAAAAGTTCACTTTGACGAGAACAGTCTATCACAATTAGTGGTGTTTTTTCAAATTTATCAAATGCTATTGATGTTCCCAAATCACTTTGTTTGTAGTAGGCGTGTTGAAAGGCGGCAAACATCTGATACAATGTATGTTTATTACCCATAATATTATCATAGGGAAAGTATTGTGCATTCAAATATAAGCGAACATTATTCAAATTACAAAAATCAAATTGAGATATATCATTACGAAGGCTATTCTTTCTATTAGTTTGCAGTCCTAGTACAACAAATCTTGGTTTATCCATTTGTGATGCCGTCTTAACAGTCCACTGATGACTTGTGCTTTCCGGTAGGGTAGGATATTCATGTAATTGCCAAGATCTGAATGGAAGGCTAATTGGTTTATCATTGTGAGATAATTTCAGTAGATTAAGACGAATTGTGTCTGCTACATGTATGTAGGGTACTTTCCATTGTATTTTTGTTAGATTAATTTCGATTTTAGTACCAGCGGTGGTTTGAATTGCATTTAAATCAGATGAGGATCGAAGCAGAACCAATTCTTGTTTTACATTCAGAATAATTTTTCTATAATCTTCCATGAAACCTAACCACATTTCCAGTGGTACACAAAAGCTGAATTTCTTTTTATTTGCCCATCCATCTCAATTCCATCCTGCATTCTCCCATATACATTTATTTTGTGGAGTTTCACACAAGAGGTTTTTCATTGTTGTTGTCATGCCAACGTTATGTGTGCGGTCAACTTCGACCCCACCCACCTCATATCTAATCTCATCGAATAAATAGGCTATTCCATTGTTCACTAATACAAAGTCAACTTCAGTATTGTCTGCTTTTTGTACTTTAATATTACCCTCTATTAGAAGATAGCTTTTACATGGTAGAGTGTAGACATCCTGTTGATTTACATTGATACGAATTTCATCATTATTTTTATATGTTTGTGATGCATATGGTGTGTGAGTGTGATACTCGAATTGGGTTATACTCTCATCGAATTGTACTTTCTCACCAACATTGAATATTGAATCAATTTGCATACCGTGAGGAATTTGGTGATTCATTGTTTATATTTTTATTATATACAAAAAACCTAATCTTTGTAGTAGTTGTCTATTTTTAGGTGTAAGTAATTTCCTATCTGTTGCATCATGCTGTTGTGATTGATGATTTTTTGTAAATATTAGCATATTTTTAATATATGTAATTATACATAATTTATAAAATTACTGGTTTTTTTCTTACATGTAAGCGTACTGTTATTGTTTCTCCACGAAAGTTTACCACATTTCCATCCTGATCAATTATATTTATACAAATTTGATTTATTGTGTTTGTATTGATTGGCATGTACACCACAGTTGTGGGTGATTCAATTATTTTATAGCCAGGTGGTACAATTGTGTAAAACTCATGAATTGTGTGACCTTCACTGCCGTTATTGTACGAACCCTGTGCAATATTACATTCTACACGTATACTATTCACACGCATTATATGAACTGGTTTTGTTGATATATGCCATTTATTTGCTAGTAATTTTTCATGTTGAAATCCAAGTATTGGACCAATGCTGTCCTTCATAGTTAGATCAATATCTTTATCTGCATACAGCTCACACTGTAGTGTATTGTTGTTGGCTTTGATTCTCAGTTGACTGCTAGTCAGTTTAAGATTATTTCGAATATAATTTAGAATATCCTCCAATTCGTATGATCCTTCTGGTATTTCAACCACGTGCCCATCATACACGAACTTATTGTTTACATTTGTTTCAATATTTGGAATTGTATTGTATGTGTACATGTTTACTAGACCCACTTCATAGTCAAAGCTATCCAATTCAACTGGTGGGAAGATTTCACTAACCAATGGATTCTTGTTTGCTGTTAGCGTAAACATAATCACTATATTTTTTATACAGCCACAATAGACACAGATGTCCGCATGAGTGCTCCATTTGTTGATATTTCTTGTAGTTGTATCGAACTCTTACACCTTGCATATATTTCATAAATTCAAGTGGTGGACTTAGATTACCAAAACTGTCAAAATAGTCACATAGATTAGCGTTTTTAAAGTAGCACGTCCAATGGGTGCCTTCACCAATTTCATTATCCAGATTGATTATACCCAGTTCTAGGTGTTTGAGTGGTGTATTTGGTAGTTTATCTCTCATAAAAACTCCACGTAATGGTAAGTCAAGCTGTTTTGCATACTTTACTATATCTACATTTGATAATGGGGATTTTTTTTTAAAATGGCTTTCAATGCACTCTCTACCTTCTTCTTCTTCTTTATACCACAACCTTTGTACGGTTTCAAATAGACACCTTTGCCGACTTTCTTTCCTCCTCCACCAAATTTTACTTTTGCATTCATAAGATTTGTAACTAGATAGGCTGCTGCTCGTTCAGGAAGACTAGCATCGGCTGCTTTTACTCTTTCCCACGCGAGTGCTGCAAGTTTCCTATCAGCTTCCGTTCGATTTTGTGTTGGGTCACTATAGGCTATATCATGCTCTCGACATGCTTCATCTAATCTATTTATTCCTTTATCTCCTCTTGCTAATCGTTTTTTCAAGTTTGTCGCGGGTCCACAGAATTCGTACCCGGGAATATGGAGCTCCATGGGCAGTAAATCAATTGCTTTATTAATTACGGAACCCAATATACCAGATCCCAACTTCTTTTTCATTGACCTCTTCTTTTTCGGAGTATTTTTTCTATTCATTTTTATATAGATAATTTTTCTCATACCATCTTTTAAATGAAGAATTATAGATGGAGAGACCCTTTACAGCCTCTCTATAGTTGGTAAGTAATTGTGGATCTGTCATGTGTTTCCACTGTTGTCTAATATCAATGTTTGGTAAGTAGAAATCTTTAACTGTATCTATTTGTTGTGCAAGAGTAATGGCGTTTTGAAACAAGTTTATCATCTCTTCTTTCTCCAAGTCCAATGTCTCTTTTCTACTCAAATGTCGACCAAATTTATCAATAGTCATGCTTGTTTTTATTATAATTCATGTTTGTAGATAAATTTACTCTCAAACCATGCTCTAAAAAACCATGGATTTTCAGTTTCCTCTGAATATTTTCTATACTGATCAAATAGGCTTGGATCTGTCATTGCTCGCCACTGATCAATGTTGTTGAGATCAACTCTTGGAAGGTGGTGTGCTGCAAGTGGTATCAATTGTAGGATATCAATTAAATTTTGCACCAACTGTTTCAATTCTTCATTGATATTTGCCTTTCTACTTGCATACAAATGTCGTCCAAATTTATCAAGTCATTTTTATAATACTAAATTACCACCTATAATGATACCGATTTCACGTAATTCTTCAATTATTGATGCAATTTCTGAATCATGACCAGTGTGTCCGGCAAGTTTTGAATTAATCAACAGTTCCAATCTTTCACACAATTCATTTGGATTATCCCAATAGGTGTAGACGTTGCTCTTAGGTGAGGTTTCAATTTGCATCTCATGTATTCCACTACCCAGTTTTTGTTCAACTCCTTTAACACGTTTAGGTGGAAATAAATCTTTAATTATGTGAGTGTATTTATAACTGGTATTTCTTTTCACACGTTCCAATGCATCAAGATGAACTCCAGTTAGTTCAAGTATACGTTTATAGTCGACAAGATCACCTTTCCTATAGATGAATGTATCTGGAATTGCTTTGAATAGCAGCTCTAGTAGACCATGTGTAAGCGGGAATGATTTATTACCATCAATAATGATTTTTTTATCATCAAACTTGATAACTTTGTTTCCAATTTGCCATTCATTGATTGTGGGATTAAAGTGAACTCCATACAGATTTTGACCTTTTGTTGTTCTCATAAAATTATCAATGTATTTACCTATACGATTTCTAGATGCAAATTTCCGACTAGACTCTCTACTGTCTCTTCTACTACTTTCATCTAAATTACTGGGAACATTGGAGGTGTCTAAATTAGAAGATTCTAAATTACTGGGAACATTGGAGGTGTCTAAATTACTGGGAACATTGGAGGTGTCTAAATTGGAAGAGTCTAAAAAACTGGGAACATTGGAAGAATCGAAAATGTTTGTTGTGTCTAAATTAGTGGAGTCTAGAATGGGGTAGTCTTCCTCCTCCTCCCCCTCCTCCTCTTCCTCCTCCTCCTCTTTCATTTCCTGTTTAACATCAAATAATTGTTGTTGTTTAAATTGATTCAATGATTCGGTAATGGGTTTATATTGTTTCTGTAAATTTTCTTCTTCACTAATTGCATCATACGATAATTCTCGATGTTTTCGACGTATAGAGTCACGCAGCTGTTTTATATTATTCTTGATGGTTGTCAATTCTTTTAGATCCTTTTTCAGTATCATTTTTATAATAGGATAAATTTATCAAATCCAACTCTGTATCTCCCGTTATCCAGTCCACAATCTTTGTTTATGACTAGAAAATTATTATTATTCCATGCTTGAGCACACATTCTACTGAATTCATCTCTACTCAAATCTGGATATACATGATCATGATATATGTGTTGTAGATTATGATTATCCTGTTTGAATATAACAATCAAATTACTGTTGTCTCTAATCAGTTGTTTAGGAATACTAGAGTATGTTTGACAAATGTAGAAACTATCAATGTTTTTGTGTCTACCCATACTGAAATAGTCTCGAATATTCTGTTGTTTTTCCATACAAATATCATCGAAAATCATAACTGAATTGGGGTGTGCATCGTTTGGGTGTGGTATTTCTTCATTATGCTGGTACAGATTGAATCCAACCTCGGCTACTTGACTCATAATTTCCTTGAGAAGTTGATACTTGTCTTGCTGGTGAGATTTGGTGAATACATATAAATGTGAAAACTTGACACCATTCTCGGCAAATAATAAATTGAAAACGGTATTTGTTTTTCCAACATTGGACGGCCCACACACAATACATCTTACACTATTTGGTAGAAGCACACTGTGTCTTATTTGTTGCTTTTTATTTAAATACTTGTCAAAGTTAATCAGTGGCAATTTTGATTTGTGCTGTTTTAGCTTCATTTTTTTAATGTATTATTATCAATCCATGAATTGTATTTCGAATCAAAACCCAACCATTTCACATACAATTTATTGCCTTTCTTCTTTAGCACTCTTTCAATAAGATACACATCGGGGTACTTGGTTTTCTTCATTTCATACTCATAGAATGCACCCTTAATAATTTTATTGTTATTGTCTTTGAGGTGATAGGTGAGGGGAATGCTTGGTAGTACATTGTGTACAGTGAAAATCTCATTAGTATAGTTTGGTAGGTATCCTTTATCAAATATTCGCTTGTAACGTGTGATTCGAACCTTATCACCGATTTTAAACTTTTGCTTTTTAAGTTTGAAGGAACGCAGGGTAGCCTTATCAATATTCATTAGTACATACTTTTCATTTTCAGTATTCACCTCACTTGGTTTCATGCGAGTGGTTCGATGAACGGTGTTATTGTATTTGTCTAACAGTTTTGGGAGTAGATTCAACCATTTATAATTTCCCTGTACAGTGAATTCACAAAACATGTGCTCTTTCAGGGTCCTATTGAAACGTTCACAGATTGCCGCCTTCTTATTACTGAAAGTACTATAGTGATTGATATTGTACATTTTAAAGAGTTTTTGAACAGTAGCATTGTAGAACTCTTTACCAGCATCAGTTTGAAAATTCTTTATCTTATTCTGTTCAAGTATTGGTTTGAGGGCGTTTGCCACATCATTACCCGATTTACTTTTCAATGGTGTTGCAAATGCAAATTTACTAAAACAATTTATTACTGTTAGTATGAATTTGAAATTTCTATTGATGGTACTGTAGTTTGACATATCAACAAGATCGGCCTGGTACAGATCTGTTACACCTTTGATTTCTGTACGACGTGTGGGAAAATTGTGTCTAACACTTGCATGTAATTCTCGAGCAAGTCCTTCTCTTGTATTCATTTTTTATATCAGTTTTTTATACTGGAGATTGTTAATCTCCGTTATAACCACCATTAAAACCACCGTTAAAACTACCGTTAAAACCACCGTTATAACCACCGTTAAAACCACCGTTATAACCACCATTAAAACCACCGTTAAAACCAGCGTTAAAACCACCGTTATAACCACCGTTAAAATTTAACCACCGTTAAAATTTAATCGCCGTTAAATTTTTTCATGAATTTTAGCTCCCGTGAAAATGGGAATTTTGGGGATCGGATAGATTGCGTTGATTTGACTATACAACTATACAACTATACCTATTTCAGGTTAGGTTTAGGTTAACCTGAAATTTAAGGTTAAATTTTATTATTATTTTTTCCTCAATTAATCGTGATCGGAAAATGGTGTTTGATACATGAATTTGGGATGTCTTGGAAGGCTGAACAAGATGGTGTCTTCAAATTAAAATTCCCTTCACGGGTTAAAATAGCAGATTTGGTTCAAATTTTTTCGTGATTTTTAGCTCCCGTGAAAATGGGAATTTTCGAGATCAGATAGATTGCGTTGATTCGAATTTGGCTATACAACTATACCTATTTCAGGTTTGGATGGTTGACTTAGGTTAACCTTAAGTTTCAGGTTAAAGGTTTGGATAGTTGGCTTAACCTTAAATTTAAGGTTAAATTTTATTATTATTTTTTCCCCAATTAATCGTGATCGGAAAATTGTATTTGATATATGAATTTGGGGTGCCTTGGAAGGCTGAACAAGATGGCGTCTTCAAATTAAAATTCCCTTCACGGGTTAAAAAGTTCAAATTTTTTCGTGGTTCGGAACCCACGTGAAAATGGGAATTTTGGAGATCGGATAGATTGCGTTGATTCGACTTTGACTTACCTATTTCAGGTTAGGTTAGGTTTGGATGGGTTGACTTAGGTTAACCTTAAATTTAAGGTTAAAGAAAAACTGAGACGGAACCCTCACCCTCCCCTACTACATGATAATATTAATGATAATTAATTTTTTTTATTTGTTTTTTATTTTTTATTTTTATTTTTTATTTTATTCATCGGAGTGTTTGATACGTGCAATTGGAACGCCTTGGTGAGCTGCATAAATTTGTGCATTTAATTTCAAATGAAAATTTTCAGTCTGTTTATTTAACCCTCGTTAGTTAATCACCTTTAAAATTTAACCATCGTTAGTTAACCACTGTTAAAATTTAATCACCGTTAAAATTTAACCACCATTAAAATTTAACTGTGCTGTTAAATAAAGTTTGTCTATGTTAAATTAAGTAAGGTTTAACCTCGTTGAAATTTAACCGCCGTTAAAATTTAACCGTGGTTAGTTAACCACCGTTAAACTGAGCCAGAACTCCCACTCTGCCCTACTCAGGAGTTCAGTTCCTTTCGATAAGTTGTCGAGTGAACAGTGTATTTAGTTCGCGAGTTCAACTCCTCTATATAGGATAATAATATTTCTACTGTATATGCCTGATACTTGTCCTGCTGAGATGATATAATTATTTTCATTATATTTTCTTCGTGATTGTCTGTAACCTTTATACTGTATAATATATTAGTGTAGTCCATATTCCCTTGTGTGTTCTGTGTGATCAAGTGTATTAAGATTCCTATTTCACTCAAATATCATGGCTGATAAAGTAAAAAAAAAACCTTCCGGGACATTCTATAGAAAACGAAAAGCAGAAATGGAGAAGAAAACACTTAAACAAGCCAGAACAATGAGTAAGTTTGTTTCCAAAATAGAGTCCATCGACACCTCTGTAAGCAGAATTGAAAATACAGAAACAGAACCAAATATTTTGCAGGTAAGAGAGTATTTTCAAATAAGTTAATTAATAGTTTCATAAATCTTATATGATTTGATACAGTCAATGAGTGCTTCAGCTAAAGTTGATGAATTTCTATATTTCCTAAATCTATTTAATATAAGTTACTGTACTTTTTATTTTACTATTTCTATGAAATAAGAGAAGTAAGTTACGTTTTTTCACAGTAGGCCTACACATGTACATACAGTAGTCTCGCAACAACAGTAGAGTCGGTTTACCATTGGTAAAATGGTGTGTTATACCGGTATATCCGTTTATAATAATCATTTGGTTATTGGTTTGACTTCTAGTCTTTTTGCTCAAAATAGAAAAGTCTCGTATTATTAATTTTTAAAACAAATGTTTTCTTTCGATTGTTTTATTTTAAACTTTTATTACCGTATCTAAAATTATTTTACATTTTCGATTTTCGGTATAAAATTAAAACACATAGGGCAAAAATGTACTGCTTTACTCATTGTGCAAGAGTAGTAAATCTTTTTTTGTTTGTATTTTTAGAGCTCAAACTCTCAAGACTACGCTGGCGATACAATGGAAAACCTGGCAGTTCCATCTACATCTGCAACTACGTCCAGCTCCAACCTTGAAGACTGTAGAGGGAGTCCAACCAAAATTGATGACAAAATTCGTCAGGTAATTGTTGGAAAAGTATATAAGTTTGGTATTTCCGACATTTGTTAGAAACAAACAATCCACTATGACCTCTGACCTGACCAATTAGAAAACGAAATGACCCAATGGTGAAGAAATCAACAGAGAATTGCTTGAACATTGAAAGTATAATAATAATGGAATGGAATCTTGAATAAGATATTTAACTATTAAAATCATAAAAAATCTAGACATCGAGTTATGGTTCAACTGAAATAATTATTACTACATTATTTGACAGTACTGTATATAATAAATTAAGTGGAATGAATTCTTAAACTTTTACTAGGTTTTACTACTAAACTTTTACTACTTCAACTCTAGTAAGGTTTCTCCATTCTCACTTTCTCTTTGCTTGTACAATTGAACCATTGAATTTGTCAAATTAAATAATCCTGTTGTGTATTTTTTGTGTTCTCAGAGTTCAAATCCTGAAGGCAATGCTAGTGATACAATGGAAAAACTGTGAGTTACATCCTCATCTACATCAAGCATCATCCTTGAAGACTGTGGTGAATGGCCAGACAAAATCACAGACAAAATTCGTGAGGTACTCGTTAAAAAAGGTCCTATTCAGATAAAGAATTTCGACTTTCCTATTGATACTACTAACAGAAGATTTACTGTGGCCAATTATAAAACCAAATTGCCAAATGGGGAGGAAATCAACAGAGAATGGCTTGTATATTCGAAATCGAAAAACTCAATTTTTTGTTTTGTTTGTAAATTGTTTAATAATGAGAAGTTATCCCTTAATGGAAAAACCGGGTTCTCTGACTGGCAAAACATGTCAACACATCTACGACACCATGAAAAATCACTGTCTCACATAAAATCATCTATTTCCTATCGAGAACTTGTACAAAGGTTGCGGTTAGGTAAGACAATTGATAATGAAAATCAACGTGTCTTACAATCCGAAACCGAACACTGGTATGAAGTATTGAAACGAATTCTGTCCATAGTGCAATTTCTTGGGAGTCAGGGGCTTGCTCTTCGTGGCACAAATGATAAAATTTTCCAAGAGAACAATGGAAACTTTTTGAAACTGGTTGAACATATAGCCAAGTTTGATACAGTTCTTTCTGAACATCTTCGCAGGGTATCAAGTAATGAGACTCATTTTCATTATTTGAGCAAGCAGATTCAAAATGAGTTTATAGCTCTACTCTCGTCAAAAGTGAATGAACACATACTCAGTGAGCTTCGGAAAGCAGTGTACTACGCCATCATCCTGGACTGTACTCCTGACGTTAGTAAAAAAGAACAAATGACAATGGTAATTCGATTTGTGGGTACGGAGTTGGGTAAAGATGTTGTGGTCAGAGAACACTTTCTTGGATTCGTTCACGTGAAGGAGACAACTGGAGAGGGTTTAACAGCTTGCCTATTGAATGAGCTGTCTAGAAGAAATATCCCCCTAGAAAATATGCGGGGTCAATCTTACGATAATGGATCTAATATGAAGGGCAAAAATGTTGGGGTACAGAAAAGAATCCTAGACCTCAACTCTCGGGCTTTCTTTGTTCCCTGTGGAAGCCACTCATTGAATTTAATTATTAATGATGCAGCCTTAAGCTGTATAACAGCTGTGAACTTTTTCAATATTGTCCAAGAAATATATAACTTTTTTCTTCATCCACCCATAGATGGAGTTTATTGATGAAACACGTTAAAAATTTGACAGTGAAACCTCTAAGTGAAACGCGTTGGGAGAGCAGAATAGATGCACTTGAACCATTGCGATATCATATTGATGATATATATGATGCTATCTACGAAGCTACCACAGACACCAACATTGATGGGTATGGAAAAAGTAAAGCCATTGGTATTGCTAAGAAAGTCACTGATTTCCGGTTCCTGTGCTGCTTGGTAACATGGTATGAAGTTTTATTTAAGGTGAATCTTGTGAGCAAATCCTTACAAAAAAAAATAATAGACTTGCCAAGTGCTTTGGAGCTGATAAACAGCGTGAAAAATTTCCTCAGCTCTATGAGATCTGAAGCTGGGTTGAACAGCATCATCACTGACGCAATGGAGTTGGCTGAGAAACTAGACGTCCAACCAGACTTTGCTGACGAAGTAAGTGTAAGGCCTAGGAAAATTAAGACTCAATTCTCTTACGAGGGCTCACATGAACCAGCAAAGTCTGGGAAGGAATCTTTCAAGATTAATTTCTTCTATGTCATTTTGGACACGGCAATAAATTCATTGACCGAAAGGTTCGATCTAATGGAAAAGCATAGCAAACATTTCATGTTTCTGTACAAAATCGATGATTTGAAAAACATTGAAAATCACAAAATCAAAGAACAATGTGAAGATCTTCAAAGAATTCTGACAAATAAAGAAAAGAACCACAGTGACATAAATAGCGAAGAACTTTTCAATGAAATATTAATACTATCTCCAATGCTACCTGAAAACAGTTGCCCTGAGAGTGTATTGTCCTACATTACAAAAAACTCTAACAGATATTTTCTCCAACGTCTTTGTCGCCTTGAGGATTTTGTTGACAATTCCTGTGACTGTTGCCAGTGGTGAGAGAAGTTTCTCTAAACTAAAACTGATTAAAAATTACTTGCGTTCAACAATCTCCCAAGACCGATTGTGTGACTTGGCAACATTGTCCATTGAAAGGGAAATCTTGGACACCCTTGCTACAGACTCAATCTTGAGAGAATTTGCCAGTTTGAAAGCAAGAAGAATTTCATTTTTTTAGTAGTTAATTGTTCTTTTACCCATCAAGTTCTCTTAAAACTTGTATTTCAAATGTTATTTGTGTATTTGTACTTTTGTTGTTCAATGATTTTATAACATGTACAGTTATAAATTTATTATGTTTCCTTTAAAAAACGAAGATATGAGTTGTTGTTTCTGATATGAGTAAATTTTTAAGTTTCCATTTTGTAATGAATGTTATGTTATGCAATGATTTTCACAATTTGTGCTGTTCTATTCGATTGCTTTATTCTGTTCTTGTATTTTTTACCCCTGATAAAGTTATTTCTTTCTTCATTTCAATTTTCCGTTAAAGCGTTGGGGTAAATGGACTAATTTGTGTTATTTTACTATATTTTTGTTTTCTCTGTCATTTGAGAGAAATTCTATTCAATTAATGATGTATTATTGATGTACTATACTCAAACTCTATTAAATGAATCTTATTTCAACTATGCTTCATTTTATTTTGCATTAGGCTACAATCAATTTAATCTATGAATTCTTTTTATGGTTGTATTGAATATTCTCTATTATTTCCTCTGCTTTCATGAAACAAGTTTTTTGCTTCATAATAAAATACCCTGTATTTTATGCCATATATTATTTATAAGTAATAATTAATATTTACAGAATATAAATAAATAAATAAATAAATGAATAAATAAATAAATAAATAAATATATATATATTATTACTTATAAATATATATATAAATGTGTGTGTGGGTGGCGCCAAATTCGTGGTTCGCATGTACCAAAAAATCTCCTAGAACCGGCCCTGGTTACTGCACATTTCAATTTTTATATTTCTATGTCTTTTCTATTTTGTATTTCAAGGTATTTGTATCGCAATGGCCGCAAACAATTATGATTGTATTTTATATTTGAGCAACTGCAATTTAATTCAGAAAATATATTGATAAGAAAAGACTGGCAACATCTATGAAAAATTGCTGCCAGGTAATTGTGAATCAATGAATTGTATCTAAATATTTTGTATTTTTTTAAGGCAGAATAAATTTCATTTTCATTTTTCATTCAGGTTTAATACAACTCGTTGAGCAATGAGAATTCCAGGACAATTGAGAATTTCGGAAACTTTGGGAACTTGAGAACAAATGAGATTTTTGGGACAATAATAACTGTCCCAATTACTAATGCATAAGAAAGCTGGGTTTTCCTAACTCCGTACTTGTTGCGTAGCGTACTACGCACCAGTATTGCCAGACGCAAGCTAAAAAAATGCGGGGATTTGGCTCGAAATTACCGTACGTTCAATTGTTACACATGGTAATTTAGATCCAAACCTCCCACAATTCTTCAGCTTTCGTCTGGCAACACTGGTGCGCAGTGCGCTCCGAAAAAGTGCGGAGCTGGGAAACCCCAGCTTTATCAAATTGTCATATCAGCTGATTTGAATATTTTGACTTCAACCCCACAAACATGGCCATATTTAGCCTCAGAAGCTGACTTTGAGAGAGATATTTAGCCGTGCCACAAACGATTGTTAACAAATTCTACTTCATTTAAGCCACAAGTGTGATGTAAGTTAGGTTTGGTTAGCATAACCTAACCTAAACTTCATTGCTTGAAGGCAGTCATAATACAATCGTTGCATAATAGTAGTTGATGCAACGATCTTATTATCTCTTCCTTTGAGCCACAAGTGAAATGTAAGTTAGGGAACAAGTGAAGCAAGCGCTCTGAACATCTCACGAGTGGCTTATAGGCTGAATACAATCGTTGCATACATTATTAAATTCTATCTACGACTACACAGGAATAGTGCAGGTGTGGAAGCTGCCTTACAGTGTCAGTGAGTTGATTCTGGCAAACAGGACAGGGCTCGGTTTGCTTGTCGCCATTTTTCTGCAAATTCTGCAAATAATAAAGAGTGCCAGCCGATTTTTTCAGCGTACTTTCATTAACGGCTGCCTCAGCCTTCAGTTGCTCAAGAACCGTATCAACCTGAGGAAAAAAATATTAATGTGATTAATAATAGACAAACTTGAATGAGTAACAGATAGACAAACAATGACTACATTTGATAGCCGCATAAATTACATGAGCACAAATTGTTTCAGTATCATATATTTATACCCAATTTTTAGAAATAAACATGTTTTAATTCAATTCGATGTTCATTTCAAATAGAATTTAAAATAATTTATATTCTGTGATGTTTTTTTTTAACGAAATACTTGATGAACAATCTAATATCAAAACTGATGCTGTATTTTTTTTATTCACTGTATTCTGTATTCACTTTATTTTCTGTAATTTTCAGTGTATTTCTTATTAATATTGAATACCAAAAATCATTCAATCTTCACTAAACAATAATTTGAGAATCACTATAATATAAATTATTTTTGATGAGGAAGCCGACATAGGTCTGAGGCCCCTTCATGCATAGTCGGAACTGGAGAATTCATGCGTATAATAAATATCTAATATCTAGCCTATATAGGTATACAATCAAATATAAATTGGAGACAATATTACGGCGGCTGGAAGCAATGGCCGCACTGTCTGAATAAAGTCACTGTAGTTTTCAAGGGAGCTTGCATGGGGATCGTTCATGGGAGCTTGCATCACTCACCGGTTCACTGGAAACTTCTTTTTGAGGATGAAGCCCAAACAGATCTGAGACCTGTGCGTGGTTAATGAATTGGATGATGGTGATTGATGAGTTGAACAGGTGGGTTCCGAACCACCGCCAAGTAATTTTACAGCAGTATTTTTTGCTGGCAAAACCGAAACATTCACTCTCACAAAAAAGCTCAAGATTTTGGGTCTTATCTGACTTAACAGATACCTGGCGCACGGCTCGTGACTAATCACTTCCTAAAACCACAAAATAGCTTCCCAAATTTGGTTTTATCCTCGAGTATTGGGCGCACCTTCATACTGAAACAAATTCTTTATAGTGAAACCCAACATTTTACTATAGTGAATTAATGCAGTTAGTCTAGCTGTAGTAGGCGCCTTACCTGTAGTGGACAAATGACATTGCGTTTTTCGGTCTCGTTAGTTTTCAGTGCCGGTTTCCGTTTTCTTCTACTGCCCTCGTTGCTTGTTTCCTCAGCCAGATATTCTTCGGTTGTGGCCAGCCTAAGACGCAGCTTGGCCATGGCTAGCTCGTCGCTGGCCGCTACCTGAAATTTAGAGCAGAAAGAAAATGTTTTAAATCAACGAAAATAGATATGATAACTGAAAATAAACAAAACTGAACAGAGCTAAGACGAAGTCTCACATAGGAAGTAGTTGCAGAAAAAGGAAGAAGAGAAGGAGAAGTACAAGAAAGAGAAAAGAAGTGGAAGAAGAAAGAAGGAGAAAAAGAAAAGGAAAATATAAAGGAAAAAAGGAAGAAGAACAGGGAAAAGTCAAAGGGAAAAAGTAATAAGGAAAAATAGAAGAATAACAGGGAGAAGACGTAGGGAAAAGATAATGAGGTGAAGTAAGAGAAGTAAGAGAACGAGGAGCAAACAGTAAGCAGTGCAAGAAGGAACAAAGAAGAAGAAAAAGTAAAAGAAGTAGAAGAAGAATAGGAAATTATGAAACGAGAAGAAAAAAGGAGAAGAGAAGGGGGAAATAAGGAGAAAAGGGGTAAAATAAGGAGAAATAGGGGCAAATAAGGAGAAATAGGGGGGAAATATGGAGAAAAGGGAGGAAATAAGAACAAATAGGTGAAAATAAGGAGTAACTGAGAAAAATAAGGAGAAAAAGAGAAAGATGAGAATAAAAGGAGAAAGATGAGAAGAAAAAGAAAAAATAAGAAGTGAGAGAGCGACAAGACTAACAGAAAATGGAGGAAGAAAGAGACAAGTTGAAACGAAGAGAAAAAAGAAGAAGAAATAAAAAAGGAACAGTAGATGATGATAGAACGAGAGACGAGCAGAAAAAATTTTGATGGGGAAAAAAAGAAGAAAAAGACCAAGAAAAATAGTAATAAGAAGTAAGCGGAGAGTAACGAAGAAAAAAAGAATGAGTGAGGAAGTGTAGGAAATGAAAAAAGAGGGTAATGGTGAAAAATAAAACGAGAAGGAGAAGGAGAAGAAGGTAAAGAAGACAGTAGGAAAAGTTATTATAAAGATGTAATCTCTTCCCCTACAAAGTCTTAAGAGACCTATTGGCAAACAACAATATACATAAACATTATACAGGATTAATGCATGTTAATAGAAATGATAAAAGATGCACAATGAAAGAAAATAAAATAATTTCTGTTTTTAACAGTATTTTATAACATCATTCCTACTAAAGCACGCATGCAATTTCAAGACACTAGGTGAGACAAGTTAAATCAAGACACTACTACATCCATGAAAATAAAGGATGATTATCAAGTAATGCATAATAGCTACTGGAAGAGCACTGATTACATTTCAATATTTTTGAAGCTTGGAATGAGATTTTCAAAAAAAGAACTAGGCTACAGAGGCCCATGAAATGATTCACAAGTATTAAGAGTATTCAGAGGTAATTCACTTGAACTACAAGGGGAGAAAAAGCAAGGAAGAAGGCAGAGTAGAAATCAAGAGAGAGGAAGCAAGGAGACAAAAAGAAAAAAGGTAAAGAAGAAGAAGAAGAAGAAGAAAAAGAAAATGTAGTTTACATACCTGATCGGATATTTGACTCCACAACAGCCGCAGTCGGCGAAATTCTTTGCGCAGTATTTCAAGAGCATTAAACTGGCTCTGTGATTCGTTCATCCAGTCACTTCTCATCTGCTTTTTACTGCAGCTGTTATAAATCACTGTCAAACAGAAAAATTATAATATAGAAATATAAATGATAGAAAGATAAAATTAAGAGACTTCTATATTAACTACCATAGACAGAACACATTTTCAGGTAATTTGTTTTATACTGCATGTTTGCCAGAGAATTTGGAAAATATTCAAATATTATTTTATCTACCGCTAAGTAGATTATTTATTTATTTAACTAACAACAATCAATGTGAATACAACAGGCTATTGCCCAAAACTGATTTTCACAAAATTTCAAATTACATTCGAAATAATAGGTTAGGTCTGTTTCACTAAAACTTTCACCTTGAGGCACAATAATACACGAGCCTTTTTTTTTTAAATATTACTTTCAACAAAACACCATCACTGTCCAAAAAAGATTAATATAGATAATTTTGAATTTTGAAATTACTCAGCCAAAATCTGCACTAGTAAGAGTTTGGACAGTGATCTTAATACAGCTTGCTATAATCCACGTCTATCAAAATAGTGTCATAACGAAACTATTTTAACCATACTATCAATTTTCAGTACAGGAGTCTAGCTCTAGACAATTCAAAACTCCGGATTTTTTTAAAACAATGGTTGAGTTCCTGGGTGCTTTACCGATAACAGGCAAATGTTACCGGTGGCGTTTGATTGGTCTTTTCTATCTTTTTGACGTTTATGATTTTGAGTAGACCAATCAGAAGAAACCGGTCACATGTACCAGTTACTGGTAAAGCTCACAGGAATTCGACCAGTGTCGAAAAATGAACATTATGCAAAAGTCACATTAGCTGATTTAAACTTTTCGAAATCAAATTGGAGCTGTTGACAACAAATCAACAATGTAGGTTATACTATATTTTGGGCACGTTATTGAACTCATTGGTTAAGTTAAATTAAAGGTAATTTGTTGGTAGTCGGAGATAAAATATTGTATGCAAGGACTGTATTTCGCCTTAAAACAATTCGTGAGATGTTTGGAACACTATCTTCGCTCGTGTTTCAACTCACATCTCACGTTTGGCTTAAAAACAGTCATAATACAATCATTAAATGAACCACTATTACGCAACGACTGTATTAGAAAAAAGATAGTATGTATTTGAAGATAATGTACCCTATGTAAATTTACAATTAACGTTACATAATTATCACTGCACCAATTTCCTTTATATTAATATTTTGTTTTCAAATTTAAAATAAAATATATAATTGATGTAGAGTAGTAAGCGCTATCTAACAGCAGACTAAAGAACTTTGCGTCTATTCCAGTGTACTCCATCACAGACAAGAAGAAACCTTTACCCCAGGTGAGAGAAGATATGCTAGAAATCGATTTCTGTAATGAAAATAATAAAAACAGTTTTAATATGTCAAATATAGTGTGAATTCTATAACAGTTTTATTTAATTTTGATGAACCTATGCTATAATGAACATTAAGCCAAAATAAGATTTTTTAAAAAATTTCAAGAAAGCCCTCTGTCTGAATTAGGCTAAGAAAGAATTTGAGATACCGATTTCAAGAAATTCTTGACTTTTAAGTTAAGAAGATCTTTACATGAGGTTCTTAAATACGAACTTGAGTTGAGTCATTGATTATACTGAGCGAGTTTATTAGCTGACAAGCCAGCTACAAGTCTACCCAGCTGTCCGTACCATATTTTTGTAGTCTAAACTCTTATATCAATGTAAATAAGTGTTATTTGATGTAAATTATCTATCAAAAGTCAGGTCTTTGTTGGGGAGCTGGGTTGGCTTTCAGTGTTTCATCTACTTGCTGGCTTGTGAACTTATAAGTGCAATATCCGCTAAGTAAAGCTTAAACAAGTTTTTCTTTGCTACGAAACATTCATAAATAAGGCCCTTGAATAATTAAAAGCAGAGTTACAACTCACGTCTCAATATCTGTTCGTGTTGCGATGGTTTCCAGGTACCAACATTGTAAACTTCAAATATTGTGTTGTTTTCTAGATTGGCAACAGTGTTTTTCTGGCTCTGGCTGGTCTCAGCTGGTTGTTGGTCTTCTTTCGCTTTCGACTTGGAGACGTCTTTGTTCATAATCCAGAAAAGCAGAGACTCATACTGCTTCAGTTCTTGCTCTATACGACAAATGAGGCACCTATACACGTGAAAAAATAAAATAACATACAAGTTTACACAGTCTTAACCAATTCGCCTACAAATAAAATACTAAACTTTGAATAAAATAATTATAATATATGCAGAAACCGAATCCAATAGATGATAATTTCATTCTTTATCTTGATTTTTATCCTATTCTTCAATTAAAAACATTTAAAAATTCTTTCAAAAAGTGACAAGTTTTAAGCACCCTTCTCTGTTTGAATCTCTAATTGGGGTTCCTTAAATTATCACTTTCAACATTTGGAAAAATAATTTCAATTATTTCTGAACAACTTTCTCGCTAACATCACCCACTTATCTCTTGGAACAAAACGTTAATAGCATTTTGAAAATTCTATGTGTTTTCTGTGATTCTCTGCTTTCAATTCAAAGAGAAATATTGCTACTTTCTTTACGTTAAAAAGTAGTAGTAAAAGGTTAATGAGAAATTAAATAACAGCTGACTTTATACATGTCTCATCAAACCCATGATAAAGCTAATATAAGACTGTTGTCACTTATCAATATTGGTTCTAGACAAATCAGAACTCAGTATTTTTCCAATTCAGTGTCAGAGTGAACACAATGCCTAAAAAACTAAAACAGTCCAGGACAACAACAAATTCACCCACGGACTGAAGCAATATCTCACAGCAAGACCATATTACACACTGGCTGAGTATGTTGATGAACATACATGTCAGCACCGGACCTGACTGACGTGAATCCCCAGCCGATGAGAAGAAAATATGACGATTTCCCGGCTGCAGAGTGCGGAGAAGACTGATCAAGTAGCAAGTAAGTAAGTACGCAAAATTCACATCAGCTGATTCAAACATTCCTAAATCAAATTGAATTTGATTTCATACACACAGCTTATTGTTAAAATTGGAGTAGTTCATTGAAATACAAATTCAAATTCAATTTGATTTCGAAATGTTTAATTAGCTGACGTAAGTATAATTGGGGGAAGACGCAGCCGGCAGCCACAGTAGGTGTCTGTCCAGTCAGATAAAAATAAGCTACGAACTCCTGGGCCCTCTTTGTAAGGGTGACCGATTGGATTGGCCAGCAAAAAATGCTGTTCTCTGCTGGTAAAATTACTTCCCGTTGGTTCGAAACCCACCTAAAATTGTAAGCCCAGCGCATCAATCACAATCATCCAACTATGTGGGCTTCATTCTCCAAAAGAAGCATTTTAGATTATGTTAGTTTGAGTGAGTTATCCCAAATGTGTGTCAGGGACAACGAAATTAGTTTATCTAGTTGTAGATAAAATAGTTTTATCAATAGTTCAGCATTCAAGCCACTTGCGATATGTTTCGCAAACTCTCTTCGCTCATGCCATGACTAACATCTCACTCTTGTGGCTAGAAGGCAGTCATAATACAATAATTTCATAAATTACTACTGAATTTGAACTTTTCCAGTACTCACCTTTTGCTCACATGAGCTGGCTTCTTATTTCTAAGATGACAGTTGACAGCATGTCCAGCCATTACTGATGTCGGCATTTCTTCCAGCTGTTTTATATCATCAATTACACTTTTTCGTCCATCATCAACTCTTTGTTGCCACTGGTACAGTTCTTCTGTAAGAGCTAGAGTTGCACTCATCCTTCAAAAACACAAGAAAAGTATTACCCCCGGTCGCACAAATGTCCTATCATAATGATGGATAATTAATTATCCGTTACACTTTTATACCAAGCTACTGTCATACCATGCTAATTGTATACCACCACACCATGCATTATAAATGTGTTCTGTTATTCGGGTAAAAGTATTAACAGAAATTACTTAAAATTTCGAATTCCAAGATCAGCTGAGCTAGTACATAAATTAGTTAAATAATTCATTATAAATTGCATTATGTGAATGAATCATATTATTATCTGGTTTACAGAGTGAATAAGCTTTCAGAATTGTAAAATACATGCATTAGTGACAAGTTAGTTTTGACCAAAATATAAGACTTGTTTTTGTTTATGTTGAGTTATAACATGCACGTGCATGAATGATGGTACACTTTTATACATTTTATACTAGGTATTTGTTCCATCATTCCAGATACGTAGAACAATTATGAATGCTAGCATGTATGTAGTAAATCATGTACTTTCACATAGAAGCTTGGTATAAAAGTAGAATGGATAATGAACCAAAATTATGAAAGGATGTTTTTGAAGCCAAGGGTTGATCTAGAATCTATCTATTCTAGCTTTTCTAACCTTAACCGTCTAGAGGGGGGGGGGGGCGATTTGACAATCGCTTCGCTCGCCTTAGCCGTCCAGCTGCACCCAATGACGAGCGGGGGCAGCTTTTTTTCAAATTTTAAGTTTTCAAAGATAAAATATTTTTAAATTTCAATTTTTGCACCTCCTGGGGTTAAATTTTTGAAGCTCCACTTGATTCTAATCTATAGTTTTCAATGAATCATGGTACCAAATTCTTACAAAGCCTGATATGTTTCTGTTAATTAAAAAATTGAAGATCTATAGGGTCTTATTGTCCAGGCTATGTCGTTCTTGAGGGAAAGTACTCAACTCAATTTTTGTTTATTTTAGACCCAACCGCTGAAATTTACAAAATATAGAAGGGTTGTGAATTTTGGCCTTGACCCTTTCATTCATACAGTGCTAACTTGACCTTTGTCATTTTTCAGCTGAAATATTTTCTCAAATTTTAAATTGTATAATGAGGAAAAATATTGGGAATTTCGCAAGAGCTGTGAATCAACAAGAAGAAACAAAACTATATACTAAAAACTGCCGCTGAGCATATTTGTAAATTAGTAATAAAATGTTTCATTTTTTTCTACTGATAATGCCCAAATGAATCACAGACTCATACGTGATGGAGTGAATGATTACACAAAATGTTCCAGACTGAACGGAAATTGAACCCGAGAGAGCAGGAATAGCAATAAGTTGAACCACAAATAAGCGCCCCAAATGATCACACAACTGTCTTATGGATTTCCCAAAAACGACAATGATATGGAACACTAAATTAGGCAAAAGCTTCCTCTAAGTTAACCTCAAAGCCCGATTTATCATTTTCTATTTACCTTTTTCAAATGACTTTATAAATTTCAGAAGTTTTTAAGATGGGTTTTCTGGGTTCTCCAGAAAAGAGAAACTCCAAACTGGATTCCCGAGCAAGGCCGGGTAAAATGCTAGATGGCAATAATAGAATTAATATAATTATTGTAATTATGTAAATCAGTCGGGCCCTTGAACATCCCATATCTACTTACTTTTTGAGCATAGCCATGAGAGGTCCTTTGGCATGTTCGAACTCAATCTGTATCTTGTGCAGCAGTTCCTGTGAGTCGGAGGCCCGGAGCATGTCGCTCCACCAATCACAATCGCCAATTTTTCCGCCATGCTTTTCGGTGTACTGTTTGTCCAACACCTCTAGTGCACTCTTGTTGCCTTTCATGTCTCCCAGCCGTTTGCGCAGGTACTCTTCTTCCAGCGCTTTCACATCATCGAGTAGAGTGGCATCTCTGAGCGTGGGAGCCACTGACACTGGACTGGATTGCAGCGCCATTGCCAGATTGTGCATTGTGTGGATTTTCTGTAAACATACACATGAAATACACTTGGAAAAGAATTGAAAAAACACATAGGTGCAGTAGCAAGAGACCGGGTTTATGTTAAAGCAGCGGTTCCCAACCTGTGGTACGCGTACCTCTTAGGGGTACACAGTGTCCTAGTTGGGGGTACGCAAAAAATAATCCATAATGGCGGATGTTCATTGTCTAGTGGCATAGACTAAGGAATGGTTGTTCTATGCTAGTGGTGAGCAGTTTCTGTTGTGCGACTATTCTATCTATAATGTATTCTATTCTGACACTTCTATGTAGGCTAAATTTTAGTAACATTTTGAAATTTAAATTATAATATTCATCTCTAAACATATTACGTTCGATGTCCTCAATAAAAGAAATCGGTGTTCAGCAGAAATTATTGTGTTACCTACTATTTTATTATTCTTTAGCTGAATTCCCATTCATAGGCGTCGATATGTTGTTCAAATATTGCAATAAATGGGCAGGCATTAAACCCTCTATAATATTGTTATAGTAAAGTAAAAAAGTAGTTAGGACTTTGGGGGTACTATGTCTGTAAAATATGGTCTAAGGGGTACGCAGAATAAAAAAAGTTGGGAACCGCTGTGTTAAAGGATCACTGTTTCGCTAGATGACTCACCGGCGAATGGCTTATAAACTTATTAAGCCTTCAAACTGATTTTTTTTTTTTTGTAGATTACGTCTTGGAAACTCCAGTTAAGGAGTATAAGACAAGTCAGATTAACATTAGTCATATACACTAGATACCATAATTAATTACTATATCAATTAGTTGAGGTGAGGCTTAATTTTAATGTGAAAGGAACTCTTGTACACTATAAAAAGCTTTAATAGGCTATAATAGGCTATAGGCTATAATAGGCGCTTTACCATGATATTATTCCATTGCATAAACCTGTGGAAAGATGTGAAAGATAGAGGAGAAGGTGAAGGAGAAGGAGGATGAGGAGGACGAGAAGCAGTGGGATGAGGGAGAGAAGATGGAGGAAATGGAGGAGAAGGAGAAAAGGATGTGAAGGAGGAGAGGAGGAGAGGAGGAAAAGGAGGAAGTAGAAAAAAGAAAAGAAGAGGATGAGAAAGAAGATAGGAGGAGAACAAGTAACAAGAAAAATAAGGTACGGACGAAAAAGGAGGAAGAGAAAGAATAAGTAGGATAAGAAGAAGACGAAAAGGAGGAGAAGGAGGAGGAGGAGGAGGAGAAGAAGGAGGAGGAGGAGGAGGAAGAGGTGGAGGAGGAGGAGGAGGAGGAGGAGGAGGAAGGAAGGAAAAATAAAAAAGATGAAGTAGAAGAAGAAAGGAAAAAATAAGAAGGACAAAGAAAAGAAAAGGAAGAAAAGAGAAGAAGAAAAAAGAAAAAGAGAGAGGAGGAGGAGAGAAGAAAAAGGAGGAAAAAGATGAAAGAAACATTGGAGGAGAAAAAGTAGCAAGAAGAATAAGAAATGGACGAAGAAGGAGGCGTAAAGGAGGAGGGAAAAAAGATTTAAAGGAACAGAAGAAGCAAGAAAAAAAGATGATGTAGGAAGAAGAAAATGAAGATGTAGAGGTACAAAAAGAAAAGAGGAAGAAGAAAAAGAAAGAAGATAACGGAGATCATCAAGTCGCCCGCATCACAAGGTAATTGAGTACTTTGAAGTAATCAAGTAAACCAGATATATTTAAATAACATTAATTATTAGTGCAGTATACACAAATTACTTGAATTTCCACAACAAATGCTCAAAATGGCTGCCTCGTCCAGTACTGAATGCATGAATTTCATCCTTGATTTTCTGCTCTTGAAAAAACGATTTGTTAACAAAGCAGTAAATTCAACAATATTGCAGACTTGATGTAGCCATTACCCATTCCAATGGTGTCTAGATTTGTTGTTGGTACTAGATGCTATCTTGCAGAAGCCATCAAACTTAATTTAACGAAAATACAACTTAAAGAAACGCCTATTTACATGTTCGCGACGTTATGATCACTCTGTAGAAGTAGAAAGAAAATAAAAGGAAGAAAAAAGGGGGGAAAGAAAACGAGAGGAGGAGGAGAATAACTGACCTGCAGCGTGTCCATCTTCAATCGACCCTCATACTCCTGTGCCAGGTGCAGCACTCGCCTATACACTTGCACGGCCTCGAGCCATTCGCCCGTTAGCAACCTAGCACCGGCCACTCCGTTGAGGCTGGCCACCAGTTGCCTGAGTGCCTCCTCGCCATCTGTACTCGCCTTGGCCACCATCTGGTTGAGCAGCTCACCCATGGTCAGCGTGTGCTTGATCGCCACAAACTGACTCTTAATCAGCTGCGGATGGAGGCAGGCCTGGCGCAGGCGCAGTAGCGGATTCAGCAGTGCCGACAGATGTTTGCTGGGCAGGTGGCTGAGCGATGTGCTTAGCGGATGGGTGGTCAGCAATTGTTGTGCCTGGGCAGAAAAAACAACAAACATTAATGTATAAATAATAAGAGAGAAAAGGGGGCTGCATGTCAGTCTTATGGATTTCACAAAACCGGCAACGATTTTAAACAATAAATGTGGCACAAAGTTTCTTCTTAACTCGACTCAGTGCACCATTAAGCCCGATTTTTAATTTTTCTTTCAGACTTTTCAAAACGAATGTACAAATTTCACGTATTACTGTTTTAAAATGTGTTAAGATACAGGAACCTCATTGAACAGCTTATAAATGAAACATCACTATGGTGAAAAAAAGCTTCATGTAACAAGCCAAATCAACACATTTGTTCCCAATCGATATTGCAGCTCCTAACTCCCCTTTTTGGGATTGTATTGGCATTGGCGGTTGAAATCTATATATCAAATGTTTAATATAAACATCCCGTTGCAAAGCATGGGTAAACCACTAGTTTCAAACAAGTCATTCCAATAATTTTTTTATATTTTGTTTTGAGATGTTTTTTTTGAGGATGAAGCCCACATAGGACTGAGACCTGTGCGTGGGTAATCAGTTGGACCTACAGTTTTAGGTGGGTTCCAAG
Organism: Conomelus anceps; assembly: GCA_948455865.1. Lineage (NCBI taxonomy): Eukaryota > Metazoa > Arthropoda > Insecta > Hemiptera > Delphacidae > Conomelus > Conomelus anceps. The sequence goes on from OX418216.1 coordinate 146,724,054, forward strand.
CCACCGGGAAGTGATTTTACAGCAGAGAACATTGTCTTTTTTGCTGGCCAATCTAATCGGACACCCTTACAAAGAGTGCCTAAGAGAACGCAGCTTATCTCTATCTGATTGAACAGATACCTGCTACGGCTCACGGCTAACACTTCCCACTAGCTAGTAGTGCAGCCAAATTAATACAAATATGGATGCAGTTCTGTTTTGAGTAGACGTTTTATTTTCATGAACCAGAGCTACGCATACCATTACTACTACCCTACCATTTAAATAAATTGTTGTCACGTTAAAATAGAATCTACTGCCAACCTTCTGTCTGAACTGGGCCGAGCAGAGTGCATGCTGTTTGCGATAGAAGAACGTTTCGACGGGCGAGAAGGCCAGCCAATGAGCGATGACCTTTTGAGGCGGCACATTCAACTCGTCCAGCACGTGGCACTTGCTAGTGCGCCACATCACCTGAGGCAGGAATTCGGCCAACGCCGCTGTATTACTTTCCAACTGTTGCCACGCCTTTTTGCACAGTCCATATGGATGCACCTGGAAATTAAACAGAATCCCAATCAATCAATTTCATTATTGCCAAAAATTAACTGAATTATAAGAACACGTGAATTATTTTTCTATTTGGCACCATTAGCCAAGCATAGTTTTTTATTTTTGAAGATGGAGTCTACATAGGTCTGAGACCTGTGCGTGGATAATGAGATGATGGTCATCGGTGAGTTGGACCTACAATTTTAGGTGGTTCCGAACCACCGGCAAGTGATTTTACAGCAGAGAACAGAGCCCAGAGGCTCTGGCAAGAGGGCCCGGAGTTCGTAGCTTATCTGATTGAACAGATAGCTGCTACGGCTCACAGCTATCACTTCCTAGAAAAATTTTCAACTACAACTGCTTGTGAAGAATTAGTTTGCATGCTGAAAACTAATCATAAAACAGCTGTTCACTGAGTAGCGAGCAGTAATGAACTTTACGCTTGCTGACGTCTTAGCTGATTACGCTCGCCAGGGTTGCCAACCATGCATTCTACAATTATCGTACCTGACGTCCAAAACTTATCAAATATTATACAATTATCTATGTTTCAAAAAATGAACTATATTTTTAACTATTTTGAAAATAATTTTTTTGAATGAGCTTTTGAAATTATTGTACAAAAGTTCAGATTGCATGTACCCAGATTACAAATCGTACAAGAACAAAATTATCATACAATAAGATAACTATCATATATGATTGACAATACTAAATAGTGCTTGCTGATTATTGCCAGATGGATTTTTCGTAACTTCAAAAATGGTGTGTGGAAATGATAATTTGGTGTACATTTTGGCCTACGAGCTACAATATTATGGCAAAGAGAATGTATTAATGCCAGGTGCATGTCAAAACATAATCCATTTCGTTCAAATGATAGTGCTTTGTTAAGAGTGTAATCAAGAATATTTGTAACAGAACCACGAATGCTGATATACACAATCATAATACTAGGGGGAGTAATAAACTAGTCACTGAACAGCATAGGCTAAAGCTTTATGAAAGAATGCCAACTCACTTGGGAGCGAAGTTGCACAACAAATTACCAGCTGAATTACGGGCCTTGCCAGAAATAAATATATTTAAAAAAGATTTGTACAGCTTCCTTGCAGCTAGAGCATTTTATAGTGTAGACGAGTTCAATTGTATATAATTTTTATTTTTCTCGACACACGAGATATAAAATAATTGTTAAGGACTAACATCTAATAGTACTAGTTTCAGTGTGTTGTATAACTTTCATTATTATTTATTTAATACCAATTATGACTGTAGCCTTGTGTTACCTTTAGTTTGTAATTTATACTTGACGATATTCAATTGTATAACAATGTGCTATGTTGAATAAATAAAACTTATTATTATTATTATTATTATTATTATTATTAAAAATTAATATTCTTTATTAGTAAAAGACTCGTGAATTATTGGTGAAATTTCTAGTGAAACAGACGTAACCTCAGATTTTGATTTATCTTTGAAATATTGCAAAAAACAGTTTTAGGTAACAGCCTGTTGTATCATTTTCATTGTATCTTAGTTAAATGAATTAATAAATAAATATGGGAAGCAAATCGGCCATGTTTCTTTTTTGTAACAGAGTAAGTGTGACTTAAAACTGATTATCGTATTTTGTAGCGTAGATTTGCGCAACCTCTCTACTACATTGTTGCAGTAAATCGGTACTTTTGTTTTGTAAATTTCAATGAAAACGTTGTATAGTTTTGGAAGCAATGAATGAATTCTAACCTGGAGAAAAGCGACCAATCCGAAGAGGTCGGACACTTGTCTTTGTATTGGAGTGCCACACACGGCCCACCTGTTAACGGCCGGCAGGGCGCTGATCATGACATAGATCTTGGATGTGACACATTCCACCATTTGGGCCTCATCGAGGCAGATACGCCACCATTCGACACACGTGAGGGGCGAGGTCGGCGGAAAAAACTTACGCGCATATCTGGAAAAACAAAGAAGAAAGTACTACATCACCTACTTATTTGAACATGTTAGAATGGACTTGAATGTGGGTAGGAGACAATTTTCTTTCACATCCACCAAACTAATAAATCAAATTTTCTTGGTCATTCTAGAAAATACCAACAGGAACAAAAATATATGGCTTACGGCTGAAATGGATTCATGGATATTAACAAGCAAAATTGAAGAAAAAAAATAACCTAATAGTCTACTATTATATGAATTTCATTTTTCACAGCATGTTTGCAAACCACTTCCATCACCCTCATTTTCTTCTCTCTTCCTTCATCTCTTTCTATTTTCTCTTACTATTTCTATATTCATTTTTTGCACCATTGTTTTTTTCCCAATTTTTTAGCAACTCATACCGGTGCACAGGATTATTCCTTGCAAGTATAATGGTTTCTTTAAAAAGTTTTAAATTATTTTGTTTGTATATGTCAAAGATGAATCTGAATAAATTTTGCTTTGATTTTACTTGACTACATGAAGCAACCTGTGCGTGGGTAATGAGTTGGATGATGGTGATTTACGAGTTGGACCTACAGTTTTAGGTGGGTTCCGAACCACCGGAACAGTTGGAAAACTGTTTTTTGTATAAAATTATTTTCACTAGCATTTTACCTGGTCTTGCCCGGGAATCCAGTTTTCTAGTAGAGAACTTACGGTAGCGGTCAAAAAATTACGATATTGGGAAGGGTGAGAGAAATTGCAGTGTTGCTATCCATAAATTTCAACTGTTTGAAAAGAGAAGTGCACAAATAAGCTGTGTTTTTGGAAGCTGGGTAATTAGCAGCTGTAATATCGATACCGAATTAATCTGTTGATTTAGCTTGTGACAAATCGGTTTATCATCTATAGCAGCATCATAGTGATGTAACATGTATCAGCTGATCTATGAGTTTCCTGCATCTAATCCATTTTACAAAAATGCTGAAATTCAAACATTAATTATTTTAAAAAGGGCAAACAATGAGAAATCGGACTTTTCATTTAATGAGGTGCACTGAATGAAGTTTAGAGGAAGCATGTCCAAATTTGGTGTTCTAAAACGAGCCCTATTTTAAACCCCGTTCTTTGCATGCGTTCACGGAAAGGAGTGACGGTGTAAACAAAAATGCGCGTGCGAGAGTGCATCTTCGATCAACAAGACTGATTCACAGTCGCCGCTGAACTTCTATTATCAGTTGCTACATTCTTGCAAATTCCTATCTCTGTATTTTCATTGCTGATAATGCCCACATGAGCCCGAGACTTGTGCGTGGGTAATGAGGTGAATGATAACACATAGATGCCAGACGAAGAAGTGGGATTCGTATACACGACCGCTTAAACGACAGCAAGCTGAAGTTGCAACACCTCAACCAACTGGAACAATATACAAGATACTAGAACAAGAATATTAGATAAGATATCAGAAATCTGATTGCAGATTCAGAATCAGCGCAAAAATTTATAAAAATCTAAAAATTGTGATGGTCCGTCAGTTATTAAAATATGCTTTTTTTAATACGATTGAACGGCGATATGCGACACTGCGACTGTGACACTGAACTCACTGTGAACTGGTAGAATTTAATGGAGCAGTCTACATCACTTTTCCACTCACACAAACGCAAACGTTTGTTTTGGTTTGTCTCTCCCTTTCCGTGAACATGTGTACCGAATTTCAACTTTTTAGTCGAGTGGTTTTCGAGAAACGGTAATAAATGAGGGAGTCAGTGGTATTTGGCTTCTTTATATATAGATAATTAAGACATATAGCTGAGTTCTCATTGCATAAGGAGAAGTTGCGACATATAGACCTCTCTGAAAGTGCTTGAACAGTGGAGTATCAATACTCGAGGATTACCACCATCACAAAATCAAACACATGCTGTGTAATGGTGGTATTCACGCTGTTCCAGTCTGTCATACACCATTCCACAGCAGGTGTTTGATTTTGCGATGGTGAACATAATCGAGTATTGGATGCTCCACTGTGCAAGCAGCCTTACAGTTGAGAAAGATAAACTCACCTCATATTCCTTGGTCGACTGTCGGGATCTTCGCTCACGTAATCGATTTCTTTCAACAGCACCTGGAAAATATAAAATATCAATATAATTTAAGCCTAATTTAATAATAATAATAATAATAATAGCAATAATAATAATAATAAATAATTATTATTATTATATCCTAATCTGTCAGGGAATCTTCCAAGGGAGACATTCTTAGCCCTTTGTGGTTTTATTTGGCTTTGAATCCACTCATCAGCAATGCTGAATTCAGCAGAATATGGTTTCAAGCTAAAGGGAGATTCAAGAAACACCCGCTGCTTGTCTCACATGATCTACATGGATGATATTAAGCTTTATGCAGGGACATTTTCTGCTGATATAAAAATGAGGTTTGGACTGGAGAAATGTAAAACGCTAAGAGTACTCAAGGGGCAAGTGAAGTCCAATCAATTTGAGGTAAACTGGGATGATGCATTTGAGGTAATGGGGCCAGATGACGTCTACAAGTACTTGGGATTTGGTCAGTCCAAGCAAATAGAGCAAAAGGAAATGAAGCAGAAAATGTGAGATGCATATTTGCTAACAGTAAAGAATCTTCTGAAATCGCATCTTAATGAAAAAAACATGTTTAAGGCAATAAACACATATGCAGTACCCTTGTTAATCTATACATTTGGTGTGATCAGTTGGACTCACACTGATCTTGAGGAATTGATGGGAGCAACCATAGTCTCCATTACAAAATTCAGAGCACATCACCCAAAAGCTTCAATTGAAAGACTGGTGCTGCCTAGACATTGAGGTGGATGGCCTAATAAATCTGAAGTAGTTGTGTAAAAGCAGGTGAAGAGTATGAGAGCCAAATTTTCAACAAAAGATGGGTGCCTTTACAGAGCACTCAAGGCAGCAGATAAGAAATACACACCACTCAACCTGTCAGCACAAAATATTGTTGGAATAAGGACAAGTAAGCAGTCCTGCCGAAGAGGATGTGCGAGTTGAAGTTTAGGTTTAGACAGTCAATAAAAATGACGTTCTATTGTAGTTTGGAATGTTTGTATATTTAATATTGTTCTATTATTATGAAGGTTCATTGTAAATTGACACAAATGAAGTCATCTCTAACTGTCTTATTCTTGAGAAACATACAACCACCAATAGAAAAAACTTAAATACTTAAATACTAGACAATATCGTAAGAGTAAGCAAAAAGAAGAAGAAGAAGCGGTGGAGGAGTAGTAAGGGGAGGGAAGAGGTGGTGGAGGAGGACAAGGAGGAGGAGGAGAAGGAAAAGGAGGAGGATAAGAAGCAGGAGGATGATTAGGAGGCGAAGGAGGAGGAGGAGGAAGAAGAGGAGAAAAAGGAAGAAGGAGAAGAAGAAGAATAAGAATAAGAAAAGGGAGGAGTAGAAGTATGATGGGGAGGAGGAGGAAGAAGAAAAGAAAAGGGGAAGGAGGAGGATGAGCAGGAGGAGGTTGTGAGGGGGAGGAGGAGATGTTGAGGGGGAGGAGGAGGAGATGAGGGCAAGGAGGAGAAAGAGGAGAAAGAGTAGGAGGTGGAGGAGGAGGAGAAAGAGAATACGAAGAAGTCTGTCACGTTCTAGCTATCCAGTTTCAATTTAATCGGGAATTTAACCTCCTAGTTAACGCGAGTCATTCTTAATCAACACAAAGTCATCTATACATGTTTTTACGTTAAAAAATATACGATCAATATCCTAAATAATGTGTGCGTACATGAGTGCCAGTACCGTTTGCCGGCGCACCCAAAACAAGTCTGATTGGCATATTCAATTTATAGACGTTCACCAACCAATCAGACGATTAGTTAGATGTTAGAGGAAAGTGATAGCCGTGAGCCGTAGCAGGTATCTGTTTAAAAATATATAAGCTACGAACTCTTGGGCCTTCTTTGTGAGGGTGGCCGATTGAATTGGCCAGCAAAAAAGGATCTGGTCTATGCTGAAAAGTCACTTTTAGATCCTTTTCAGATCAAATTTAAGCCACACTTCAACTAATTGATATTGTAATTATGATGACTAATGTTTAATATTGGGAAGATTGTATATATATATAATTGTTGATTTGACTTCTTAACCGGAGTCTCTAAAGCGCAATCTTTAGAAGAAAAAACTTTCCGGTGGTTCGGAGCCCACCTGAAACTGTAGGTCCAGCTCATCAATCACCATCATCCAATTCATTACCCGCACACAGGTCTCAGATCTGTTTGGGCTTCATCCTCAAAATAAGTTTACAGTGAACCGGTGTGTGATGCAAGCTCTCATGAACATACCCCTTGAAAACTACAGAGACTTTATTCAGACAGTGCGGCCATTGCTTCCAGCCGCCATAATATTGTCTCCAATTTATATTTGATTGTATACCTATATAGGCTAGATATTAGATATTTATTATAAGCATGAGTTCACCGGTTACGACTACGCATGACGCGTATTTAAACCTTTGCGTTCCGTCAGGGTAGTGTAAATGCAATAGGATATCATATGGTCCATACTACTGACTTTATTGACTGTAGAGAGTCAGTCTCAGTCACTGTAGCCAATACTTATTTAGACACCCTATTGCGGATTGGCTGAATTATCCAATCAGAAGCGAGACGTCCAATGGCCACACAGTCAAAAAGTCACTGTATTGAAAACTACTCACATACCTGATAGGAAGTGATGACAATATCATACTGGGCAAGCTGTAGGGGCTGTTTATAGCCATCGCCGCGTACCCCGTCATAAACCAACACTTTCAGATCAGCATTGAGCAGATGTTTGTCGATTTCGTCGCTCCACTGGCCGGCAATTGAGTTGGGCGAAACGATCAAGGTGGCATTGGTTGGAACAAGCGGCCGCTGCGGCCAGCAAGTGAAGCACACGTACGGAGTCCCTGGTTCGAATCCCACACAATCTGGGTGTTGCAGTTTTCTGCAGATCGGACATTTGACTGAAATTTGATCAGTGACTGTGGTGGGATCGAGACAGCAGCACCTGGAGAAAAACAGAGTTATCTTCAAAAATCGAATTAGACATTATTTAACGTATTTGTAATATTATAGAAATATAAAAATTATTTCAGAAATATAAAAGAATGTAAAGGGCGCATAAAGTCTGAAAAGTTTAGCCGACGCCATCTTGAACTGCTATACTCCACTATAGATACACCAATGCTGTTGAAGTTGTTTCGTATATGTATTTACTTGTGGTCTACCCGTACTTTGGAACGGGATGTTTAAATGAAACATGTGATCCTCATAGCAGAATGCTTTTGGTGTTTCTGCGACGGACCCAAAATATGTCATAATCTTTCTGCGGGAATTAACACTTTCTCATGGATTATTTGACGTTTTCCGCATAGTTGAAAGCAATTTTATTACAAACCATATAAAGTTGTAATTAATATGAATAATTTTATTAAAATTTTCTTTCAATATTTATAGTAAATATAAATTATTTAAGTTTAGTATGGATGGTTGGTTGGTTGCTAAACTTTAATTCACGAATTAGCTTAATAAGCAATATTAGAGTGTATCTTTACATAGAAGCTGCTTAGCTTTGGTCTTTGGTCACTTAACATAATAATTATAAAGAGCTTAGAGGCTAAAGATAGATATCTGTTTAATTAGAAAAAGGAAAATAAAATAAATTTATCAAATTTAATAATGGGTATTTAATGTGGAGTAAACAAACTGTTTAAACTGATTTTGTATGCATTGCAGATTATATTAGATTATAAGTAAAGACAAACTACAAAAAACATGGCAAGGTTGTGTCATTTAACATATTTTGTATCCTACTAATTATTTTGGAAGTAACCACTTCTGACATCTGTTTATTTCTGGATGCTGGCTTGAAGATTTTATGACAATTACTTCCTTATTTCTTGCATGAAGCCAACTTTGAAAAGTCGTTTATTTCCTTTATAACCTGCTGGAGGTCCATTGATCATAATATAAGCTAGTTTGTCAGTAGTGCCTACCTCTATTGGATTGGATGCATCATTAGCTGCTGAACGCTTAAAAGCATAATAGAGGCAATAATAGAGCCCCAACTTTCACAAATAGCCTCTGAGACAGGAGTTGTGAGGATGAATTGCAATAGCTTAATAGCTAAAGGATATACTTCTGGTGGAGATCAGTGACAGCAAGATTGAATAGATATTCTGGGTCTGCAACATTTCCACCATGAAAATTCTGCTGTGTGCTTTCTGCTAGCCGGTCGGGCTATACACACTGCCGATTCACCGAGTGTCTTCTAGCATATTTATTATTAGTTTTTGTGCAATAAAATTGTTACTGCACGTCATCATTACAGTGATAGTTTTATTTTTTTATTTTTTGTAAAATACGAAATTCCATTTCTGGGTGCTACAGCTTAGTTTTACACCGCTTGGCCGATCTTTCTAAAGGCCTCCTTCTCGTTCTGCGACAATGTCGCACCGTCGCCCGTTGTTCTGCTTTGGGGCATGTGATATATGGATTTCAACCGCCAATGCCAATACAATTCCAAAAAGGGAACAAGGAGTTACAGTATTGATATGAAACCTAGGTGTTGCTTGGGCTTGTGACTTAAAGCTCATTTTCATACAATTTATTAATTTCGAATTCCTTCAAGTGCTATTAATTTATACTGAAGAGTTCCGCAATGGCGGATATTGACAACAGTATTGAATACCTAATGGAAATCGATGAATGCTACTGTACAAAGATCTCAGTTACCACCGGGAATCGAACCACGGACCTCCCAATCGCCAGTCGGGTGCCTTAACAGCTAGACTATAGCAACCCTTCTGCACAGCAGCACTCATTTCAAACTTGGCCATATCGGCTTTTATCTCACAAGTTAGTTTGAAGTAACTGATAATTTAACAAACTGACAAATATACAGGAACAAAATTTATTAATTTCGAATTCATCAAAGTGCTATTTATTTATACTTGAGACTTCCGCAATGGCAGATATTGACATCTCAATATCATTGTCAATATCCGCCATTGAGGAAGTCTTCAGTAGCCTATATAAATTTATAGCATTTTGAAGAATTCGAAATTGATAAATTCTGTTTCCGTATATTTGTCAGTTTGTTGAATTGTCAGTTACTTCGAACTAACTCATTTTCATCATAGTGACATATCAAGTATCAGCTGTTATATGAGCTTCCTGTATCTAAACACATTTTCAAACAGTAATAGTGTCCATGAGTGAAATTTGAACATTAATTTTGAAAAATGTAGGAAGAAAATAACAAATTTGTGCTTCGAGGTGCACTAAATTGAGTTTAGAGGAAGATTTTTACCAAAATTAGTGTTTCAAACCGTTGCCGTCTTTGTGAAATCCGTCAGACTAACATTCACACCCCTACTCAATCTTATTATGTAGAAGACGAATGAAAGTTTTCTTGACTTAGGCTAATTTGAAATTGTGTGAATAAAAATTTAAAAATTGAATTATAGTTACAACTACCTGTAATCAGACTCCGCTTTCAGCAGTGCAATTTTCGCTCTCTTCACCGCGGGACTAGTTTCACTCAGCAGTGCCTCATACATCTTTTGCAGCTCGGCCCTCAGCATCGATGATTTAGCAGATTTTACACGCTTCTTCTTTGCTGGCTCAAAATCTGGATCAGCACACTGTTTAGGTCCAGTTGTTTTGGGTTTACATCTTCGTGGCGTAGGTGTCAGCATCACAGAAGGATCATCTTCATCAATATTATCATCATTATCATCATCAATGGTAATCACTCTTCGCTGTCGTCTGGTTGATCTTCTTGAGGATGATGAAATCGATGATGAATCATCACTAGATTTATACAAATATTTCAAATCATCGTCATCATCATCATCATCATCACAAATATTTTTCCTTGTTTGTCTTCTTCGTGCGGACGATATAGGTGTAGAATATCCAGGGGATTTAAAAACAAAATCCTTATCATCATCATCATCATCATCATCATCACTATCCTTCTTCTTCCTTCGCTGATTCATCTTCCTTTTTGGTGTCTTTGATTTCCTTGTTCTTTTCCTTCCAGATTGTGTTTCTCTAGCACTGTTTTCAACTATTTGTTCATCCACTACCATTATTTCTCCTCTATCTTTATCAATTCCCTTTAATTCTTCCATTCCTATTCCCTCCTCTTCCATTCCTTCAATTCCCACCGATTCTCTTCTCTCCATCACTCCCACATTCCCAAAATTTTCCTCATTTCTTTCACCTCCTTCTCCTCCTACACCTTCTTCTTCTACTTCTCCACACATCTCTCTTCTTCTACTCTCTTCTTCTTTATGACTTCCTTCTTTGTCCCCATCTTCCTTCACATTATTTCCAGGATTGAACTCAACGATCAGTCTCACTGAAACCCCATCATCCTCTACCTTTCCTTTTTCTTCCATTCCATCCAAGTTAATCAGACCCTCCCTTTTGCACTCATTTCCATCAAATTCATCACCCTTGCCCTCTTTTTCAAATAGTGTCTCATCAAGAATCTCATTATAAACACTTTTAGCAGTTTTACGTTTTGTTCTACAACTATTTTTAATATTCTCTACTACTACAACTTTATCAATGATTACTTCCTTGTTATCAGCGTTTTCTTCCCTTCTTTTTCTCCTCTTCGGTCTGCTTGTTTCCTCAAAATCAACCAATATTTCTACATCGTTTTCCGCTTTCATTTTTGTATTTTCAACTTCACCTTCTTCATATTTCAACAGATCTTCCTTCATCTTGTCTATGTACATTTTGATTTGTTCCTTGTACTCCTGAAATTGGAAGAAATTTGTCAAAAATATAGTGTGATATTATTCATAATAGAAATTAAAAAATTGAATGTGGCTTCATTTTCAATCACACATTGCAGGAATCCTAAATTTATAATTATTAACTGTAGATTATCTCAGATAAATAAAAAAATGAAGGGAATTTCTAACCTCAAAAATCGTTATATTACATATAGCGTTATATTGAATAATACATGTTTAGGTAGGAACTACATTATTTTATTATCCATTTCTAAAATTATTGAAGGTCAACAAATTGAAAAAAATCAAATAGTTGGAAAATTATAAGTAATAGAATGAACCAGTATTATCAAAGCTATAAATGCACAAATTATCAAATACTCGGATACAATAACCTGAGTAAGTTCATAAAATCTATGGTATTGACCTAGCAGCATAAAGAATACATAAATGATCGAATAACAACCAAATACGATATCTTGAGAAAGTGAATCAACCTATTGACCTATTCATGATATGGTTAGGTTAGTTTAGAAAACTATTGGCTGTGAGAGTTCAATCATACTCACACATGAAAAGATTAAATCATTGAACATTTGTGGGATAATAATAATGTAAAATTTCACTTACAGTATTTGGATTAGCCAGTAAACAAGCGAGAACTTCCACTGTTTTGCCCAGTCCCATCTCATCAGCTAATATTCCTCCCTTAACAAGTTGGACAAGTTTATCTAGAAAAAATTAAAGCTAAATTAGAATAATAGAGTTTAATGCAACGATTGTTTTATGACTGTCTTCAAGCCATAAGTGAGATGTGAGTTTATTACCATAACAATATTTTTTAGCAATTGCTAATACTATTGCATTGTCTTTTTGTTTCCAAACTGTTACTTCTGTCTACTTATATTATTACATATTATGTTATTTACATTCCTTTTTATTATTTTTTGAGTTGATTCCAAATTTAAATATTTTCCTTTTCTTTTCAATAACTAGGCCTACTGGTCTAGTACTTCTAGGTTCTTGTTTTTCTTTTTTATTCAAGTTTGTACTAGATGCTTATATGCTAAACTCGTATCCTGCGCACAGAGTTTTCTTAGCAGGTATAGGCCTAATTGCTTCTCCAGTGGTTATTGAAAATGATTGTTACTGATGGATATATTTTCATTTTTGTTGTAACTTGGATGAAGAATAAATTTAAATTTAAATTTTAATTCGAATTAGAGCACACGTTACTCTAAAGTAAATTTATCCAAGAGCATTAATAACTTACTTACATACTTTTTGGAATGTGACAGTGCATTGTTAAAAAGAGAAATAAAATATTAATATGCTTTCTCTGTAAAAGACTCGTGGATTATTGTGCTTAAAAGTGAAATTTCTAGTGAAACAGACCTAAGCCAAGATTTTGATTCTACTTTGAAATTTTGTGAGAAGCAGTTTTGGGCAATAGCCTGTTGTGTTCACATTGATTGTATGTTAGTTAAATAAATAGATACAAATACAATTTCTGGGATAATTTGCTCAAACTAACAAAACCTACTATGTTAAATTGTTGATCGGTTGTGGGTTTAAAATCAAATAGAAAAAAAAAACAATTTAATTCAAAAATTTTAAATTACCTGATGTAAAAGTTTGATAATGTACATTTCGGCACTAAATGAGAGAAATGCTAAGTTCTGATTGATCTAGACTAGGCTATGTTTCGAAAAGACTACATTGTTATAATAAAGTAGCTTCATTATGCAACGTTTTTGTTCTGGCTTAAATAGAGTCAGACGTTGTGGCATCATTTCAAAACTATAATAAGCACTTTATAACGTTGTCGTGAATAAATTAACTTTGCAGATTATTGAATGAGACAATCATCTAGCATAAAATGTTTAGGTAATATATTTTTTTAATACAAGAAAAGGAGTGGAAGTCGATGAATAAAAAAGGCGAAGACGTAAAAGAAAAAAGTACAGAAGATATAAGAATAAAATGATGAAGAAAAGAAGGAAATTTAGGGAAACGAGAAGAAAATAATAATCGGCGAAAGAAGGAAGAACAGGATAATGAATTAAACGAAATTGTCACAGCCACATTTATTAAAAATATTGAGAAACCAGTTTCGGTTGTTATACCATTATCAATCTCAAACAAACCAAAACTAAAGAATAGTACAGAGTAGCTTAATATATACTAAACATGGAATGATACTATTGGCTAAGCGAGAAAGAGGCTGACCTTCATTGAAGCTTGTGATAGGCTGACAAGTCACGCCCCCTGGTGTGAGGAGGAGTAACAAGCAAAAATACGAGTCAAATCAAGAACCAAAAACTGTGAACATATAGAAAGCAACAAAGAAGAATATTGTTATGGGTTCTATGTCTAAAATAACGCTGGCAACACTTAAATTTATCACTCGCACTTTATTTACACAAATAATCTACAACTCACACTGTTCAGTAATTTCTTAAAGAAAAATAAGCAATTAAAAACAAATAACACGATATTGTTCAACTGATAATGAGTTTCCAATGAACTGTACACGAATCAATCACTAAATGTCAAAAGACCGATCTAATATTAATTAATAACTGTACAATAAACTGTCCAATAATACTCAAGAAGAAACGTCGAGGAAGAACAATTAACTTACGTAGCACAAGTCATAGGTAAGAGAATTATCACTACAGACAATAAAAGTTCCTTAGATGGTTTGTAATAGCGCCAACGGGATTGTACTGTCTGTATTAACGGGAACTGTCACTACTGCCACTTATCAACGTAGAAAAATAACTGAACTACTTAACTGTCACACTTGTTTACCATGACGAATTACAGACAAGACTGAACTCATTTACAAGAGACTTCCTCTATTTATATAAAATTTCATAATTGAGATATCTCTCGAATTTTCTGTCAACTTCTAAATGTATAAATCAAGGAACCTGGAACTTTCTACTATATTCGATAAGACTCCATTAATTTCTAATCAAACAAATAGAACATTCTACTAATTACCAAGTAAACACCATAAAAGTGTCAAAAGCAGAGTAATTAATGGCTTAAAAGTAAACATTTACATAGCAGATAACACCGAGAGCCATTGTCTCTTCTTTCTTCCTATTCTCTCCAATTTCACATTTGCTACACTACCCCCACCTTAAGAGATTGTTCTGTTCCAGAACAAAAGCACTTATGTTAGTTCAGATTGGGTCTGGTTTCTGGCTGATTCCTCATTGGTCTTCCAAGGGTTGTAGATGCAGATGGTAATCTGGACACCAGTGGATTTGAACACCTCCTCCAGCATTGGCTTCACAATTGTCCAATCCAAGCCATCATATCCGTTTCCAAGCCGTGGTATGCCAAGTTTCCTTACTCCAAGTTGTTGCATTCTGTCTCTCAGCTGAACCAAGCAAGTCCACAATGTGTCATAGGATGCCTTCATCTCAGGCTGTCCCTTAGTCACCAGGTAGAAGAGATGTTGGCCATGCCGCTGCAGATGAAGAACATTTCCTTCCTTGGGTCCTTGTTGTTCCAGGTCTCCAAAACCACCAAACATCTTCCTGAAGACTGTAGCAATGCCTCGAGATTCCACTAAGTTGCTGGTGACACAATGCGCCAGTGCATACTCTTTGGGCAGGGCGAACAGATCCCTTTCACTTGTCTGGATCACTTTCCAAACTGTTGTTGAACTGCGATCATCTGTAGACTTCTCTGGGGACAGAGTATGCTAAACCTGAGCTGCTTGTTTTTCCTTTGCCTTCTTACTGCCACCTTGGTCTGCTGTGATGATGTGCTTCTCCTTATTCTTCCTGTTCCTGCTTGCTTCCTTAGCACTGTTGACATTTCCTTGCCAGGTTGGTTGCCCTTGTGTTGATTGCTTCTCGGACCTCACATGTTTCTGGCCAGGATCTTCCTTCTGTTTCTTCCCAAACTGGCTCCTCCCATTCAACCCAGAGTTCACTGTAGTCCTCCTCAGCAAACCCTCCTGGGACTTTTCTGCATTGGACTCCATTGAGAAACTGTCCACATTCCTGTCACTGTTTCCAGATTGATAGATGGTTTTATCTATACTCTTCCACCTGGTCTGCCTTTTCTTCTCACAAGTACAGCATCAAAACTCCTTCTTGGCCACTCCCAACTGTTCCAGAACTAATTCCACAACCTTCTGAATGGTGCTTGCTCCAATACTCTCAGTTTCCATAGCCCTCACTGCAGAGTTTCCTGGCACTGACTGCAAAACAGCTTCAAACTCCAATGCTTGGGCAAGAGCATCTCCCAGTGTCTTTGGTCTGGCTAATTTGACTGAAAGCTGGGTTTATGTTGTCCTCAAACCACTAAGGAACCTTTCTACTGCTATACTTTCATATATGTTGTCATCAACAGAAGGATATGCATTCCTCACAAGTTTAGCAATAGCAGCCTCAAACTCCTGCAGTGATTCATTTTGTCCTTGAACTCTTGTGTTGAGTTGGAATCGATATAACTGCTCCAAGTGCTTGTTGCCAAACCTCATCTCCAAACGTTTCCACAGCTCACTGAAGTTCCACTTTGCAGCTGAAGGAATTGAATGAAGAATTGGTAGCGCCTCCCCTCTGAGATTTATCACCAAGACATAGGCCTTTGTTGTGGACGACCAGCCATGGAACTCGGCTGCTGTCTCAAGCAGTGTTTGGTAGTCCTCTAAAAGTGACTTTCCATCGTAGGTAGGCAGTCCAGTGTGCTGAGGTATAACTACTGACTGTTTCTGGAGATCTTCCTCCTTAGCATCCATCATTGACTTTTCTGAGATGACTATTTCAGGAAAATTTGAAGATTTACTTACTTCTTGGTTATTTCTTGAAGTTCCAGTACCACACTCCAGCTGCTTAAGTCGATTTTCCATGGTTTTCAAATCTTCCTGCAGTCGACCTTCCATGGTTTTGAAGTCTTCCTGTAGTCGATCTTCCATTATTTTGAAGTCTTCCTTCACCTTGTTGACTTCTTGATTCACAGAATCAGCAAGATTTCTAACCTTTTCTTCCATGGCTTCTTGCAATTCATTTTTCATAGATGACATATTTTCCTGAAGCTCACCTTTCATATCCTGAAGTTCGCCTTGTAGTTTGCCCTCCATGGATGTGAAATTTTCCTGTAGCTTGCTCTCCATGGATGTTAAATTTTCTTGTAGCTTGCCCTCCATGGATGAAATTAATTTTGCATCTGGAGTCTCGAAGAGGTAGGTTGCTGGGTCTTCTCCTTCTACCAATAACGCCTCACGAAGACGGTCTTGTAAAGTAGACTTCTTTCCAGATGTTTCTAGATCACGGTCCTCTAATTCACGTTTGAGATCGGCCACTTTTAAATCGCACAATGTAATTTTGCCAGCCATTTTTAATAAAACACAAAAAATCCCCGACTTTTGACACCAATTGTTATGGGTTCTATGTCTAAAATAACGCTGGCAACACTTAAAGTTATCTCTTTCACTTTATTAACACAAATAACCTTCAACTCACAATGTTCAGTAATTTCTTACACAGAAAAATAAGCAATTAAAAACAGATAACACGATATTGTTCAACTGATAATGAGTTTCCAATGAACTGTACACGAATCAATCACTAAAAGTTAAAAGGCCGATCTAATATTAATTAACAACTGTACAATAAACTGTCCAATAATATTCAAAAAGAAACGTCGAAAAAGAACACTTAACTTACGTAGCACAAGTCATAGGTAAGAGAATTATCACTACAGACAATAAAAGTTCCTTAGATGGTTTGTAATAGCGCCAACTGGATTGTACTATCTGTATTAACGGGAACTGTCACTACTGCCACTTATCAACGTAGAAAAATAACTGAACTACTTAACTGTCACACTTGTTTACCATGACGAATTACAGACAAGACTGAACTCATTTACAAGAGACTTCCTCTATTTATATAAAATTTCATAATTGAGATATATCTCAAATTTTCTGTCAACTTCTAAATAAATAAATCAAGGAAACTGGAACTTTCTACTATATTCGATAAGACTACATTAATTTCTAATCAAACAAAAAGAACATTCTACTAATTACCAAGTAAACACCATAAAAGTGTCAAAAGCAGAGTAATTAATGGCTTAAAAGTAAACATTTACATAGCAGATAACACCGAGAACCATTGTCTCTTCTTTCTTCTTATTCTCTCCAATTTCACATTTGCTACAATATACACAATTAGGCTAGAATTGAATCAATTTAAAATTATTTTTTCTTTTTTTAATTAAAAAATAGAAGCTCACTGAAATGCAGTCAAGGTCAACCTAGAAAGATACCAAGTACCGTTTTTAAAATGTAGGTTAGAATTACGATGAAACCAAGTTAGTTGTATTGAATTGGTTTTATGTGGTTGTGACAATTTCGTCATTTTATTTATTATGGATACCTACCACAATACCACCTTCACCACAACAAAGAAAGTTGAAGAACAAGATAAATGAATAGCAATCTCACCGTTATCATTGACTATACGGACGGTACGCATGTCATTATTTTCCTTAGCCAACATCCAGCGTACAGCTCTCTCTTGGTAGGAACGTAGTTTGGGCTTCAATTTAGGATGCTGTACATTTTCATCTGACACCGAGTTTGCCGAATGATAGTCTTTCACCCATTCATATACTGTGCTTGCCTCAAGCTTGCCCTCAAACCTGCAACGAAAACCCAGAAATGATCTCAAAACAGAAGTCTATTAATATAGCCTTCAAGTCTAGAAATGGAGGTTAGGGAACAAGAGAGTCAAGTGTTCAAAACATGCCATGCGTTACTTAAATTGCTAAACAAAATCGCTGCTCACACTATTTTTTCTACAACTAACTACAATTTACTTTAATTTTTTACACCAATCACTTGGATAACTTACTCAACCTAACATAACCTAGAATGATAAATTGTTGACGATCGGTTGTAGGCAGTGGCGTAGATAGGATTAGATTTCGGGGGGGGGGGCCTCACCAAAGGGGGGGTGTGGGCAGTGGCTTAGCCAGGATCAAATTTCGGGGGGGGGGGGGGGCTCACCACTGGTATATTATATGAGGTCTGGGGTATAGGAGGGTCCGGATTTTTTTAAATTTAGTGGTGTGAAAAGCTAATCTAGACAACTTGTTAGGCTCTAAAGTTCAAAAGAAAGTTTTGAAAAATTACTACCCAAGAACCTAGGTGGCCAGGTTTGAAATGATAAAGTTTGATATGCCGATATCTGTGACTATTTTGAGTCAAAACCCTTGAATTGGAACTAATCATACTTAACTTATGTACTGAATCTCAAAATTAAATTAAAAAATACTCAAAAGTTTCATATAATTTATGTCATTAGCCTAAAACGCACCCAACCCAAAGTTCATGAAATCGGAATTTTTTTATCATAGCACACTGATTTTACACGCTTGCATAGAACTTGCATTTATTTGTGTGTTTTCATTTATAAAATCCCGATTTTATGAACTTTGGGTGCGTTCAGGCTAGTGGGTTATACTGAATTTTAACTTCAAAACTAAATTTTCTACATGATGAGTTTATCCAAAAAGGTGATTTATTAATAATTAACAAAGTTAATCTACTTTAAACTTGAAAATTGCATTATATTTAATGTAATAAATAATTAATTATGGTAGTCACAGTTTTCTAACATGTTTTATTCGATTTCGTAGCTTCTATATGAGTAAATATTGAGGAAAAGTTTGAAAAATGCATTAATCTGACTATAACTGTAGCTATATTCGATTACACAAACAGGGTTTCTGTAATCTGTTCGTTATAATACAACACAACAGATAGAACCCTTCGACTTTAATAAGTCCTCATCTATTAGTTATTTGAGAATTTTTTATTTCTGAAATTTCGGGGGGGGGGGGGCCGGGCCCCATGGGCCCCCCCCTGGCTACGCCACTGGTTGTAGGTTTGAAATAGAATTCAAACTAGATTTCATTTCGAAATGTTTGAATCAGCTGATGTGACAATTGCAGAGTATTCACTTCGATATTGTATTGAAGAAATCCTGAACTGTGATTGGTCTAGAGCCAATCAGCCAACATTGAAAAGTGACAGCAGTGTTTGCGTAGCTTCATTATGCAAAGGGTTTGAACAGGCATGGATAAAGTTAGCTGTTTTGACATTGTCATACATAAACAATTTTTTCAAATCCTATCCAACTAACTTACTATGTAATTCAATAACTGAATTCAATGTATATAATTTGTTGATAGAAATATTTTTTTCATGATAGTGATAGCCTACTTACACGAATTCTCCATGATCCTCTTCAGTCATTTTTACTTTGAGTGTCTTGTCCCTGGATAAAAATAATTTAAATTTTGATCAATGAAACATAGTATTGAACAGTTTGTCATCAAGGTTTTATAAGTTATCCGTTCACGTGAGCTATCAAAAGATAATGTAAATTATTGCGGATTAAATAAATACAGAAAATGAGTTTTAGAAATACCACTCAATGAAACTCCTGTTTCTTGCTTACTGAGTCCACATTATTTCGAATAGAAAGCGATGTATGCATAAATAATACGATAACAGTTGAGTTTGATCTTGACACCCTGGAATAAGTTATAAATGATAATAAATATGCTTGAAATCAATAGGATATTTGAACCTGATTCGTGATCTATTGCAATCTATTCAGACATTTTTGAAAAAATCAAGGAAGGCTTCATTCAGTATCCTAACCAGAGCTCGCATAACCGGTAACCTATTCTTCAATAATCAAGTTACAACACCGGTAAGTCTTGATTTAAACTTTTACAAACATTATTCAACATAAGAAATGAATCAACTGAGCAGACTTAACCAAGCAGTTTCTAAAAAACGTCAGGAACATGCAATAACATAAGATAAATATATGTAGATTCGAAAACCAATATTTCAAGACATGTCAATTAGTCAGTAAAACTAGATAGTTTTACTAGCAAATAGAGTTCAAACTTATAATCTTATCGAGTATCTAATTAGAAAGAAATAGCTAAGAAAAGACGTGAATCAATTAAATTTTTAAAACTTACTAGAAGGCTCCAAGAGAAGTTCTAAAACACGGTTATAATACTGAAAACACAAAGAAAAGTTGTTGAAGTTCGGCGGTGTAAAACTAAAATTTTGCTGACTTATAGAAGTTAATTTCGAAGTGCTACATTTTTTGGAAATGAAATTATTTAAAAATTACATGTCAAACAATTTTGTTACATATTACTAGACAGCAATATTTGTTTTGATGCAACAGACTACAGACAGCGTCCCAAACATTGTATCTTGATAGTGGGTAGTGGGGGAAGCCATGATTGTTGAACACAGCTGACGATTATAGTAGTAAAATTGAGAAAAATAACTATGTTCAATTTCTCCTCAAATATGAAAAGGTACTTGAGTTTTGAGTATAAATTTATGTGAAATCAATTTTTAAACAAATATTTCTTCAAATATTCTCTCTTTTCTCAAGTTATATAAGTTTATTTATTTTTTTTACTAATACGTTACCAATTCTGTTGGCTACCCTGACGCCTATCACTGGTTCACTGCAACTACGACAGCCAGCGAGCCAGCCTTCGCATGTTCTAGGAGATCATGACGTACATGTGTTATTATCAAAATTCAAATTCACATTTTGGCGTATTTAGTATACGAAGCAGAAATTCTATACGAAAAAATTTACCTTCTTGATTAAGTGTTAAATTAGGCCGGACTTTCAAGCGATTCATCAACCATGCCGAAGGGAAAACGCAGAGCAAAGCCATCAGGTGAGCTAGCTCCTCTAGCCTTGGCGCAATTTTGTGCAACTGCTATTTCTTCCTGCAAGCATGTTTTTGGCCATGTGGCACAATTGATATTGGAATAGTTTTACTTATCACTTGCATCTATTTCATGGCGAAGCTTAAATAATAATACTTTTTTCTTGTGTCATCTATCACATTGTTTGCAAAAGTAGGTTATCGATTCCTGCTTGGCTAGATTACAAAATGTCCTACCCTAGAATTTCTATAGAGAACTATAAATAATTCAGCCCAACTAACTTAATAACCTTCAATCATGTTCCATATCGTTTGGCTTTGAAAATGTCCTGGATTCCGAATAAAACCAAAATAAGTTGCTACACTATTGTAAATTAACCCGCGAAAAATACGTTTTCTTGGACTTCATTCTTGAAGTTCAGGTTTTCTAACTTCCTGGATTTCGAAATCATCTACCATGTAATCAGTTCGAACTAAACATTCTGGACGATGGAATCTATTATTTTTATTCAAAATTCTAGTTACACCACGTTGAATGTACACGTGAGACCTTGAATTCTGTAACATTTCATTTTCAATCTAAAATCCCCTCAGCAGACTTTTCTCCCTATCAAATGACGTTTTTATCTCCGATAAAATCGCTATTTCTATATCGAAACTAACAACTCATTTTTCGAATTTGCAGACATTTTAGAATGATTGTAACCAACCTTCATTGTGTCCTTGTCCTTCATCTTTCGTAGCTGTCCGTATAACCTGTTCATGACCATGCTTTTTTCCTTAGCATTTGCATTCTATTTTTTCTCTTCCTATAATAAAACAAGCCTTGACCTTGACAGTTGATTTCAGGTCAACTTCTTGTTTAATTGACTTTCTTTATTCCTACCTGGTTATGAAATCAAATAAGTTTATTATGTACCATTTAAACTTGAAAAATAAATAAACCATAAATTGTCAAAATGAGTACTTATGTTTTAAACGGATGCAAGCGTAACTCAACCTCGCTAAATTGTGAATTCCTAGATATTGAATTCATTAATGCTAAATCTCAACTAATTAATCTAAACTATTAATGCTATAGCCTATCTTTACATAAGCAATCTTCATAACATTCCAATAAACGGGAAATTAAATAGTGGCCTCCATATAATTCGTAAGTACCGTGCCTTCTGTGATAGCATACTTTCGTGTCAGTTATTATTGAGTCTACAATAATAATGTCTTATTCTATTTTCAAATTAGATGCATTCTGATGTGAACTTTTCTGCTAATATGAAAAAGTGGTTATCTTTCGGCTTACTTGATGGCATTTTTGTGATTTGAATTGCCTTTTTCAAATTGATATCTAGCCTAATAGATTAAAAATGACTTTTTTTAGTTATTCACAATACGGAAGCATTAACATGAAACAATTGATCATTCATATTGGATTCTTTAGCCTACGGATACCAGTTAATAGGCCTATTAATAAAAGTTTAAAAACCTGCGTTTTGGTATCCAATTTATTGGATACCAAAACGCAGGCATTTAAACCTTTAATTGATCATTCTGTCTCATAATATTAATCAAAACCTCATTTAGGATGAGACAAATTTTTCAACGTTAAAAATTGTTTCTAAATCTAGCTAATAGAAATAAATTACATTGTATTTGTGAAATTGCTGAACAACGAAGTACAAATTTATAGAAATGAATTTACAAATAATTCTCATGATATGATATTGGGCAGGTTGTAGGAATTCGAAGGTCTAATACTTAGCAGTGACTAGAGTTACGCAACCCAAACTACAAAATATTAATAAAAACTTAGAAAACACTTTTAATTGGAAATTGTAACTCACGTTATGGCGTGACGGCCGTTCCAGTCTGATGTTAAGAGCATCGTCAGACAACCCGCAGTACACTTGATTCAAGGGTATTGAAGGCATTTCCTTGAATCAGTGTACTGTGGGTCGTCTGACGATGTTCTTAACATCAGAGTGAAACGGCCGTCACGCTATTACGTGAGTCACAATTTCCAATTAGAAGTCTTTTTTAAGTTTTTATTATAGGACCGTGTACCATGAACTTTCATTGAACTATGTATCATGAATCATTTACTTCATGAATCATTGAAACCTATATTTGTGGAAGCATGATGGATCTTCAACATCATACAAAATATTGTTTTGAGGGTACCTCTTAATTTTTTTAACGCACAAAATTACAAAATAATAATGTTGATGGCTTTTTTACAGTTTATAATATTTGCTGAAAATGTCCACCATGATTTTCAGTGCATGCCTCCTCTCAGTAAACTTGATATTTCAGGCGTTAACTATCGTTTTAATTTTAATGTTAGTCTACTGGTCTAGATACATTAACATTTCATACAGATGCAACATTGTGTTTGTAAGAAATTTCGTGAAGTTTGAATAAAAAAAAATTCTTGAAGAGAATTTAAAACTGCAGGGGCCTGTTTCACAGAGCTACAAGTTTTGTACATTACAATTGTTGCGAACTTGTAAGTTGTGAGTGACTTGAGTTTCACAAAGGAGTTTGGTAGAAAATCATCAGTTACTAAAAAGTGTTACAAGTTTTGTCCTACAAACACTTGTCGCTGACAGGCGAATTACTTGTTAACTTGCAACTACAAGTCGGGTTTTGTGAAACTCCATGGCTAACTTGTTAGTAACAAGACTTGTTCGTTTGAGAAACAGGCCTGTAAGTTTTTAGCAAGTAAAATTTTAGAAAAAGTATTTTTAAAGCTCATGTTTTTGTTAATTGCAGGCTCTGTATCAAAAAATCGTACTGAACCTCTTGGAACGTCAGATGAAGATTCAATAAACGACAATGCCAGTGTTATAAGTATTCAATCAGATAGTACAATTCACGATGATGGTATGTATGTGTTTTATGTAAATATAATTATTATATATGCTATACTATAATTCATTAAATTTTACTTATTTTTCATGTAGTGTTGCTCTCAACCTAGTATTTCAATCTCCAATTCATTGATAGGATTTTTTTGAAGGTTAGTTAGCTTTGTCCATATAAATTCATAAATTGTTTATGTAAATGATTGAAAACAAATTTATTAACCCCTCATCCAGGATTCTAAATTTTCATCCTTTGTAAGAATGAATAGATCAGCATTGTTCTGCTGATAACCTTGAAATCATATCAAGTCTTCTTGAAAATCCCACGTTTGTTGAACAAGTTGAGATCAGTTTTCTGATTACTAGATGTGGAAAACTCACCAATATAAAATAATAAGCTTATGGCTTTTATTGGTGAGGAGAGCCTCAGGGGTAGTTGCACCTAGCCATTTGAGCCATGTTATGGAAAACTCTCACTCTCCGATTTTGCCTTTCTCCTATTCTCGGACACTACAGCTTAAGGTTTTTCTTGAAATCTCTATTTTCATCCTTCAGCAACTTTCTCAGATGTGTTTTATCATATTTTCAGTAATATCTAAGTCAAGTTGTACTTCCTTAAATCAGTTTCATTATATCATTCTTACTCTGAAGAAGTCAAATATTTTCTTTGACAATTTCCATTCATTCTGTTCCCGTAAAAACCTTTTTTAACAGTATCCAAAAGCTGTTCTATTTTCTGATCTGAAATTTTATTTCAAATGCACTAGGCCTACGTTATTTTCAAATTTCTGTCCCAATATTTTTCTCAAAAATTTTCTCATACGAAGCCACTTCAGTCGCGGTCGCGAGCCACAATTTATCAGCCGGGTAAATTTGATTTTAAAAAATCAGCTGATGTTTCTAAACATGTTAATGTCTTCATGTACTTTGTTGAGCTCAGTCAGACGCTCAGCTGATTTACTAGGGAAGTGATAGCCGTGAGCCGTAGCAGAAATCTCTTCAATCAGATAGAGTTAAGCTGCGTTCACCTGTGCCCTCTTTGTAAGGGTGACCGATTAGATTAGCCAGCAAAAAATACATTGTTCTCTGCTGTAAAATCACTTTCTAGTGGTTCAAAACCCACCTTAAACTCTAGGTCCAACCACCATTATTAATTGAATCAACATCATTCAACTCTCCACCCACGCACAGGTCTCATACCGATGTGGGCTTCATCCTCAAAAAAAGAATGTGTGGCTTGTGATCGCGACTGAAGTGGTTCTGTATAATAAAGGGCGTAAGTTATCCAGTAATCCTGTTATTAATTTTTTTAAATCCAATAATGTTTGGCAGCAGGTAATTTCGGTGAGGAGATGGACGAAACATCGCAAGAGGATTTGTTTGAAGAGAAGCTGTACGAGGCGATCGACGGCATCTCGGAGAAGTCGGCGCAGGGTCGCACCAACAGCCTTCTCTCCGTTGGAACGGCTTTCACACGTCGCTATGTGCCCGAACTCATTGTTGACAGGTTAGTTGAGCGCATAAGCACATGTCATTCATTGTTTACAAAGTAACCATTTTATTTTTTGTTGGACAGACCTTCCCTGTAATTCATAGAGTATTTTTATTTCACTTGCTTATACAATACAAATACAATTATAGCCTGGATTGTTTGTTCCATGACGATCTGCGTTGTTAATATTAACTTTTCATGTGAAATTTAACGACATGCAGTCAAATATTTGTTAAGAATAAGTATAATAACTCACTTAATCTGGCCGAGTACTTTCGAATCTATGAGATCCATCTTCAGAGGCGCGGGTTCCTAGATCATCATGTCAGTTTTTTGGTTAGAAGTGTTGTGGTTTTTGTAAAATATGATCAAAAAGTTTGTGAGATTTAAAATTTAGTTGTTCATTGAGAATGTTTTGTTTATTGTGTGTGGTGTGTTTGTATATTTCAAATTGTTCCAAGGTGTTGAGTTCGTGTCCTTTAGATTTTATGTGTAGAATGTGTAGGTTGGTACTGATGTCAGTGAAAGTGTGTCCAGTTTGAATGATATGGTCGGCAAAATTCGATTCAGCTTTGGATGTGAGGGCTTGAAAGTGTTCCTTGTAACGTTGTTTGAATGTGCGGCCTGTTTGTCCTATGTAGAATTTGTTACAATTAGAGCAGTTTAGTTTGTAGATCCCTGGGAGATCGAATTTGTTTGTGTTCAGTGTGGTTTTGAGTGTAAGTGCATTTTTTTTTTGTTTTTTGTTCTGAATGAGATGGTGTGGCGGCTTTTTTGAAGATTTTTGCTAGTCTGTGTGATTGTGGATTAATGTAGGCCTATGTCATTGTGATGTATTTTTTGTCAGTGGCGTTGGTGTTTTGTTTCTTATTTTATGATTGAGTTTGTCAATTAGGTCGTGTTTGTAGCCGTTTTCTTGTGCTAGGTAAACGACTACAAACACGACCTAATTGACAAACTCAATCATAAAATAAGAAACAAAACACCAACACCACTGACAAAAAATACATCACAATGACATACATTGATCCACAATCACACAGACAAGCAAAAATCTTCAAAAAAGCCGGCCACACCATCTCATTCAGAACAAAAAACAAGATAAAAAATGCACTTACACTCAAAACCACACTGAACACAAACAAATACGATCTCCCAGGGATCTACAAACTAAACTGCTCTAATTGTAACAAATTCTACATAGGACAACAGGCCGCACATTCAAACAACGTTACAAGGAACACTTTCAAGCCCTCACATCCAAAGCTGAATCGAATTTTGCCGACCATATCATTCAAACTGGACACACTTTCACTGACATCAGTACCAACCTACACATTCTACACATAAAATCTAAAGGACACGAACTCAACACCTTGGAACAATTTGAAATATACAAACACACCACACACAATAAACAAAACATTCTCAATGAATAACTAAATTTTAAATCTCACAAACCTTTTGATCATATTTTACAAAAACCACAACACTTCTAACCAAAAAACTGAAATGATGATCTAGGAACCCGCGCCTCTGAAGATGGATCTCATAGATTCGAAAGTACTCGGCCAGATTAAGTGAGTTACTATACTTATTCTTAACAAATATTTGACTGCATGTCGTTAAATTTCACATGAAAAGTTAATACAATTATAGCCTAAAGAAACAAAACCTCAGGCGAATCAATGATTGCATAGGCATGAACAATTACACTTACTTACGCTTACTTGTGTGTATTGAGCTTTTCCTGTAATATATTATTCTAAAGAACTAAACACAAAACTTGTCATGTGAGTAGAGCTGCAAAGTTGCTAAAAAGTTATAAAAAACACTAGATATTAACATTATCAGTGCAAAAAACCAGTTTATTCACGAACTTCCCCTTTCAAGCAGATGAACTCTCTGGCTAGTAACACTGCAAGTTCACTCACCCTTCCCAATTTATTAATTTTTTGACTACTACCATAAGTAGACTACCAGAAAAGAAAAACTCCAAACTGCATTCCGGGACAGGACTGGGTAAAATGCTAGTAATGAATAACTTGAGAAGATTGTGTATTTTCTTATAATGTAATATATTATTAAAAGAGCAAATGAATTGAACATTTTCATATTTTCTACCGCTCTTGCAGTTCAATTGAGTAGGCAATGTATTCTTTATTAATAAAAATAATATTTTTTTTGCAGACGTCTGACACTGTGCGATGGCATAGAGCGTTCGCTGAAGAAGGGGCGTGGGGCAGAGCAGGCGGCTGCCGCTCAGTTGGCAACACTGCTCTGCATCCAGCTGGGCGCCTGCGACATGACCAACGCCATCTGCCACGACCTCACGCCCATACTGCGCTTTGTCACGCTCGACACTAGCATGTCGCCGCTAGCCAGGGCCAAGGTCTGTCATCTCATTCTTCTTATAATCAAATCTATATAAACTTTAGCGCTAGAATATAAGGGTATGAAGGAGGAAGAGGAGAGTATGAAGAAATGAAAAAGAAAACGAAGAAGGAGTAGTAATTGTAGTAGGAGTTGCAGAGAAGAAGAAGTACTGTTTGACCAGCGAAAGAATGCCTGCAATAGCAGGCTCGACTGGCTTTATCGTGCATTCCCACAAACATCAGCCATCATGCGCATGTGTCATCGTTTGTCTTACAATACGAGGAACTCAATGGAAGCTCGCTAATTTGCATTAGCCATCAGTCTCACCACTTCTTTCTGAAGTATATAAAATGACACTGAAAAACCCAAATTTTATTATAATGATTCCGTTATTTGAAAGTTTGAAATATAGAAATTCGACTTTATATCGTACTAAGGCACATTGAATGAGGACTTTCGAACAGGCCAGTTCATTTCAGATTTTTTTTATTTTGAGTTGTTGAAGTATAGGAGTATTATTTCTGTTATCATTCTTTAATTCAATGAAATGATTGTAATTCTGTATTTTGTTGCAGTGCTGCTGGGCGCTAGGAGTGTTGAACTACATAGGCGACACAGACGACATCTATGAGTCGATTCGTGTACTGCAGCAGGTGTTTGGTGGCTCCTACCCGAAGGGAGACGGCTCTCAGCCCAGTGTCACCGCCGATCTGGCCCAACTGCATGCGGCCGCCCTCTCAGCCTGGTCCCTCCTGCTCACCGTAACCGAGGATTGCGCCCACAGCCACTCCTTGCCGTCAGTAGTTCACTCAGACTATATCTAATACTAGTAGCTCTGTGAACAGTAGACCGTACGCCCAAGAATAAGGGTGCTTGCACAGGGGAACATACTCCCGATGTACTCAATGATAATCACCATCGCAAAATTAAACACAGTCATCAGATCTAGCCCTTGATTCAATTTTCTTAATATATTTCATGTCTGTTTCCACGAAAAGTCACTCTGTATCACATCACCTAGGCTGTGTCTATATTTTCCAGATAGCTGATTGATCACATCATATCAGATTCCACATGTCTCATGAATGGATTCATAAAAATATATTAATTGAATTTGTATCTTTTACTTAGTAATCACTATCTTGTTATTATACTCAATTGAAATTATTTGTTTCTCTTAAACAAATATGTAATTCTTATGAATGATAACTTAATTCATAATATGAAGGCTCAACCTGATGAATAAGAGGACCCGAGGGCTATCTTTGAAATGTTATCCCAATTGAAAATCTGTTTCCTATAGAAGAAGGCCTAAGAGTCTTATTATTTTTTCCTTTTAAATATCCGTTAAATGCAAGCAAATCGCTGGGCATTCCTTGAAGGAAGATCCATGCAGAATTTCACAAAATTTGGTTCAAGCGTTGAGCTGTAAATGCTATAGAGACACACAGACAAATACAAAACGGTCGACTTGAGGCAGAGACCTCTCTGCGTTTGGTCAACAATTGAAACTTTGTATACTTTCGTTTTTATGGGTACAAACAAGACATTTAAAAATACAGCATAAATAAACAGGACTGTATTGTTCTGTCCACTTACACTAAATTAATTTTAATCTTCATAAACAATGCCAGAATAATTAGAACACGATAAAAGAAAATGCAGTATACTACATCAGTCACAAGTTTCTGAAACATAAGTCTTCGAACTTTTTTAAAATCATTTGAGAGTGACATACTTTTATGAAGGCTTTGTCAGATGAGTATGAGGGCCTATGGTCTATAAATCTGATTGCAATTGCATATAATGTAGAAGGTTTCCCTTCTAAATATCCTTTAAATGCAGGCAAATTTTGATAATCCTTACACATACATCGCTGGGCATTCCTTGAAGGAAGATTCATGCAAAATTTCAATGAATTTGGTCCACGCGTTTAGCCATAAATGCGTTACAGACAGATAGATAGATAGATAGACAAATGCGAAGCAGTCGACTTGGAACAGAGACCTCTCTTTGTTTGGTCAGATACTAGCACTTATTCACTCTATTTTTATTTCACTTTTTTCACAAATAGTAATTAAATCTAATGGTTGTCAATCTAAAAACAATTTTTTTTTTTTTAATTTTTTTTCTTATTTGTTGTTTTGCAGGTCGTTATCGCAACTAGCCACACTGCTGGCGTCGTCGCATCTGGAAGTGCGGCTGGCAGCTGGTGAGGCAATTGTCCTGCTGCTGGAGCAGGGCCGCCAGCTGTCCGACAGTGACGACTATGAGGATGGCGAGTGCAGCGATCAGCTGTTGGCGCAACTGCGCGATTTGGCCACCGATTCGCACAAGTATCGCGCCAAAAAAGATCGCAAAACGCAGCGATCCACGTTTCGTGATATACTTCGATATATCGAGGTAAGTCAATCGATAACCGTACTTTGATATAATTATCGAGTTGAGTCTGTCGATAGTGGTGTTTTTTTTTTAATTTATAACTTTTTTAGGATGAAGCTCACATTGGTCTGAGTGAGACCTGTGTATGGGTAATGAGTTGGATGATGTTGATTGATGAGTTGGACCTGCAGGTTTAGGTGGGTTCCGAACCACCGGGAAGTGATTTACAGCTGAGAACAGTCTTTTTTGCTTACTTACTTTATTATTCGGCGTCTTGCAGTCCAGTACAGCCAAAGTATAAAAATTGAGCCATTTATTTTTATATGTAAATCAAGAACAATTTAGGTCCTAGCACAGAAGCCTGGGAAACCCAACGGTGTATTATTTGGAGTGGACCATAGCTCAAAGCAATACTAACAGCTTGGGACCATGTAGACAGATACGATTGAAAGCATACTATGTTTTTTAACATTTAAATAATAATTCTTCTTATTATTATTATTATTATTCGTGTATGGACCCCAATGGATCACGCTAAGCATTTTAGTTCTTCCTAAGTCCCCGAACTTCTCGCATTCTCTTTTTATGGATTCTCTAGGATATGCAAGAGCATCGAACAATTAGCCCGTATGTAAGTTCGTGGCACAAGGAACAAGAAGCATGCTTCTTTGAATCGTTTCGAGCGTAGACTAGCTGGGTCGAATTCAGTAACAGATGATTGTATGTGAGGGGAATGAAGAGGAACGACAGGTTGGAGAGGAACAGAAATGGAATGGGAACGTAGTCAAACTGAGCCGTGGCAAATTCAAAACTATCTTAGTAGATTTACAATATTAAACAGATTCTCTTTCTCTGCTCCGTCCACTTTGCTCCTGGTCTCTTTTCTTTCTCTCTCTCTCTCTCTGATTTAACATTCCATTTGTGTATCCTGTGTCTGTATGAGTTTCTGTTTTGAATTTCTGATTGTTCGATGTGTGCCTGTTGAAAGGTCTATGGTGTACTTGTTTAATCCACAATGTTGTTGATCTGACCGCTTTTGAATGTAAGGATCCTGTTGGTAAATCTTGTTTCTGGAAGCTTACTAATGTGGCCATAGAATTTTAATCTTTTTCTCATGTCTGCTGCGAGGTTGGACATCCTTTCTGTTGTATTCCTGGAGTGGAGTCTATATTCTTCTTCAGTGGATTATTATTATTATTGTTTTCATTACGGTTGAATGAATATGTTTTTCAATAATTTGGTAACTCCAATTATTGCAAAATAAATTGAATAAGTTATATTTTCTGTTCAATAGGAAGATGAACCACCTAACATTCAGATAAAATTTGGCAAAGAGATGTTGACACTGGACACATGGAGTCGGAAAAAGCAATACGATGTGCTATGTCAGGTAATTTATTAATTTGTAATAATTAATGAATTTTAATTAAAACTTGAAAGATATTTTTTATTACCAATACTTTACTCTAAATACTATAGATTCTTGAAAAAGGAAATTAGTTGTTGGTGTATTTTATATTATTTATCTACGACTACTACTACTACTACTGCTGGGGCGTCACAAATCTCAGTCGATTTTTTGCCTCGTAGATTAGCCTCCTCCATTCTTCTCTGTCCTCTGCCATTTCAATTGTTCCTCCACGTATCAATATCTACGACTACGTTATTTATTTATGTATAGACAGAATAACAATGAAGTGAAGATGCAACTGACAAAGTAAAAAACATTGAGGTTAATTTAAAAGAAACATTTGTATTCACTAAAAGGACTTCGCCTTTTTTTTACTTACATCAATCAATCATTTATTTACAAGTTCCAAATAGAGGTCCCACTAAACCATCTCACTCCAATGGTTTTTTATGGCTATCAAGTAGAGGTTAGAAAGTAATGTCATAACAGCTCACTTTAATCAAAATCATTGTATAATGAAGCTTCCATAACACTGTTGTTATATTTTGATTGAGACTAGGCCAATCAGAACTCAGCAGTTCTTCAATTCAGAATCAAAATTAATAATATGCGTAAGAGAATATGCGAATAAGGTATGGCATAATTTTTTGGGGCTCAACTGGCGCATTAAACATCTTCAAAAACTAGAAAAGTGTAGTTAGAAATTTAACTCACTCTGGGAGGAGAGACTCATGCAAGCCCCTATTTCTCAGACAACCTTTTACCACTTCCGACTTTATATATGGTTGAGATTTTTAATGTTTATGAGAAGGAATAGTGAGATGTTTCCTATAACCACCCCATTCACAGGTTTCCTCAGCGTAACAGCAATCTTTTATTTGCTCAAGGGTAGACTTTCTGATTAAGAGAAGGGAGCCTTATATTCAGACATAAAAATATATAATTATCTCAAAAGTGATATCCTATCAAAGAGTTGCCCCTATAGTGTTGAAGAGGGAATGAGGTCCTTGACTGGTGGCAAAATTTAGAAGTGTTTTGGACATAATATAGGTCATTAAGGAAATTACTATATTGAAAAATGTATCTAATAATAACCCAATTTTATTGTAGCATATATTTATGTAATTGACAGGTGGCATGTTGTGTGAGTTTTGCTCATATATGTGCAACTAAGCGCCATTAATAACAATAATAATAATACTGATTCAAACATTACGAAATCAAATTGAGTTTGAGTCAGTAAATCAAGTGATTGATAAGTAGAAATAAAAGTAATTTATTGGTAGTTGTAAATAAAATAGTGTGTGCGACGATTGCATTCTGCCTTGAAGCAACTCGTGAGATGTTTAGAACACTCGCTTCGCTTGTTCCCTAACGTAAATTTCAATTGTGGCTTGAAGACAGTCATACTCCCGGTTGCACAAACGTCCTATCATTATGATGGCTCATTATTCGTTCCACTTTTATACCAAGCTGCTGTGTGATTGATTATTCCTATGTACATGCTAGCATTCATATGATCTATATATCTTGAATAGTAGAGCACATACCTAGTATAAAACGTATACAAGTGGTACCACTTTTATGTGGCACATGCTATACTCAACCTAACCTAAAACAATCTTTATATTAATGACAAATACTAGTCACTATTGTACGTGTTTTATAATTTATTCTAAAAGCTACTTTACTCTCCAAACCATATAATAATATTGTAGTGAGAATAGAGAGAAAGAAGGAACAGAGTTTCTTGGTGTTATCTGCTATGTAAATGTTTACTTCAAAGCAATTAATTACTCTGCTTTTGACACTTTTATGGTGTTTACTTGGACCTTTCTAGTTGTTTGATTAGAAATTAATGGAGTCTTATCGAATATTATGGAAAGTGTGTGTCCTTTTTCTGTTTATTTAGAAGTTGATAGAAAAGTCGAGAGATATCTCAGTTATGGAAAATTATATAGAGAGAGACTTTGGTAAAATGAGTTCAGTTGTTGTTCTCCGTTGATAAGTGGCAGTAGTGACAGTTCCCGTTCCTGTTAATACAGACAGTGCAATCCTGTTGGCGCTATTACAAACCATCTAATGAACTTTCGTTGTCAGTAGTGATAATTCTTTTGACAGTTCTGTAGTGATAATTCTTTTACCTATTATTGTATTACGGACTTGTGCTACGTAAGTTAATTGCTCTTCCTCGACGTTTCTTTTTGAATATTATTGTACAGTTTATTGAAATTTCTTTATTAGTTGAACAATATCGATTTATCTGTTTTTAATTGCTTATTTTTCTGTAAGAAATTACTGATCAGTGTGAGTTGTGGATTACATGTGTAAATAAAGTGCAAGTGATAAATTTAAGTGTTGCCAGCGTTATTTTAGACATAGAACCCATAACAATATGATTTATTCGCATTATTCAATTAACAAATTATTTAACTAGTTTATTTATGTACTATATTTCATACTCAGCTGATCTCGGAATTTGAAATTTTTAGTTGACTGTTGGCTGCATTGTAATCTAGCTATCATCACTTGAATAACTGATCACTCTTATACCAAAAATAATAGCTCTTTTTATACTGAATGATGTGATGGATGGTAGAAATGGGACAGATAATGAACTATTTTTATGATGAGACGTTTATGCAACCTGGGGATAGTGTGATACTGACTCAAAGACATATTTGTTATATTCTAGGTGTATTTCATATTATAATATTAAATCTAATTTGACAGGTGCTTGGATCCGGCATGAATCTTCATCTGGTTGAAAACGATTTGCTACGTGACATTCTTCAACTGGGAGAAAAAATTTCGCCACTGAATATCTCGGCCCACAAACAATCAAAGCTGGAACGAGTGAGTAAATGAATGTTTCTTTATGTATTGCGACAAAATTACAATGAAATGCAAATATACAGCACTTTTAAAGCTCAAAACTGCTTTCTTCATAAATTTACAACGTGATTCAAAATTTGGAGGTTACCTCAACTTGAAAAAAATTATTTTATTATTTAGTTCACTGCTGTAAAATTACTTCCTGTTGGTTCGGAACCCACCTAAGACTCTAGGTCCAACTCATCAATCGCCATCAAACAACTCATTAAACACGCACAGGTCTCAGAATTATAATTTTATTTTATTAGCTAGTTCTCTGCTGTAAAATCATCTTCTGGTGGTTCGGAATCCACCTAAGACTGTAGGTCTAACTCATTAGGTCTCACACCTGTGGGCTTCATCCTCCCAAAAAAATTTGCCTGTAACTTCCATAAAAGTTGAGTTAGTATACAGTTACATAATAAAATAATAAACGTATGGCTTGAATCGGTTGGTGGGTAGACCCTTTCCCGGGTAGTTCTATCTCGCCGTTTGAGCCATGCTACGGGGAACATGGTGGACCTACTATTTTAGGTGGGTTCCGAACCACCGGGTAAGTGATAAAGCTTATAACATAAAGTCATTGAAGCACGGTCACCCATCCAAGCGCAGTTTTACATACTCAGACCTAACATCTAGACAAACCTATGTCAACTTTATTCAAAAAGAAGTAGCAGATTTCAAACATTTATTTCTTCCAAACTACAAGAAATAGAAACAATCCTAATGTTCATGGAAAGAGGAAAGTATAAAAGAAGAAGAGTAAAATAGGAAAGTCAGTAATTTTAAACTACCCTGGTAGAAGTTCCAATCACTTTTTTGTAGAAGAATGGTGGCAACACCATGGGAACGATTATCTTGTGTTGAGTCCACATAATTTCATATCATGATCAAGAAAGGAACTTGACATTTTTCCAACCAACAATATGGCGAGCTCTAAAACATCGTTTGCGCATGAAGCCACACAAACTTTACAATTGCAATTGTTTATTCTGCTAATCTAATTTTTCTTGTTTATCTAACTGCAGTGCATAATTACGGAATGTTTGGATACTTGATGAAGGATTGAGCTAACTAAACCAGTAATTAAAATTCCACTATAAAATGCAATATACTGATTTATAATTATTTTTTTCAGCATCTTATGAATGCAGCCAACTTTAAAGCTCGTAGCATATCCAGAGCCAAGAACAGGGACAAACGAACAGCCGTAATGTGATGAATCGACTTGAGAAACCCATTTAGCAAAATTTTAATCACTAAATTTACAAAACAAAAAAATTTGCATGTATAAAATTTTAGGTTATACTGTACATTTACTACGAGTAAAAACTCGTATATTATGATCATTATACTATTTATTTATTCAACGGTGTTTTAATTTTTGATAATTTATTGTTGCATCTGTTGATTTTGTTAGAATAATTAATTTATTATTTTTAAGTTTGTGTTGAATGTTGAGTTTCTTGGCATTAATCATTGTATTTAATTTGTTTAATTTGAATTATTGATAGACAGTGGCTATTGATATTGAAACCCTGATCTTTGCCCTTGTTTTTAGTGAATTTTAGTAGCAAATGATTTCAACCCAGCCTCAAATCATCACCAATTATATTGAAGAGTTTTTGGAAACTCCAATTTATTAATTTATCTAGGTGAATGGATACAGAAGAAGCAACAGGCTTTTCAGTTCTTAACTGCTGTTATCACAAAATTTAAGCAGAGAAAAATTGTCAAAAACGTGGTCATTGTAATTACTTGAACTAAGCTGTGCACATGGGTTTCGGTCATAATTATTTTCTGAAGTTTCTTGTATTGTATGCTACTAAGGTATTGAATTTTTTCTTTTGAGAATTTTTTTTTTCATCTTTTTGTTCGAGTAGGGGAACTGATAGTTGAAAATTTC
The DNA here is from genome assembly GCA_948455865.1 of Conomelus anceps. Lineage (NCBI taxonomy): Eukaryota > Metazoa > Arthropoda > Insecta > Hemiptera > Delphacidae > Conomelus > Conomelus anceps. Next base: position 146,760,369 of record OX418216.1, read on the forward strand.
CAGTTTTGGGGTAATTGATCTCCCCTACCTGTTCTTATGACAATTTTTATTTCTAATATCCTCGAGAAATTGAATATTTTTTTAAATTTTCAATCCAATAACTCAATCAGAATAATGAAAAATAAGTATTTTTTAATGATTGCAAAATTAAAAACACATTTGTAATGAAAATCTCATTTTATCCCCTTATATGTGTTTGCTATTAAAAGAAAAATCATAAGTTGAAAGTAACTTGTAGGAGAGATCAATTGCCCCCCAAAACCGAGAAGTTTTAACTTTGAAGTACCCATATTTCACAAATAGGCATAAAGGCATATTAGCAAAAGGCATCATTTTAGTACCTTAACATCCTGTACAAGAAACTTCGAAAAAAGGTATGTCAAAACCCATTGAGCTCTGCCTTAAATGAGTGTTTGAAACACAAATGTTATAAGTTTTTATAAGTTGAAGAAAGATTTGAAGTTCCCTTTATATCCGTGCTCCGAAACTCTTCTATGGTTTGTTTTTTTTTATTCACCCAAACAGTACATGAAACTGGAACTACTTCATCTCTAATAATATATGGTTTGGGAAAACTACTTTGAAGATAATTCTAATGGTAATAACAATGTCTCACATTGTTCTATTTCATCTTGCATTATTAGCAGGCAGGTGCATAAAGTGTTCAGTTAGGATTATCGTTAACGTAGTTTTGTCCAAACTCTATGGCACTTGTAATATTAATGTATTTGTAATACTGAATTATTATTACAAATTCAAGGTGATAACCGTAGCTAAAAGCTTACTTGTAATTAGCTACTATTTTGACCCTGTGACCTAACAATATGCAAACTAATATTATTAGTACTTGTATTTGTAGGTACTGCAAAGTCTTAATGTTTTTGCTTGTAGGTTGTAATAATTGTAAATTGTTATACTGTTAGTGTTTGCTTCCTGGGTAGGTCCGACATTTTTGTTTCGTCTCATCCCACAGGCATATTAATAAATATAAATAACAAATACATTAATAAATTATCAAACCGCAAGTAAAAAGTAAAGAGAAAAAACAACGTTTAATGTTTCCATACAAATATAAATTGCCAAATTAGAAATTCTTTAAATTTAGATTCAATCTCAATTTAGTACGTTTTTCAAATACATCATTTGAATTTATGCTTTTAAGCAGTTTTAAGAAACAACAAGCTCTAATCCAATAGTGCTTCTATGTAAAAAATAATTAAGACATTTCAAAATTATAATCTAAACATTTATTGATTTTTTCCAATTTTATTGAAATTTTAATTTGGGATTAAATAGATAACTTAATTATTTTTTACTTTGTTTCCAGTCTTTTACTTGAACTTAGTGGAAATTACTATATTTAAAAAATGAATCACAGTACTTGAATTAGTTAGTCTAGGGGAATGTACTTCTGAAGTAATTATTAATTTTATATTACGTTTCTACAATGTGTAAACGTGGATTCCCTGTAAAATTTACAATTTCCTTTGAATATTTTCAAGATGTATTACAATGAATATATATCTGTATTATGTATATTACTATCAGTTACCAATGTATTGTACAATAGTCCTTTTTATGTCCATTGAACCGGATGTTTTCGTTTTTACTACTGTATTATCGTGGGTTCCACTAAAGGATTATTACTTTTAGCTAATAATTAATATTAGCTGATTTAAATATCTTTTTTTACTCATTTTAATGGGCATTTCCCGTAACTCGCAAAAGAAACGCAGTCTTGGTGACATGACGCATGGCGATTTTTTGTGTAACACAGAAATGAATTGGACATCACATCAAATCGTTTATTCATCGAAATTATTACAATAAAAATAATATGAGCACCGTTATTACTGTTTTACACAGAAACAATATACCTAAAATTGTAATGGAAGATGTTTTTTAACAGAAATGAATTAGACATCACATCAAATCGTTTATTCATCGAAATTATTACAATAGAAATAATATGAATATTGTTTTATACAGAAACAATATACCAATAATTGTAATGGAAAATGTTTTTTAACAGGTTTGATATGAATTTTATCAAATATTTAGTGCAGTATTTCAGGGTTGTTTTATTTAGCTCATTTAACAAATTGCTTTTTTTGAAAAATTGAACTGTTAGATGTAGATTTAAATTAATTTGCAGAAATACTCATGTAAAATACAATAATAATGCGTATCAAAGTTTATAATTATTGAGACGAAAATGTAGAAAGTAGACTGTATATTTTATTATTTGCGTCCTTTTCTTGATGAATGGTTCCAAATTATTGTATGGTATAATGTTATAAATAAGCATGTAACATGCACATGATAATAAATTATAAAGTTACTTCTGAACAAGATCTTGTTATTCACCAAATCACTGTTCTCTAATTAACTGATTAATTAATTCACTTGACAATAATCGATAAGATTACCTCAGAAGTTAGTCAATTCCTTTCAACACATGCTGGTATGTTTTTATAATGAACAGTTTGAGCAAAATTACACTAATGTTGACGTTAATCCTAACTGACAACTCTGTGCTTCCGCTTGCTCTAAATGCTAAAGCTAAAGAGCCAGCTGAGATATACAGTGGTCAGGTTAGAGTTAGCGACATCAAATGAATAAATTTTCTATTACATTACGAAATTCAAATGCAACAAAAGCTTGCCTTTTGACTATCATTGAAAATCAGTGGGGTAACTATGGGGGGATTTGGGAACACCCCCCCCCCCCTCCCACCAAATAACTAGAACCAAGAAATTTTGTAATTTTAACAAGCGCTGAGAGAATAATTTTTGACAAAAGAGTAAAAAAAGACGACTTGAATCGCTGAAAATGTGGTTTTACAGGGATTAATTTTAAAAACAAATCTGGGGAAGTACCCCGGACCGCCTATTTGAATGAAGAAGCTACATAATTAGTTGAATTACAGTCGAAAACCCCTCTTCTTATTAAAATACTTTATGTACGGTACTATATTGTACCCCAATCAGGTGAGGGGGGTCAAGAATAGCAGAGTGAAAATAGTTTTGATTGGGCCTGCTTTAAATTTGGCCGCTTGAACAATAAATGTTTAGCACAAAAGTTCAGATCTCCCTCTCACAATGATGCAAAAACTAGATGAAAATTTGACACACAATTTGGGTTAGAATGGATGGATTCGTGTCTAGAATCGCTTAAAATATGGTTTTAAAGGGATTATATTTTTCAAACATTTTCCGGGTGAAGACCCCGAACCCCTTTTGAATAAACTATACATTATTGTCGAGGAACCCCTTCTATTATGATGTATACTATAAATGTAGATACTATATCTACATTATTTATAGTAAACTATACTCTCCCCCCTCAAAAAAATTAAACATAAAATTGGTCATCCCCCACAGACTGCAGACTGACCCTCTAGTTGCGCCACTGTTGAGAATAATCTAAATTAATGATTCGGTTAGAACGAAAGGAATATTAACTTGTACAAGAAATATTCTAATAATGCAATTTGTCCCTGGACAAATGTGGAAACAAATGGTTTCCAACAGGAGCTGCCATTAGGTAGGAGAGGAAACTAAGATGTAGTCTATATAGTAACTCAGGGGACGCAAAGAAGCATCTCTATGCTCTCAATGGACATGATCCATGACATGACATGATTATTTAGCTTTCTTTGTAGTGTGAAGATGATATTGTGGAAGATATACATTACAACTCTTATTTAGCTGTCCCGGCGAACGTTGTACCACCCCTGAAGGGATGAGGGAGTATAACATCTAGAAAGTGATGCAGAGTCAAATACGTTGCAGCATTAGTGATACCATTTTCTTTCTTTGTAGAGGTGGAGCGTGGAGGTGATATGAAATGAAATTTTATTTCCACAGAAAAAACAAATACAAATGTTTGATTAGATACAAAAATAAAATTGTGGAATATCCCACAAAGACTTGAGTCTGAGCGTGGGATAGAGTTACAATAAAATAGAACAAGACTTTCAGCTTCCTTGCTTAACGTTTTAAAAAAGCTGATAAGGATAATGAAAAGATAAAGAGATGGAAAGGAAAAAAGGAATGAAGTGGATAAGGGAAAAATGACTTGAATTTATGAGATTAAAGAATTGAAATATTGGAAGATATCCAAAGATTCAGATTGATAAAGGTGTAACAACCGAAACTAGTATCTCACTGTTTTCATTAAATGTGGTTGTGGCAACTTCAAGTCTTATTATTCATGATAACATTTTCTTTGCTAATTTATTTTTGAATATATACACATTCACAACCAATATAGGTTCCTGGATTTCGTGTTCCATGACGAACTGCGTTGTTAATTTATTAAGTAATTTCTGTGCTTCTGAAATAGCGAGTATAATAGTTGTGTTGGTTCTAATGAAAATATCTTCAAAACTGTTACAAGTTTAGTAACAAAAGGAAATCAATAAAAATATATTATTGTTATTACTCTTCACGCTATCAAATTGCGGTGTTGCCAGATATGGAACCATACAGCTGTGGATCGTCGAGAATTACAATTGAGTTGTATCAACCTCAAAGCTCGAATTCGCAACACTGGCCGTGCCGAACTGCCTACTTTACAAGTCGCTAGCAGTCAGTTGGTTTTTGCAACATCGCAATTCGTTTCAGCCTCCTAATTTGGTGGCGTGAAATATATAGTTTGTTCGTACAAACGGGGAGGGAAAAATACAGAACTGCATTTAAATGAATCAACCTTATTAACAGAAAAAATAATAATTGCATATTTAAATTGGTTACAGAACATGAACAATGGGATGGCGAGTGCAATGGCGTACTATTCTAGTATCAAGCTGGAAACCTTTCTAATCAAAAAAATGCGAAAAATAAATTAAATAGCTAAAATTAAATTGTGTGATCCCTTCATCCTTTTTTAAATAAATTTCTGATGATCACACGTGTACTGCGTGGATAATGATTTGAATAATATGATACAATAATGTGTTATGAACGGTTGACTTATAGTTTTAGGTAGGCTCCGAACCATCGGGTAGGTGGTAATGAAGCTGATAACGCCATCTATTTAATCTCGTTTAAATAAGAAGTTCTATAATACTTATGACATAACCTTGTGTAAAGTAGGCAATTCTAATTTTCATGACATGTAAGTCAAACGTCCTTTGTATTTCTGTAAAAATCATCAGTAATTTCAAATACAAACGATAGGTTCCACTGAATATGGGTATCATAATTCATAAGTTACGGTAAGAATAGTGAAGTACTGTGCTCGTAAAGTAATAATTTTGTCAGTTTCAAAGGAAATAACTCATCAAGCTCGTCAGTTTTTATGCACCTCCCACCTTTTTCTATCCAACGTTTATATCAGCATAGACTTCTTTCCCCAGTTTCTGTCATTCTTTCATTCATCATTGTTGTGCGTTTCATCTTCGTTCGATGTTTATTATTTTTCATCTCTTTCTAGAATCTACATTTCTTGTTTAAAGTCTTGCCAATAATGAACAGTTGCAATGTAAGACAGCTACATTATTGTATGTTTTTAATTTTCCAAAATAATATTATTCAAATCAAATTTTTTTAAATGTAGAGTAATCTAAATTTGACGTTTTTTGAAGTGAAATCAAAGTGCCGAAAAGATCAGGTAAAAATTCTCAATTTATTGACAATTTAGAAGTAGAACAACAATAAATGAATACCCTCTGATGTTTTTTATACCGTACACAAAAATAATAAGTTTCGCATTGCAGTCATTAATAAAAAGATAAATTTCCTCACTATGCTACTATTTCAATTTTAAGCAATTTTTCCTCATAAATATTATACAGTTTACACTATAACTTTATTATCTCAAAATACATCACAAGCTACACAAAGACGACTTTACAATTTTATGGGTTTACTATGAATATAAAACATATCGTATGGAGCTCCCAGCATAAGCTTTTGCTTATGTTAACCACCACTTAATTAAAGCTCTATAAATATCAATTAATAGACAGTTACAAAAAAAACTGCACAACCTTAACCAGCCATATAGGCCTATACCATGGCCGAACTGTAGCCATATTTCGGCCATGCCTATACACAATAAAAATTGAGAAAACGATGAAGATCATAAAAATTTAATATAAGTAAAACATTGCAGGATAAAACCACAAAATTATACATTAAAATAGAGTTCAAGTTTGAGTGAGATTGAAAATGACGTTCATTTCATAAGGATAATTTGAGACTATGGACATTGTATTCTATATCTATTGCACAACTGGATGTTTCAGTTCAAATATGCTTTAGTATTCTCGGATATTTTCTTATCTTTGTTACCCCTCAACAGCGTTGTTAATCATTAAAAGTGCTCCAATGTGATTCTAGAACAAGTGTTGTTCTGGATATATTATTAATAATTAATTCTATGTAAAGGACACAGATGTGTAGTAAATGGTGAGTATGAAAATAAATAACACAAAATTAAATCTCTCATTAAGGAGGTTTGACTCACAGGGCATAAAATAAATTTTATGCTCAGTAGTTTGACTACTGAAAAAAGTTATATACTGTAATTTGGAAATATGCAAATTCAACTGATACATGAGTATGTTAAAATTACTGCATTGAATGATATTAGGGGAAAATTTATCAACTTCAACTCATTATTGTGGATCTATGACCGTCATAGTTATGGGTGGTTTCATTTCCACTAGATCACAAGATTAAGTAATTTCCCTTAAAATATCAACAATTTTTTATGAACTATACCGTATTCAATAAAATATTAATAAGGACTTACAACCTCTCAAATTAATTAATGTAGCTTATTAATATGTCATGCTGCAGTCGTTAGCGCTGTTCTATAACTTAAATATTACGTTTTCAATAGATTGTATTATAACTAAAACATTTTATTACTCACAATCAATATTTTCAAATCATTAGTTCTAATAAAAAATGCTCTTCTTCATCCATGTAGCCTACACATAAGTTATATGGGTTAATGTACGTGATGTTTTTTGCTGTTGTAAATTGCAATAATGCTATTGTCTACATCTCATTATCACTACACACTTCCTATAACTATCGTTTTCTTCCCAACTCAGTATTTTATTTATTATTGAATAGCTCGTAAATAATTCAAATCTCTAATTTTTAATAAATTTGCGAGATTACAAAGTCATCATTCATCAATTAATTCTCATTCCTACAAATCACTCCTAGACTGTAAAATTTATTATCTGGTATTGTTCTGTAGCCTAGTTCCATATTTTCATCGATTGAATTGATTTTTGAGTAATCGCCCAGTCAGATAGATAATTCATTTCTTTTACGTCATGATTTTAGTTTTTTGAACTGTTCGCCTTTTGTATCACAGCTTGCTCAATCACCCCACCACAGCCTTCTTGAATGGTGATAACTGTCAGCAGATGTCACCTGTTGCTATTACGTAACAATACATAACCTAAATTGAATGTTATCGATCAGCAAATCAGCTGCTACTATAAGTTTTTAGGAATAAGTAGTTAAGGTATTGGTGCAAAAACGCATCACGTGCTTTTTCGTTAAAAATGTATTTTTATTTATTTCTGGGTGTGGCTGAAGAAAGCTTAAACTTTTACAAAAACGTTGATAGTTTTAGGAAGATACTGTGCAGTGTGCTAGTCTGTAAACTTGTTTTTGTTTACAAACCATCGTGAACTTTCAAATCAGACGTCAAGTTATTTAAACAAACAACACTAAATCAAAATGCCGTCGAAAAAGGCCCGAAAAGCTGAGGTATGTTTTAATAATTGAACTAGTTCATTTTGATTCTTATTTTCTTCCATTTTTCCCCTCTTCTATCATTTTGATTTTGTCTCTTGCTCTTCAAATCCTCGAATATTTTGTCTGCAATATTATCTTCCTTGTCGTCCTCAATGAATCTTTATGTTTGTTTCCCAGTTCCACACAGTGGCGTAGCCAGGGGAGCCCATGGGGCCCGGGCCCCCCCGAAATTTCAGAAATAAAAAATTCTCAAATAACTAATAGATAAGGACTTATTAAAGCCGAAGGGTTCTATCTGTTTTGTTGTATTATAACGAATAGATTACAGAAACCCTGTTTGTGTAATGGAATATAGCTACAGTTATAGTCAGATTAATGCATTTTTCATATTTTTCCTCAATATTTACTCATATAGAAACTTTTTAGGTGCTCAAATGGATAATTTTGGTTTACAATGAGCTACGAATTCGAATAAAACATGTTAGAAAACTGTGACTAACATAATTATTTATTACATTAAATAAAATGCAATTTTCAAGTTTGAAGTGGATTAACTTTGTTAATTATTGATAAATCACCTTTTTGAATAAACTCATCTTGTAGAAAATTTAGTTTTGAAGTTAAAATTCAGTATAACCCACTAGCCTGAACGCACCCAAAGTTCATAAAATCAGGATTTTATAAATGAAAACACACAAATAAATGCAAGTTCTATGCAAGCGTGTAAAATCAGTGTGCTATGATAAAAAAAATTCCGATTTCATGAACTTTGGGTTGGGTGCGTTTTAGGCTAATGACATAAATTATATGAAACTTATAATAATTAGTATTAATTTTGAGATTCAGTACATAAGTTAATATGATTAGTTCGAATTCAAGGGTTTTGATTCAAAATAGTCACAGATATCGGTATATCAAACTTTATCATTTCAAACCTGGCCACCTAGGTTCTTGGGTAGTAATTTTTCAAAACTTTCTTTTGAACTTTAGAGCCTAACAAGTTGTCTAGATTAGCTTTTCACACCACTAAATTAAAAAAAAAAATCCGGACCCTCCTATACCCCAGACCCCCCCTTGGTGGCCCCCCCTCCGAAATTTGATCCTGGCTAAGCCATTGCCCACATCCCCCCCTTGGTGAGCCCCCCCCCCCCCCCGAAATCTAATCCTGGCTACGCCACTGGTTCCACAATTTGTAGAATTGTTTTGTTTAGTCTGTCCTCAGGAGCTCTGATTAAGTGTGATCTTCGTCCTTTCTAAAGTCCAATCATCATTTGTTCATCTATTAAGTTAATCTTCCTTCTGAAGTCATTCTTTCCATCCTCTGTTTTTTGATTTTCATTTGCACTGTATTCTTTTCTCTTAGTGCTTAAGTCTCAGTTAAGTTATTTGATAGTTTCCATGAAAAATCGTTACGGAATAGAACATGTTTATTGACAATCAAAAAGTATGTTACAATTTACAAATTATTCATTTTACATGAATTAAATATTATTTAATGCACCAATAAAAAAATACAAAACAAACTAACAAAGGCAATAACACTGCCCAAAGAAATCAAAGATACCCGTCTGCGCTCAGGAGATTACAATCATAATCATTGAATTTCAAGAAAAATTCCGTGCACCAAACAGACTAGATACAGTATGCGGTCCTGTCCACTGTCCATTTAGTCCAAATCCGCCTTCTAGGAAACTAAGGCTTAAGAAAGCTACATACCAGACACTAACCATTTAGCACCAAAATTAAATCTAATAAAGCATATGGATACCTACATAGCTACATACATACCAAAATTGTACAACTCGCTTCCTGGAAATATAAAAAACATAGTGCACTCCAAAATTACAGTAGCCTAAATAATAGAATTTAAAGCAAGCACAGTAAGACAGAACATATTTACTCTTTAATATGGGTACATCTTATTCCCACAGAAAATTAAATAAAACTATGAAAAGTACTTTGATGTAGAAATAAACATATTTTTATGAGTTGAAATTTTATCTGATGGTGTTCTAACAAATCAATTTATTCTCATTCTTACATTACATTTCACATGGAAATTTTGTTATTTTTAAACAGACTTAAGTTACTACAATGAATACAATGGTTATACATACCATTGTAAACTATCTCTATATATAAAAATGAATGTCTGTCTGTATGTATGTATGTATGTATGTATGTATGTATGTGTGTTCCCTATAGACTTCAAAACTACTTGACAGATCGGCATGAAACTTTGGGAAAATGTTGTGTGAATATTGGGGATGGTTTCTGACCATAAATTTTAATAGGGGAATTAATAATTACTATTAATTAATCCATTTTATAGACCTAACCTACTGAACTTGCCGGCCAAACAGCTTAAAGGAACAGCTGATAGAAGTCAACAGTTTTTAATCATATGGCAGGCCCCTTAGCGGCGTTATTTACACTGTCTTTGAACAGCAAAAGACTTTGCACTTTGCATGTAGGCTACTGTGCAGTCGGAGCCTTGCAATATGTAGGAAACATACGACTAGGTATGATGAAATGTAATTATGCCAGGTTGATGACATCTGTTAACCAATGCAGCTAGAAATTTGAAATGCAGCCTCAGCGGGAGTTGGCGAATCAAGGAGAATTTTTATGAGAATGCAGCAACGCGCGTCGAGCCAGCTAGTTATTGTATATTGTATTGTATTATTGTAAACACATTCGCTAAGCCTGTCTAGCATGAGATAAAAACTAGCATAAGCATAATGCTTGTGCGCTAGCAGTGAGTTGACTAAGGTATCTTCATATTTTTATTTATGCTGTGTAAAAGAACAAGAAGCTGAATTGTAAAAGGATGACTTTTTAATAAAATTTGGGAAGGCTGATATATATTTTATGAGACCATAGAACGAGAAAAAATACAAGAAAATTGAGATTTGAAAAATGAAGAATAAGGAAGAAAAAGAGCTAGAACAATAAACTAATTATTATAACAGGATACATTTCTATACATCTGTTACATCACAGAAAAATCTACTCTACACTCTACAATGAACCTTAAATTTTTATTTAATACTATTATTAATTTAATTTGTCTGTAATACAGCTTTGAGGTAATTTATTGACAATTTCACTGCAAAAGTACGCATATTGATGTCTAGGTAACTTCACTCTAGTATTTGTCGTTTAAAAGGCGTTTGTTTTTGTAGGGCGTGTATTGTAATTCACAGTTTGTCTAGTCAATTCAAAGATCTTGTTCTTGTTCATCCTGTCAACATATACACTTGTCTTATTGTCAGAGCTCCTAACTCATCAAATATTAGACTGCTTTAATAAAGACGTGCCCTATTCAGGGCAGCTCTTATCAGGTGTTTTTGTAAAATGAATGATGTGATGAGATGTTTATTATAACTTGCAACCCAGGCTACAATACAGTACTCAAATAAGGATTTTGAATGGGCATAATAAGTTCTTTTAATTCTTTTGATTAATTCTTTTAATGGGCATAATAAATTCTTTTAATGTATTTTTCAATTTGTTAATATTGTAAATTATAAAAATTAGATATTTCAGTTTTTTGCTTGAATAGCCTACATGGGAATCCCATTTAATATGATTATCCAGCGTTAGCCTTTACATAAATATTTTATCTCCTTTACATTCTCAATTTTTGGACACTGACAAACATTTGTATTGCATAATCTATTTAAATTATTATCATTATCATTTTTTTTTATGCACTGACCTCCTGTAAAGGGGTATATAGATTTGTCAAGAAATTTAAGTCGTTAAAGTAAAACTCTGTCATCAGTTTTGCATGTCATAATGACCCTGAAATTCCTCATTTGAGTACCGTATGCACGTATATTTAATAATACTTCCTTCATTTCAATTCTAAATTCATGATAATCTACAGCAGATCGAAGCAACTGTTACACATTAAAATGTAAGTGTTCATTTTCACATCAAAGTGTTTTTCATGATTTGATTTAAAATATTTATTTAAACCCATTTCAACTCTACCCATTCAATCTTAATTCCTGATCGAATATTTCCGTTTCCTGCTGTGGTCTACTTTCTATTTCATAATATTTGACAATTTTTTAGGAACAGAGATTAATGGAAGGTGACAAACAGCCATCAGTAGTACCAACTGTGCAGACGCAAAAGACCCTGATTTCGGTTGGGGAGGTTGGTAACAGTGCTAATAATAAGTCAGCCATGTCCAGTGGCGGGGACAAACCAGTGGCCCATTTAGCGCTCAACCGCCGAAATTCAATATCTCTGCCGAACGTATTGGACGCCATGATGGAACCCCCTGAATACGAACCTCAGGTGAGACAAAAAACTGGTTTTCAAAATTTAAATAAATTGTTGTTGTTCTTCTTCCATTTCTTTTTCTTCTCCTTTTTCTGCCTCTGTATTCTTCTTCTTCTTCTCCATTTTCTCCTCCTCCTCCTCCTCCTCCTTCTTCATCTTATTTTTCTTTCTCTTCTTATCTTTCTTCTTCTCCTTCATCTTCACCGTGAGCTCTTTCTTCTTCTCCTTCCGCTTCTCTTCCTTCCTCTTTTTCTTCCCTTCCTCTTTTTCTTCTCTTCCTCTTCACCACCATCATTATCTTTACCTTTTTCCTCCTCCTTTTTCCTTTCCTTCCACTTCTCTGTCTACTGCTCCTTTCTGTTCTCCGTTTACTCTTTCTTCTCCTTTCCCTCTTCTCTTCGTTGTATCCATCAATAATGATAAAAAGACCAGACTTTATCATCATCTTCCTTCTTCTTTTTTCCCCTTCTACATCTTCTTGTCCATTTTTCCTTCTTCTTCATTTTCTCCATCTTCTGTCTTTCTCTGCTGCTGGTGCTCCTCCTCCTCCCCTTCTCTGACACCCCCACCACCTCCTTCTCCTCCTCCTCCTCATCATCATCATCTCCTCTTCCTCCCCCTCGTCCTACTTAGGTTAAAATACTGGTTTTCGAAATTTAAATAAATTATTGTACATCTTGCCTTGAAAACAACATGAAATACTTTGCAATATAATACTTGAATATTGGCCTCTCAGATTGACAGAATGATATCTCGCTGATAAAATTCATTATAAATTGATAGATAGTATTTACATTTTTTCGCGAATCATTTGAGGGTTCCTGCCGCGTAATAACTTACAAATTAGTTGAAAGCACTTCTATTCCAAAACATATGAAAAATGTGTTTTAATTAATGTGAATTGTTTCATTCTCATTCTCTTTCAATATTCAAAGAAAATATATTGGTTGCTAAACTATAATTCACTTATTAGTTTACTCTACAATATTATAGCGAATATTTACACAGTCGCTGCAGAGCTGCTTAGCTTTTGTCTTTGGTCACTTAATTCCGAAGAGATTTATTGTTTGTTTTTATGCAGAAAATGAAAATTGTTACTACAAGTGATCGTTTACAGTCATCAAAACTCAGTTTCTGCTGCAGATTAACTTCACGTGGTAGGCTGACGAAGTTTCTCTTTAGAATCGAAATGCATCCCTCTTGTATAAGTGAGTGAAAATCATATTTTAAAAAGAAATAATAGTGTCAGTTTTGATATTATATTCTTGATTTTACACTTAGCCGATCTGCAGGCCCCTTCCTCGTTCTGCGGCAATGTCACACTGTCACATGTTGCTCTGATTTGGGGGTATTATTATATTATGTACTAGCATTTTACACGGTGCCTCGGTATCCAGTTGGGAGTTTCTTGTTTTTTTCTGGTAGTCGTCACAAAATTACGAAATTGGGAAGGGTTGGTGAAATTGCAGTGCTGCTAGTCATACAGTCAACTGTTGAAGAGAGAAGTTAACAAGTAAGCTGTGTTTTCTGACGCTGGGTAATTAGCAGCTGCAATATTGATATAAAACTAATCTGTTGCTTTGGCTTGCGCCATATCGGCGTTTCATCTATATCAGTATCATAGTGATGTACCAGGTATCAGCTGCTCTATGACTTTCTTGCATCAAACCCATTTTTACAATGATGAAATTCAAACATAATTTTTGAAAAATGTAAATAGAAAATGAGAAATAGGGGTTTAAGGTGCACTGAATTGAGTTTAGAGAAAGCTTTGTGCCTAATTTAGTGTTCCAAATCGGTACTATTTTTGTGAAATCTGTAAGACTTACACACACACTCTCTTATATGATAATATTATGTATCTCTGCATAATTTTCAGCTTTCAAAGATGTATTTTTAGTGTTTTGCTTATGTTATCTTTAGATATCTCGATTTTTTTTGTGTTTTGCTTAAAATTCTTAAGCCGCGTCTCCAACAACCGAACATGTCTGCCGAACATTGTTGGCGCATACAAAAAAAGGACAAACATTAAACATATGGGTCACCGAACATGTTCGTGAGTACAATTGAGATGTTCGGTCTGTGAGCGAACAGTGATCACCAACAACAGGTTCCCGCCACTACACCCATCACACCGATCATAATGTTCGAGAAGGCGTCCACACCAAACCAACACCAAGCAATGTTCGGCGACATCAGATAATTCCAGCAAACACTGTTCGCCGAGCATGTTCGGTTGGTGGAGACGCGGCTTTACAATACTCCACCGTAGGAAAAGAGATAGCTTGATTTACAACGCTTTTACAGAGTTTCTGTGTGAAAAACTCGACATTATTTTGATTTTTTTCTATTGCTCAAATTATAATTTCTTACTATTGCATTTTACAACAAAGTAGCTTTGTACACGTTAAAATGTGACGGAACCTTCTTTCCTTGAAAATTAATAGCAACTTCTCAGGGTCGTATTTATGAAAATTCATCTAGTGTCTCTTGACTCGAGGGACTCTTCAAATTCTTCCTCTATTTTAAATGCATGTCAAGATTCCCTCGAGTCAAGAGGCACTGAAGGCCCGTCCATGAATACGGCCCTCAGTTCAAACAGATAACTTTAGGCATTTTGTATATTTATAAGGAATTGGAAAAAAATGATCCTGGTTGTTTAAACTAGTTAAGCTCAAGCTTAAAATAAATCTTGATGCAAAATCATGAAATATTTTAGTCATGATGCAGACTAACTTCAGTTTCATAGCTCTAGATGAGTTGTCAAGATTTGATGAGAGTTTATTGGAAGGGGAATTATCCAATTTAACTTTGCCCAGCTTTGATGTCTCCTACAGCAGTTAAACTACCACATACACAAACACAGACACAAAATACACACACATTCACACAACTATCTTCATCTTACGTCACTCTATCTCTATCTACTTCTCTTTCTTGTGTCTCTTTACATCAATTCTCTTTCTCACTCTATGAATACTTTCTAAAACGCTGTCTCAGTTTTCTTTCAACATATTTTTCACTTTCGCATTCTCTCTTTTACTTCTACATCTTTTTTCTTCTCCATATTTATCTTTTTCTTCTTCCCTCCTTCTTCTTCCACTTCTTCTCTCCCTTCTTTTTCTTCTTAATCTTGTTCTTTTATGTCTTCTTCTTTCCTGCTCTTATTTTCCTTCTTTATCTTCATTTTCTTCTTGCTATTCTCTTTCTTCTTCTATTCTTCCACTTCTCCTTTTTATCCTGCTTTCACTTCTTTTTTACTTCCCCTTCTTTTTTCGACTTCTTATTCTTCTTTGTCTTCTTTTTTCCTGTTCTTTCTTGCTTCTTCATCTTCTTTTTCATTTATTACTGTTTTTATCTTTTTTCTTCTATTTGTTCGACTTCTTTTTGTTGTTCTTTTTTCTTAATCTTTTCTTTACCTTCTTTTTTCGTCTTCTTCTTTGTCATCTTCTTCTTTTTTTCTTCTTCGTTTTCTTCTTGCTCTTCATTTTCTTCTCTTTTCTTCCAGATCTTTCTTCTCCTCCTTCTACCCCTTACTTTTAAGCGTTTGAGTTTCGTCGACAGAGAACAGCAATAAGTCGTTCATATATTCGATCTATAGCAAGCCCAGGAAGTGTTGGTAATAATGAATAATCCAAGTACAATCTTTTTTTTTTTAAACAAAAAGAAAGTTCTGTCTTTTATCAGAATTCGAAGCGAAATATTCCCAAACAATAACTGAGAGCTGATAACTGATTGTGATTTTATTTGTAATACAAACTCATTTGACCTTTAGTCGATCAATGCAGCTTTATCAAATATTTCCAATCACTTCAAATTACCAACAGTTACATTTTCAGTTCCCGTTCTGTGTCGTTAGCCTTACTTTGTTGAATTTCTGGTAATAAATTATCATTATTTTATTAAAGTTTTGCAGTTTTTCTGTAGGTTATTTGACATCTTATCACACCGGACTTATAAGTACTATTGTGAGTTATTTTTCAAGTGAACTTTTCCACTAAACCTGATTTTTTTCGTGTAACTTACAAAGTTTCGGATAGTAATGTATATAATGTAGCCTTGTAAAAATGTGCGAAGAAAGAAGTTCCTGTTGTATTTCCGCTTTTGATTGTAATTTTGTCTTAAATTAATCTTATTATTAATAAATTAATAGTAAAGTATTGTTTGATATACAGTATTATTAAAAGTTGGACCCCTAATGAGAAACCTGCGTCTCTTGTCTAGTGAAAAGTGATAATTCTATGTTATTAATTTCTTGTTTGAGAAGTGAATTGTTTGTTAATCTTTTAATTTAGTAATTTATTAATTTTTGAGAAGTTATTAATTTCTTAGAGAAGTGAATATCCCCAATTGTGAAGACATCGTGAAGTCAATGTGAGTGATGTATCGTCTGCAAATGAGAATGCTTTGCCACTAATCAATTCCCTAGGTAATCGGTTACATAAAGCAAAAAATCAGTGGACCTAGTATTGACCCTAGGACACCCCAGCTTGGACTTCCAATTTTTCAGATCTATTCTTTATTTTCAAGTTCTTTCATAGTATCGTAAGTACCGTATAGTAAGTTCTACACATTGTTTTCTGTCACTAACGGTTCTATGTATCATATTTGTCTTGTATCATTTCGTTTCACATTTCCGGTACTGGTAAAATGGGTATATATGGAACTCTTGGGGTTATATGGAATTTTAGTTCTTGTTTCAAAATTACCACCTGTAGGTCTACCCACAAGAATTTTCTACTGTTTTCAATTTGCTTATATACTTCAATAATGTATAATCATAGAATAATAAATCATATGTTTTCAAAAAAACTTTTTTATCATTCTCCAATGTCGAGATTCTCATGACAGCTTATACACGGAAAATATTTTTCATGAATAGTCTCACCTGTGGTCAAGTAACCACTGATAAATAGTTCTCTTTATTGTTGAAGTCTTGTGTGCCAAACCCTCTTTTGTAGAACCTATGCTTGTTTATTGTGATCTCGTGTATGTTTACTGTTTTTGAGGAAGTTTTTTAAAAAGTTGTATTTTAGTGGGGTTTTATGGAACAATGCCCCAAAAACATATTCACGTTCCTGGAACAGCTTACCGGCGCAATTACGTTGTCAATAACATCGAATTGGCATTAAATGCTGTCTTATGTCTTTCTAACATGCAGCAGAAAGGTTTGGTGTACCAAAAACGACGATTTACAGACGGTATGAATGGTGATAGGTTGGGGAGACCAACTATGTTGAATTCAAATGAGGAAAATAAAGTTGTAGAAGCATTATAAAAGCAGCAGAGTTTGGGTATCCATTTACCAGTGTACAATTAATTTAGACAATAAATTCGAAGTTATTTGAATCAAAAAGGTCTCATAGTTAAATTTTTCACGGACAATTTACCAGGGACAAAGTGGTATTCTGTTGAATTCGAAGCTCTTCCGTATAACCCCAAACTGAGGGTTATATGGAACAGCAATAAATGTTTTTAAAAAAACATGTGAATATTATAAATTGATCTTTTCTCCTATGATTCAAGCTAAATTGAGTATCTCATTTTAAAAGAACTTGTTTTGAAATATTTTCTTTACTTATTTGAAGTTTTAAATAATGAAAATTAAAAATATTGTTCCATATATCCCCATGTGACGGTATGATTTGTGTATTATATTTTTGTCCCGTATCATTTTGTCCAACTCCTACGCTGTGTTATGTTCATTATTTGAACTTATGTATCATATTTCTTCCGTATCATTTTAAGCAGACTGCACAAACATCTTATCATTATGATGGTTTATTATTCGTAACACTTTTATACCAGGCAGTAATCCATCACATCTTTTGGAATAAAAGTTAATCACTTATTAGTAAAAGTGTTTTGTTATTCGAGCAAGCTAGCTAGATCACTAGCTCAGTAGTAGTCAACTAAAAATTTCAAATTCCAATATCAGCTGAGCATGAAAAAATAGTGGGCTATATAAATTAGTTAAATAATTCGTTATAAATTAAATAATGTGAATAAATCATATTATTATATGGGTTGGAGAGTAAATTAGCATATAGATTTATAAAATACATGCATTAGTGACTACTATTGGCCATTAATATGAGGCTTATTTTAGGCTATGTTGAATACAAGATCTATGTCTATGCCATCTAAAATGGCACATACTGTTTCATAAATTTTATACTAGGTATGTGCTTCACCATTCAAGATATATATGTCACATGAATGCTAGCATGTAAATAGGATTAATCATAAACGTTCACATAGCAGCTTGGTATAAAAGTGGAACGAATAATGAACCATCATAATGATAGGACGTTTGTGCTACGGGCCAGTATTGAACCCATATTTCCCGTATCATATTTTTATCCCATATCATTTCGTGCAACACTTCCACCATGATTTGTTTATCATATTTGTCCCGTATCATTTTGTGCTACACTTCCACTGTATTATGCCATCGACCTCTATACTACTACAACAACGATGTAGTAGTATAGAGATCGATGTATTATGCGCATTATTTTCATTTATGTATCATATTTCTTCAGTATCATTTTAAACACACTTTTACTAAGTTGTGCATCATATGCTATATCATTATTTGCAACACTTCTATGTTTTGTATCATGTTGCAACCAGTTGAAACCGTAGCGGAAACGTATTGTTCATTATTCTCAATTGTGTTACATGTGCTATAGTCTGTTCAGCGAGCCTATGGAGTGAAGTAAACAAAATTTGCATGTGTGTGAGTGAGGAATTCCGAGAATTGTACTGGCATCGATCGGTTGGCCTATTCACAATCATTGCCACCTACAGTTTATTCTTAACAGCTGTTGTTGCAGTTCCAGTTTGTGGAATAAATAATTATTATTGCATTATTAAATAATGCAATAATTTAAATTTCAAGAACATATTAGATTTTAAATTCAGTTATCAAGTTGGTATTTTCATTTCAAATGTATAGGTAAAAATAATTCAATCGACACATTTATGAACAATTCTAATAATAGTGAAACCAGTGATTGCCGAATGTTTGGATGCATTACCTAAGCATCGAAGGTAAGAAAATAGTCATCTTATTCATATAATTCATTAAGCTCATGTGTCCATTTCTATTTCCAATAAATAATAAGTATTATCCAAGTACTCTGTAGCTGTTTGAAAATGATTATTGAATGTCGTTTTCAATGGGTAGGCATGTTGCCTGTTTGATGCGTTTCGAAAACTAGGCTATCTGTGAATCGGGCTTCGTTGGGTCTCGGCTTGCACGCACGCACATGTTTGTTTACGCCAATCCGTAGGCTCGCTGAACAGACTATTATTATAATTATTTGACAGACTATCATTATTTGCAACACTTCTATGTTTTGTATCATGTTTGTTACAACACAGTTGACACCGGAGCGGAAACGTAGCGGCGTCGGGGGCGATGGCTACGATACAAGCGACACATTCAGCGATGGCGTCGTATCAACGACAACAGATGATGAGGAGAGGGAAGAAGAAGAGGAGAGGGGGAGGGGAGGCCGGAACTGTGCCAAGTGAGTACCACCATCATGATCATCACCCCTACCGCGCCAGGCACACTACCACCCTGACCAGCACTCCCACAGCTTCGGGCAGCTACGAAATTACTTGGTAGTAGTAGAACACTCTTGCACAGAATCATAATAATCAGAATAATATTGGGCAACAAAGTATTGCACGTTTGGGGAAAGCACAGCAATAATAATAATAGCATTTTTATTCACCAATCATTACAAAAATTCAATTTACATACGTTTATGAATATAATATGACACAGCCAGCAAAGAGAAACTTGCGCGTAAACCGCAAGTTCGTTAAAATGCAATATTAATAGAAAGACAAAATAAATAATAAACAATCTGACTTTAACCTGTCTGGTTAAAGGGAAAAGCAAACAGTTTATATTTCCATATACAGAGAATACCATACACCAAACAACAATCAACTTTCTTCTTCACTTTTAGTTTAGATTCAACAGTTGTCCTGGGTTAAATACTGTACAGGTTAAAAATAGTATAACAATTCTGTAGTTTGGCGGATGTGTTTTATTACGGATTTTTTAGTGTACAGTACTATTTGATAACCAAAATTCTGATAACAGACCTTATCCAGAACAATATACTGTAATTATGTGAATATTATATCTGATTGTCATTTATAATGGTATCAGATCTTAGGTTTCAGATTTTTCATTATTTAGTTTAATTTTTTTTTGGAGGATGAAGCCCACATAGGTCTAACGCTGTAAGCCTTTCTCTTATTTCTGATGGAATCAATACTCTGCCATGTTGATCCATATCTGTGCGTGGGTAATGTTTTGAATGATGGTGATTGATGAGTTGGACCTACATTTTTAGGTGGGTTCCGAACCCCCGGGAAGTGATTTTAAATCAGAGAACACAGTACTTCTTTTGGTGGCAAATCCAATCGGTCACCCTTACAAAGAGGGCCCAGGAGTTCGGAGCTTATCTCTATCTGATTGAACAGATACCTACTATGGCTCACGGCTTTCACTTACACCATGTTTAATCAATTATTATTGCTGGGCTTGTCGTACTTACCAAAATAATTAAAACGTTCATATAAACGTCCGGAAATGCTTCGTTGCAGAGTTAAAGATGGCGGAAGTTAGCAGCTAATCCCATCAATTTACTCATTCAGAAATGTGTAATGTCTTCACTTGTATACTGGTTAGGTTCTAGGGAAGTAAATCTAAAATCGAACAAAACAAGTTAGAAGTTGGTAACTACAGTAATTTTTGAGATATTCAACAAAATATGAAAAGATGTCCAAAAAATCTTCAAGAAATCTTCAAAAAATCGGGGTTTCAAGTTTTAAATGGATAAATATGGTTATTTGTACAAATAAACCTGTATTTTCCTCTGTTACAACTTTGTAGAGACCTTAATTTTGAACATAAAATGTTCCAATAGTAAACCCAATAACCCAGTAACCCAATAGCGAAAAACACACCCTGATCTCATTAAATAGGCTTTTAGTGAAACAAAACACATTGATCCTTTTATTGAATTGTAGGTTTAACATGTTTCCCATTATATGGCAATAACGTAAAAAAATAGAAATTTGGTTTAAAATTTTGCAACTTTTAATATAAGGTCCATATCATTCTTTTTATATGAACTGTGATAAATTTCTCTCTATTGCATAATAATGTTCGGAATTGATTGTCTTCCTCCTGTTTCTCTATTCGTTTGACATGAATACATACGCGAGCACAAGGAAGTCCCATGCTTACCATCTTGACACTAAAATGCCATCATAAAAACATATGATACAAAGAATAAAACAAAAACATTCAATAGAGAAAAAGAAAATACGTAGGAAATAAAGGATAATTGAAAGGAATTGATGATGATTCTGTGACAGATATCCATAACGGATAAAACTCTATGTCACAAACACACAGAAAAATTGACTAGATAAAATGAAGGCGGCTTCAAAATGTTCAAATTGTGATTCATAATGTAATAATAATAAGCGTATGGCTTTTAATGGTGGGGAGACCCTTACGGGTAGTGCCACCTCGCCGTTTGTGCCATGTTACGGGGAACATGGTGGACCTACTGTTTTAGGTGGGTTCCGAACCACCGGGTAAGTGATAATAAAGCTTATAACATCAAGTTATTGAAGCACGGTCACCCATCCAAGCGCAGTCTTGAGCGGTCGTGACTGAACATCACGACCACTTGAACACCACGCTCACCGCATGACCAATCACCACCCATAATGTGAGCCTGAAATATACATTTAAAATTAAAAAAATAAATAGGAGGTAAAAAACTTGAATAAAACTCAAAATAATTTAAAAATATTCTTGGATTTCTTGTTCCGTAACGGTCTGCGTTGTTAATATGAACTTTTATTGTAAATTTAACGACACACAGTCAACCAGTTGTGTTTATTTACAATTAAAATTGAAAGTCGTTAAATTTACAATAAAAAGTTAATGAAAAATATTCTTGTAAACAACTGTTGTATTCATGGTGGGTTTCAAATCAAATTTCATGTAAATTAAACTATCCTATCAACATTGAATTTCAAATTTTCCCGACCAGTCAAAGTTTCTTCTCTTTTTGCTGGTAGTACCAAGTTTTTTTTCATTATTTTATTATTATGGGGCTCTGGTAGAGCAGTTGGTTGGAGCGCTTGTCTGAGATAAGATAAGGTTATAGCTGGTTTCTATTCCTGCAGCCTTGGGTTCGAATCCTATTCAGCCATGGATGTTTCTTATCATTCACTCATTCTCCACGCACAAGTCTTCAGACTCATGTGGGCATCATCAGCAATAAAAGTTGAAAGAAAAAAAACTTTTCCTAAATTGATTTATCTATAAATATATTCTGTAAGGTTCTTTTCACTTTTTTCAGGGTACCAGTCAGAAATGCTAGGAAGAAGTCGGTCATGCCCATGGTTCACCGACAGGGCGACTCTCATCTTGATTCACAGGAAACAATTGAAATACCCGAGCATTCACCAGGAAATTCTATAACTAGTATCAATTCAATATCGAGTCTGCTCAAGGAAAAACTTGTTGTGAGTAAAGAAAATAAAATTAATCAAATGAAAACAAATAGTAGGATATATGAAAGAACAAATCTTTGTAAAAATCGAAACTGCACTTGTCAATATATCGGTAAACTTGTCAATATATTTAAAGAAATAATTCAATTAAAACAAATATTAGAAATATTACGGCAAGGTGAAACTACACGTGTCTCCCCACCAATAAAAGATTTACGCTTAGATATATTTTTTTATTACTTTTAACATACGAAAAGAAAACATAAAATCATTGAAAAAATCGAAGCTGCTGAAAAAAACTTGTGAATTTATTAAAAAAAAAAAAAAAAAAATGATTGGCCGTTCGCTGAACGAGGTGTCATGGCGTTCGTGACATTCAAACAAACAAGCGCTCGGGACCGGCAGCTATAACATGACTCAACTGCTTCATTATCACTTATCTGGTGTTTCGGAAACCACCTGAAACTGTGGCTCAACGGTCCACAATATTACTATCATCTCATAATTTCAAGTCTGTTTATTATAAACACAAGTTTTCACATTCATTTCAAGTTTTCATTTTCAAATAATCATTTGTCAGCTTAATAGTTCTGTGATGTTTTCCATGAGAAAATACTTGATGAGCAATCTAATATCAAAACTGGCCCTGTATTTCTATTTAAGTGAGTAAAAATCACAATCTAAAGGAAAATATAGTGTCAGTTTTGATATTAAATTATATTATGATGTTGAAGATCCATCTTGTTTCCACTTATATAATAAAAACTTAAATAACACTTTTATGTGGAAATTATGACTCACGTTATGGCGTGACGGCCGTTTCACTCTGTTGTCAATAGCATCGTCAGACGACCCACATTACCTTAAATCAGTGTACTGTGGGTCGTCTGACGATGCTCTTGACAACAGAGTGAAACGGCCGTCACGCCATAACGTGAGTCATAATTTCCACTTAAAAGTGTTTTTTAAGTTTTATTAAATTATATTGTTAATAGTTTCAAACCTCATCTTTGTAAGTTTCTTGTAAACAAATTTTATTGTTCTTATGAAAATTAACCGTCTGTTGCAGATGTCATTTCCACGAGTATTGAAAAATCGCAGAAAACCGAAAGAATACAAGTTGCAAAGCTTTGTCGCCATGCTATTTTTGACAATATCATTTCTTGTGGGCTTTGCTCATGTCTTCTACCACCAACAAGTACTGCAGGTAAGATTATAATATGAAAACTTATTATTATCGAACATACCTGTAGAATCTAGAAAAACATTTTAATCGGTCTAATAATTATCATCTATGAAAGCAATAAGTAACATATAATAAAAAAAATTTGCAAAGTTGATAAAGATAAAGAGTAAAAAAATAATAAAACAAATAAGAATGATTACTGTGTAGAGCAGACATGAGCAAAATTTTCAAGGAGAGGGCCAGATGAAATGAGAAATTGTGTCGACGGGCCAAAATAAATTATCAATACTCATTTTTATGGGATAAACTTGTTTATCATGAATTTCAATTTTGAACCTCAATTTTTTTTAAATAAAGTAATAATTAAAATAGTTTTAATGTATGGACCTTTTAGTATTCAATAGTTGATAACGAAACTAGTTTCTTATTTTTGTAATTGTTGACCAATTTCAAGCATTTATTCGTAAACAGAATTTATTAATTTCGAATTCCTTTAATTGCTATTACTTTATACCGAAGACTTCCGCAATGGCGGATATTGACAACAGCATTGAAAAGCTGATGGGAATCGATGAATGCTACTGTACAAAAATATCAGTCACCACCGGGAATCGAACCACGGACCTCTCAATTGCCGGTTGAGCGCCCTTAACCACTAGACCATGGAGACCTTTCTGCACAGGAGCATTCATTTTCAACTTGGCCATATCGGCTCGTATCTCACAAGTTAGTTTGAAGTGACTGACAATTAAATAAACAGAAAGGTCTCCATGGTCTAGTGGTTAAGGCGCTCAACCGGCAATTGAGAGGTCCGTGGTTCGATTCCCAGTGGTGACTGATATTTTTGTACAGTAGCATTCATCGATTCCCATCAGCTTTTCAATGCTGTTGTCAATATCCGCCATTGCGGAAGTCTTCGGTATAAAGTAATAGCAATTAAAGGAATTCGAAATTAATAAATTCTGTTTATGTATATTTGTCAGTTTATTCAATTGTCAGTCACTTCAAACTAACTTTTCATTTATTCGTTTCAACATATGAAAAATTCTTTATCCACTGACAGCAGAGGCAGGAAACTTCTTGTAACAATTAACTATTAATCAAACTTTTGCTGCAATAGTAATTTGACAATTTTTCCATCGTCATAATACAAAAGTGAAAATTGAAATTTGAGGCCTCTGTCGATTTTCCGTTGTAAGCGGTTGTCCAACTCATTCATAACTCATTTCAAACACTCAGTGTAAACTTAGATGCGATAATGATGTACTTGAAAGCGAAAAAAAAACAACAATGAAACCTTTATTCCAATTTAGCAAAGCGAAATATATATTTTAATTAAATTATATTACATATATTTTTTATATTACAATTTATTTCACACGGGTAATTTTAGTTTTTACTCAAAAGCATGTCGCGGGCCGTAGTTTGCCCATCACTGGTGTAGAGAATACGTAAAATTATCATTGATCATCTAGTCATCAAGTTTTCTCTTCAAAAATATATTCAATTAAAAAGTTTTTATTCCTGTAAAGCTGTATTAAACTGCCTATCTTTCAACTAGTTTAATCGTTCAAGACATGTTGTTACGCTTTTGAAATACAGTAGATGTGTAGCACTGTTGGCTGGGGCGCTTGTCTGTGATTAGATAGGACTCTGGCTGACTTCGTTTTCCTGCAGTCTTGAGATCGTATTTCATTCAGTTATGGATAATTCTCATCATATAACCATTCAACTATTTACCCATGCACAAGATGCAACACTCATGTGGGCATCATCCGAATAAAACAAATTTGAGCAAAATTATGCTAATAATGTTGCTAATTCTAACCTGATAACTCAATGCATCTGCTTGCTCTAAATTCAAGATGATGTGAAGCAGCCTGAGACATAGAGTGGTTGGTTTAGAGGTTTTTTTTTGGAGAATGAAGTCCACATGCCTGAGACATGTCTGTTGGTAATGTGGGGTATTTGTCTTGCGACATCTTGCTGGATTAAATGACAAAATGTTAATTTTTAAACCTTACCATGGACTCTTACTGTCAAATATTAGGTGTGCTTAGTAATCTTAGTATGGGGTAACTCATCAAAAACCCTTAATAGGGTGTTTAAGATCCAAAATAAAGCTGATAGGTGTATGGAAAGAGTAAATAGATTAAATTCATGTTGGCCGTTGTTCAAGAGACTTTGTCTCCCAACTGTACTTTGTATATATGTGTACGAAGCTACTCTATATATGTAAAAAAGAGTGATATTAACCAAAATCTTGACATACACGATTATAATACAAGAAGCAGAGGAGATTACCACTTGGTGAGTCACAGTAGCAGCTTATTCGAACGAAACCCTAGTTATATTGGTAGTAAACTCTACAATAAACTATGGCGGTTTTTAAAGAGTCTTTAAAATTTAGAAATATTTAAAAACAATTGAAAAAATATTTAGTTTATAAAGCTTTTTATAATGTACAAGAGTTCCTTTCACATCAAAATTAAGCCTCGCCTCAACTAATTAATATAGTAATTATGCTAACTAGTGTATAAGATTGGTAATATTGTAAGCATAAATCCGGTATACTAATTAACCGGAGTCTCCAAGACATAACCTACAAAAAAAGGTGGATTCAGATAATGATGAGTTGGACCAACAGTTTTAGGTGGGTTTCGTTAGCGTGGGTCATCGTAGTGTAGTTTTGTTTAAGCTCTAATAACTGTTGAAATTTAGTTGAATTGAGGCGTTGTTTCGTATTACAGAGAGCCTACTTCGACAGGATCCGATTCAATAAAGAGGAAAGACTGGTGAGAGTGTTCGACTCTGAGAATGGGCAAATTGCACTCGGCTACCTGGGCGTGCAGCTGCCCGACACTGATAGAGTGTTCCACTGTCTTCCCAGTGAACAGAAGTTAGTTGATTATTTTTAATCTCCTATTCCTCATCATCCTCCTTTTCCTCCAAAGCTTCCTCCTACACCTCTTCCTTTCCCTCTTCCTTCTCAACCCCTTCTTCATCTCCTCTTCTTCCTAAGCTTCCTCCTCCACCTCATCCTTCCCCTCCTCCTTCTCATCATTGCCCTTTTCCTCTTCCTCCTCCTTCTATTTATCCTCCATCTTCTATTCTTCCTACTCCTTCTCTTCCTACTCCTTCTCGTCCTCCTCCTCCTCCCCCTTCTCATAAACTTCCTCCTCCTCTTCCTTCCCCTCCTCCTTGTCCTCCTCCTCCTAAGTTTCATTCTCCTCCTAAGCTTTCTCCTCCACCTCTTCCTTCCCGTTCTCATCCCCCTTCTCCTCCTCTTCCTCATAAGCTTCCCCCTCCTCCTTTTTCCTCCCTACTTCTCCTTCTCTTTCTCATATTCCTCTTCTTCCTTCTCCTCCTCTTCCTCTCACGCTTCCTCCTCCACCTCTTCCTTCTCCTCCTCATCATTGCCCTTTTCCTTTTCCTCATCTCCATCTATTTATCCTGCATCTTCTATTTCTTCTACTCCTTCTCGTCCTTCTCCTAAGTTTCATTCTCCACCTAAGCTTCCTCCTCCACCTCTTCCGTCCCGTTCTCATCCTCCTTCTCCTCCTCTTCCTCGTAAGCTTCCCCCTCCTCCTTCTTTCCCCTTATTCTCCACCTCTTTCTCGTATTCCTCTTCCTCCTACGCTTCCTCCTTCGTCTCTTCCTTCTCCTCCTCTTCCTCCTCCGCCTCTTCCTTCTCCTCCTCCTTCTCATCATTGCCCTTTTCCTCATCCCCATCTATTTATCCTGCATCTTCTATTTCTTCTACTCCTTCTCGTCCTTCTTCTACTCCTTCTCGTCCTTCTCCTTCTCCTGCTCTTCCTCCAACTTTACCTCTCAACCTCCTCCTTCTTCTCTTCTTCCTATTTGTCTCTTCAACCTCCACCTTCTATACCTCCTCCTTGTCCTCCTCCTCCTCCTCCTCCTCCTCCTCCTCCTCCTCCTCCTCCTCCTCGGTCAACTCTCACCAAACTGGGCTCATATGTTCATCAATTGGAATATCATATTTATATACAGGATTCAAATGCAACTATTAATTTCATGTTAGAACGTGTGCTTCCCTCACAGTTTTTCGTGAAAAACTTAAAGCCCGTATTTCTGAGCATGCATTGAGGCTTCCTCAATGGATACTTGAAAAGCAGTCACTCATTCAATAGAGTTTTTCAAGTCACCCTTGAGTTAGAGAAGCCTCATGATATGTTCAAAAATACGGGCCTAGGGTCAACATTTATAAACCTATCTTGAAGCTTTCTCAACACAAGAGAGACTTGAAAAGCATTGACTCAAAAGACATTTTCAATCTCTCATTAGTTAAGGAAGCCCCAACTCTGGCTTATCTGTACATGGTTGTTCAAAATGAATAACACTTGACTTTTCAGTAATGTATTAAAATAATACAGAATAACATTACTATTTATTGAAGGCTGTAAACTTACAAATTAAGTCAAAATTGTATCGAATCATGATTGAATAACCATCAGATTGCTATTGTCGTCTACTTAAATGAAAAATGACAGAATACTAGAGTATAGAAAAGCAAAAATATAAAAGTATAAAAATACAAGAATATAAAATGATAATAATTCAAAAGTATTAAAATACGAAAATATAAAATTACAAAGAATTATTAATCATTAAATTCAATATAATTGTTTGTTTCGATTTGCCAGAATACAGAAAGATAAAGATTCAAAGGTATTAAAATATAAAAATACAAAAATGAAAAATAAATACAAATAATTATCAATTAATAAATAATATTGTTTGTTTTGATTTGCAGGAGCGATGGTTCAGTGTGCATGGAATGGTTGAATCATGCTCGGCTCTATCTCAACTATAGGGAAAGTGCAGGGCTGCGTTGCT
This sequence comes from Conomelus anceps, assembly GCA_948455865.1. Taxonomy (NCBI): domain Eukaryota; kingdom Metazoa; phylum Arthropoda; class Insecta; order Hemiptera; family Delphacidae; genus Conomelus; species Conomelus anceps. Next base: position 146,789,004 of record OX418216.1, read on the forward strand.
ACCATATAACGTGGCTGAGTTTGGAGCCTGGTGACTTTCCCACCGACTGTTATGAGGATGGTGGTGATTATGGACATTGGTAAGTGATCTTCATTCTATAAAAAACTATTTTTAATTACACTTTATACGGTACCCCGCTATGGCTGGTTGCACAAACGCCAATCAACGTTCTATTCTTGATACTGGTCAAACTGATCTTAGATCAAGAAAATTTCGTTGCACAAAGGTCAATCAAGAAGTAAAAACTGTCTTTCTGGTAAAGTTTTGACTGGCAGTCATAATGCAATCGTTGCATAAACGACTATTATGCAACGATTGTAGAATGACTGTCTTTAAGCCACAAGTCAGATGCAAGTTAGGACATGAGTGAAACGGGTGTCCTAAACATTTAACGAGTTGCTTTAAAGGTAAAATACCATCTTCGCATATCTTACCAGTGCATCAGATAACTTGCCCAAAATAAAACAAAATGTGCGTGATTCTTCTCGACAGATTTGATTTTAAATCCAGTTTGATTTTGAAATGTTTAAATCAGCTGATTCATTTCAACACACTGTTTTGAAGAAATCCTGAATTCTAATTGGTCTAGACCTGCAAGAAAAGTGACAGTAGTGTTAAAATTGCTTTATCACTAATTTGATAAGACTTGGAATAAAATAATCTGTGTTGAGATCACTTTCTAACATATTTTATCTACTTCATTGACCGAACAAAGAGAGGTCTCTGTTTAAAGTTGACATTTTTGCATTTGGCTGTCTGTAATGCATGGACCAAATACTTTGAAATTTGGCTTGGATCTTCATTTAAGGAATGCCCAGAGATTCATGTGTAAAAATTTTCAAAATTTGATGCATTTAAAGGATATTTAAAAGGAAAAAAGGAAAAGCCTTCTTGTATAGGAAACTTATGATTTTTAAAATGAGCTCCATTGTATATTGGAAAATGAAAGAAAATGAGTCGAACATCCTATCATACTCAATGTTAACATTTTATCCCTTTTCTCAGTTACTATCAAACATAGAGACTTAATTTTTTTTGTTTGAAAGATCAACTTTTCCTTTATAATTTGAATGTGTGAAATTTTGATGTGATCAAATTTGTAATTTTCAAAAATATTTTTCCAAACGATCTTTTTTTCATAAATTTTTTTTCTTAAATTTATTATTTATTTTATTCTGCATGCATGTATTTCAAAACTGCACATTCAGTTTGTTATACCAGTAGAGCAGAACAATTAAAAAAAATTCATGTGTTTATCTCAAATAGGAGCTGAGAAAAGGTACATTGAAGTTTAAATTTTAAAATTTTTGGAAAATGAAAGAAATGCATCATAAAGTGTTCTCAAATGAAAAAGGTCTTTAATAACTCACATTCAATAACTCCCAGCACTGTAACTTGGAGCTTCAGGATCCTCTGCCTATTCATACTGGTCTTATAGCCTTCTCCTTGATAAATTCCTTTTCTGTCTTATCCTCTTCTCAAGGTCGTTGAACTTGTTATCACTTTTTCAAATCCTTTCTTCATCAATTTTTCACAAGGCTTTTGTCATATGATGTCCAGGAATAAATTTCATCTCCTCAAACAGCTGTATTTTTCCTTTGTTGCCATCATTGAATTTTGTGATAGCCTCATATACACCAAAATACAAATTTTCAAGACCCACAGAAACCCTTTTTGACAAAACAGTCCTTATCACATTGTTGAGGCTCTCATTTGGATTTTGGGTCTTTCCTCGAATGCATTTTTCCAAAAGATTCCTCTGAGATAGGTCTCTGAATATAGGTTTCATCTCATTCATCACAATTGTGGGTAGATGAAAATGTGAATTGTGGTCATAAACATCTCCTTGCTTCTGGGCCATCCTGTATTTACACCATGTATCATCTGTAACAGGGCACATTTGATGCTTCCATTCATCATTCTTTGATGACACATGGAAATAAAGTGCCCACACCACTTGATGCATTGCACTCACACTCTCAACATTTCTTTTGATGGCCAAGCCATAATAGATTTGTAGTTTCTGAATAGCAGTATCAGTGAGTCTATTCTTCCCACCAAGTGGCTTTCCATCAGAAAGCTTCCTTCGTTGAGCCTTCAGATTCCTCAACCTTGTGCCCATTCTCTTCTCCACATGCTCAATGCATTCAAGCTTTTTTATTTCAATATTGGGACCATAAGGCTGAGCATTACAAACAGCCTGGAATGCCTTGGCGTTTCCATCCCCAAGATAGTCAATATATCTTACATTGTAGAGATTTTGAGACCTCTGGAACATTTCTAATGCCCCAGCAACTTCCATGCCTCCAGAAGTTCCAATATAATTTGCTTTACATGAGTCCAAATGGATATTAGTGTTTTTTTTTTGTGGACATGAACAATACTTTGACATCAAATATCAATCACTTTACCAGTCTCAACAGATGTAATGGACACTATTCCATTCAAAGAGGTGTGACCCCTTTTCTGCCAAGAACCATCTACAGCAACACATAGATCTCTTCTACCAGTCCTCTCAACAGCTTCTTCAACAGCATCTTTCATGGACTTCTTACAAACACTTTCCATGACAGATCCTAAATACAATTCATATTTGTGGTATTGACCTGGTGGAGAAAAGAGGTTCATGATTCCACAAAGAGTCTTTGCTGATGTTTGACCTCTCCCAATTGACCTGAGTCCATAAACCAATATAGCATTTATATCATATATAGTTTTTTCTGAATTATTTTCATCTTGAATCACTGTTTTAGCACTGTTTATCATGTCAACTTCACTGGAACAAGATGAGCAAAATATATTTATTTTGCAAGCTAAACCTGAAATTGTTTCTTAGGAAATACTAAGGTTATGTTTACAAGCACGACATACACCTATTTCTTGAAGTTTGTCACAAAACTGTTTCAAGTCAACAATGCAGTATTTGAAATCACTGAAGTTCTCATATCCTACTAACTTATCACTGAGTTTTTTTGTGAGAAGATGAATGTGATGGACCAGCTTCAACAACCACTTCTAATCTTGGAGAATTATTGGCTGATGATCTACTCGATCTGTAATTGAATCCTCCTCTTCTTTTTTTGAAAACTTTTCCTTCACATCTAGGCATTTTCACTGATATTGACTGACAATATTCGTTTTTAAAAAAACGGCTTGTGTAAAATTATTGTAGAGATCTAATTGAAATCTGTAGCTTAGTATAGTCACAAAAAATAGTAAACAAGCAAAGCACACCTTTTCAAGTATTGTCAGCTGTTGATAAATACCAACATGACAAACTATAGAAGAGTAAATTTATTCTGAAATTTCAATATTCTATGAAAAATTGTTGAAGAATCTATTTTGCACAACATAACGCTGCTGTAAATATTCCGAGCGGAAAGTGAATAATTTGATACATGTAATAAATTTTTCAAAAAAATATTAAAAATACTTCTAGTTGTCATAGAGACGTGATTTAGGTATCATTGGAAAGCGGGAATTTCAAACTATCATAACAGCCTGAGAACAGAAAATTGATTTTTTTGAAAAAAATTCACGTTTGACTCCCCTTAAAGGATATTTAAAAGGGAAAAAGGAAAGGCCTTCTTCTATTGGAAACTTATGATTTTTAAAATGAGCTTCATCGTATACTATTGGAATCAATTTTAAGATCGCCCTCTTATTCATCTGGATTAAGTTATCATCCATAAGAATAACAGAATTTCGAACTCCTCATAGTGCTATTAATTTATACTGAAGACTTCCGCAATGGCGGATATTGACTACAAATTTGAATAGTTAATGGAAATCGATGAATGCTACTGCAAAAAAATATTCAGTCACCGCCTGAAATCGAACCACGGACCTCCCAATCGCCAGCCAGGCGCCTTAAACACTAGACTACAGTGACACTTAGAAGAATTAGAAATTAGTAAATTATGTTCTGAATATTTGGCAGATTGCAAAATTGTCAGTTCCTTCAAGTTCAACTTGTGATATACGAGCCGATATGGCCGATATGAATGCAAGTCTAAAATGAATGAATTGGGTCACTGTAATCTAATGGTTAAGGAAAGTGACAGTAGTGTTAAAGTTGCTTCATCATGCAACTAGTTTGATAAGACCTGGAATAAAGTAATCTGTGTTGAGATCACACAAAGCAATGAACCACATTTTCAGCTGTCTGCAGTCGGCCATGGCAGTTGCATACTGGCTTGACATCATTTGGAGGTTATGTTTGGTCAATGGACTGGCAAGTGGGACGTCCGTAGTTCGATTCTCAGCAATGACTGAATATTTTTGTCCAGTAGTGTTAATCGATTTCCATAAGCTATTTAATGCTGTTGCCAATATCCGTCATTGCGGAAATCTTCAGTGTAATTAATAGCACTTTGAGGAATTCGAAATTTGATAAATAGCTATTCTAATAGTTATTTATGTATTAAGAGCATGAAGCGCGACTTTATCGCTCGAGCCAAAACATTTACTGCGCGACGCGTAGCGGAGCGCATCCAGTAATTTTGCGAGAGCAATAAAGAAGCTTCACGCGCGAATTGCATACAATATTTTTCCTAAAACTGCAGTTCTGTATTCCAACACAATAAAAGCTTGTAGTTTGTAACATCACAGACCATGCGCGGATTTGGTTAGCGTTCGCCATTGTTGAGGTTATGTGAATTTCACAGATTCCGTGATCCACCAATGAGAAGACATCAAAATCAAAACAGAAGCGTAAAGAAAACAGCTGGCGAGCGTAAAGTACTTTACCGCTTGCGGAGCAGTAAAGAGGTATTTTACAATTAGTTTTCAGTATGTAAATAACTACTTTACGAGCAGTTGTAGGAAATAGTTATTTATGTATTAAGAGCGTGAAGCGCGACTTTATCGCTCGAGCCAAAACATTTACTGCGCGACGCATAGCGGAGCGCAGTAATTTTGCGAGAGCGATAAAGAAGCTTCACGCGCGAATTGCATACAATATTTTTCCTACAACTGCAGTTCTGGATTACAACACAATAAAAACTTGTAGTTTGTAACATCACAGACCGTGCGCGGATTTGGTTAGCGTGCGCCATTTTGAGGTTATGTGAATTCACGGATTCCGCGATCCACCAATGAGAAGACATCAAAATCAAAACAGAAGCGTAAAGAAAACAGCTGGCGAGCGTAAAGTACTTTACCGCTTGCTGAGCAGTAAAGAGGTATTTTACAATTAGTTTTCAGTACGTAAAGAACGACTTTACGAGCAGTTGTAGGAAAATATTATTTTCGGTTTTGCAGGTACGGTGGTGGTCGCACGCTGGGCATGGCGTGGCCCGTTGAGCTGGGCCGCGTCGAAATGTCGGCGTTCGTCACGGGTCACGTGGGTCGACACAGGTGGGGCTCCGTGCTCAAGCGCTACTTCATCAACTCGAGGGGCGTGGCCATCGCTGTCGATCACAACACGCCTCTCTATGTATCCATCAATGACGACGAAAAGACCAGGCTTTGCTTGCAGGTGAATAAATAACTATTATTTCCATACCAGCTGGTTTGTCCGATTCAATTGAATTAAGGTATGTAGAGCCTGACAACCTATTTACAAATTTAATCGTCTCTTATTTTTCTTCTTTTCTTCTTGCGCCTTCTTCTCCTATCCTCTTCTTCTTCTTCTTCTCTTCTTTTCTTTTTCCTTTCATGTTTTTGTTGTTGTTCTTCTTTTTTCCCGCTTCTCCTTTTTCTTCTTCATCTTCTTCTTTGTCTCCTCCTGTCTTCGTCTTTTTCTTTTTGTTGTTGTTGTTCTTCTTGTTTTTTGTTCTTCTTCTTCTTGTTCTGCTTGTTCTCCTTCTTCTTCTCCTTGTTTTTCTTGTTCTCTTTTCCTGCTTCTTCTTTTTCTTCTTCCTCTTTTTCTCCTCCTCCTGTCTTCCTCTTTTTCTCCTCCTCCTGTCTTCTTCTTTTTCTTTTTGTTCATCTTCTTCTTCTAGTTCTTCTTGTTCTTCTTTTTCTTGTTCTGCTTGTTCTTCTTCTCCTTGTTTTTCTTGTTCTTCTTCTTCTCCCGCTTCTTCTTTTTCCTCTTCGTCTTCTTCTCCTCCTCCTGTCTTCCTCTTTTTTCTCTTCATCTTCTTATCCTAATTTTTCGCAGAAGAAGGAAAAATAGATCTGAGACCTGTGCGTGGGTAATGAATTGGATGATATGATTGATGAGTGAGATCTACAGTTTTAGGTGGGTTCCGAACCACCAGGAAATAATTTTACAACAGAGAACAGATCCTTTTTTGCTGGCCATTCCAATCGGTCGGCCCAGGAGCTCTAAGCTACGGTTCATGGCTATCACTTCCCCTATTATCACTTAGACCCTTATTATACAGAGCCTGCTTTCCATGATGATGATGATGATGATGCAGTTTCATCATGACTATGTTTGTCATCTTTTTCTTCTTCATCATCTCCTTCTCTATTCTCTATATATATGTTACCATTTATATGTCTTATAGTTACCATAGGCGATAAGCCTTGTAACAATTAACTATAATAAATATTTATCTATCTCCTTCTTCTCCCATTTCTCTTCTTTTTCCTCTCCTCCGTTCTCCTTCTTGTTCTCTATGTTTTTTGCTTTCTACTTCTTAGTCTTCTTCTTCTTTTCCATTATTTTCTTCTTCCTGCTTCTTATTCTTCTTTTGCTGTCTTCCTCCACCTCCTCCCCCATTCAATTTGATAGTCTCTCCTCCTCCATCTTTCAATTCAATAGTCTCTTCTTCTCCCCTCTTCCTCCTCCTCCTCCTCCTCCTCCACCTTTTGATTCCTCTTCTTATTTTTCTTTCTTCTTCTTCTTCTTCTTATAATCTTTTTCTTTTCCTCCTTCGTCTTGAACGTCTTTTCTTCCTTCTTCCCCCTCTCTTTTATTTCTTTCTTTTCTTCTCCCTTCTCTGTTTTCTCCTTCGTCATTTTCTTGTTTTTTCTCCTCCTGCTTCTTCTTCTCTGTATTCTGCTACTCTCTCACCACCGTTTTCTCTTCTTTCTTCTTCTTTTTTCACTATAAATTAATTGAATTGATGTAATATCAATCTTCTTGATCATCTTTCTTCTTTCCCCCCTTCTTCTACTTCTTTTCCATTCTCTCCTTCTCCAAACTATGTCTCTTCTCCTTCCTTCTGTTTCTTCACATCTTTCTTCTTCTTATGCATCGTCTTAATCGATGTGTCTTTCTTCTAGGCTCGCTACGACGATTTCGCCTACATCCAGCCTACAGGCCGTCTCCCAGTGCTCAACTACTCAGTGTGCACTTCATCCAATATGAAGCAGTTGCACTCGTCGCTGTCTGAGAAGTCGCTGTGGGATGGACTGAAGCGGTCCGACGTCGAAGTAGTTCACTCGCTGCTCACCGAACCCGTCTGGCAGATAGCGCCACTGTCGCCCTCCCTACTCACCGAGCAGGCTGTCATCAACTACACGGAGGCTGTTATTGGACTAGGATTTCTCAGGCAGGGTGAGTGCCAGTGCAGTGCAATTCAACTTATTATTAACCTAACCTATCTATACAAACATCTTGAGGCTGTCTCTAAAGCCTGGTTTACACGGGTCGAGTAGAGTGGGCGAGTCAGTATGCGAGTTGACACTCGCCCTCCTACTCGCTTGATGTAGACAGATCGACGAGTCGAGTAGCGGGCGAGTCGGAAAAACCGGTCAGTTGCAGGGCGAGTCTAGTGGTTTAGTTGGGAAGCGAGTTACTCGGCCCAGTAGCTACCCCCTCCACCACAATTTGCCCAAGTGAAACGTCTGTTCAGTTTTGAGGTTAGGTGAAGAGTTTGTCTGGTGGTTCACTGTTTTAACTGGAAACTAGAAATGAAGTGGACTGAAGAGGAGACAGTGATGTTTGTAGGTTTATACCAAGACAATGAATGCTTATGGAATATGCGAATTCCACAATATAAAAATAAATAAAATAAAAAAGAAGGGTTTGGATTAGCTGAAGCCAAACAAAAAATAAAAAACCTAAGATCAACTTACAACCAAGAACTGTTGAAAACTGTGGTTCGGAACCTACTAAAACTGTAGGTCCAACTCATCAATCACCATCATCCAACTCATTACCCACGCACAGGTCTCAGACCTATGTGGGCTTCATCCTAAAAAAATAAAACTAAAACTACTGTATTGCCTGTGGCCAAAAAGTTGAGGGTAACTTCTAACTTGATTTGGGAGGGGATAGCATCTCTCATAACAGAATCTTGTTTTGATATTCTAGGAGTTACCATATCTAAAAGTGACTCAAACATTTCAAGAGTCATCCGCAACACAGATATGTACTCTTTCACATCTTCTACGGCAAGTTCGCGTAGCAAAAGAGAGGACGCCCCAAGAGTGTCTCTTCTTTTTAACCAATCTTTAATCCATACCCTAGGTTCTTTGTTAATTTCCTCTTCCAAAACGTCATCTATTTCTTCTAATATAACCTCATAGGCTCTTTTAAAACACTTTCTAACTTGGGCCTTAAACTCTTGGCGAGCCATTATATAAGCTCACAACGTTAAAACTAAAGCTGTCTGTCAACGCTCTGAAATGTGATGCGTGTGGACATCTGGTCGAGTACTGAGGCGAGTTCAAACAAAACAACAACTGGGCCCAGTGACTGGGCCGAGTAGCTCGCCCGAAGTACTCGACCCGTGTAAACCAGGCTTTACTCTCCATGCGATAATAAAATAAGATGGGCCCACGAAGAAGAAGAAGAAGAAGAAGAAGAAGAAGAAGAAGAAGAAGAAGAAGAAGAAGAAGAAGAAGAAGAAGAAGAAGAAGAAGAAGAAGAAGAAGAAGAAGAAGAAGAAGAAGAAGAAGAAGAAGAAGAAGAAGAAGAAGAAGAAGAAGAAGAAGAAGAAGAAGAAGAAGAAGAAGAAGAAGAAGAAGAAGAAGAAGAAGAAGAAGAAGAAGAAGAAGAAGAAGAAGAAGAAGAAGAAGAAGAAGAAGAAGAAGAAGAAGAAGAAGAAGAAGAAGAGGAGGAAGAAGAAGAGGAGGAAGAGGAGGAAGAGGAGGAAGAGGAGGAAGAGGAGGAAGAGGAGGAAGAGGAGGAAGAGGAGGAAGAGGAGGAAGAGGAGGAAGAGGAGGAAGAGGAGGAAGAAGAATATGGATAAGTTATGTAATAAATGAAAATCAGTTGCATTTTTTCAGTACTTTATCCAACAACCCACTCTTTCATTCCAAATCCTATTCGCTGGTTTTAACTTACTCTGGCCTTCCCAATAAAAACTGAACTATTTACAATGTTTGTTACTATAAACAGAAGTTTTATTCTCTTCTTACTCTTATTCTATAATTGCTATATGATAGATAATATTCATCACTGATCACCTTTGGCTGGTACGCACCATCAGGTATTAGTTCAGGTATTTGTACCAGTTCATCTGATCGGCCATAACGGGACATTACAACGATGAAGAAAGAAAAAAGGGGAAAAGCAGACGAATCAAATAAAATATATTTTTACTTAATGTACAGTAAACATTATAATGAAGAAGAAAAAAGAAGATGAAGAAGAAAAGTAGGGAAGAAGTAGAAGTAGCATAAGAAGGAGGAGGATGAGGAGAAAAGGGAAACGAAGATGAAAGTGGTGAAGAAGAAGAAGGAGAAGACGTTGAATAAGAAGGAATAGGAGGAGACGAAGAAGATTAAAAAGAAGACGAATAAGAAGGGAGGAAGACAAATAAGACAGGAAGAAGAAAAATTATTTTCTTTTTCTCCTGTACTCCCCTTTTCCCCCTCTATCCTCCCCCCTTTCCCCTTTTCACCCTTTCCTCCCCCCTTTTCCATCCTCCCACTCCTTCGCCACCTCCTCATCCTCACCCCTCCCTGTTTTTAGTCAAAATATTGCTTAATATAACAACTGACACTGTATAGTTGTTGAATATGATTTTTCTCACTGAAACTGGATAGGTGAAATTCGCTTCTCCTCTCTTCAGTTTTAAATGCAATTTTTGTGGAATGCATCTTTCCAGTTCTAGTGAGTGAAATTCAACTGGAAATACTGTGTCCGTAAATTGAAAAATATCACGCCTACTTAAAAAACAAGGGAAGAAGAGGAGGTGGAGGAGACTAGGTTGCTCATCAAGTATTTTCGTCATGAAAAATATTGCAGTAATATTTTATTTATTTATTTGTTTATTTATAAATTGACTTTTTTATTAATTAATTAATTTATTTATTTAACTAACATATAATCAATGTAAATACTACACAGGTTGTTCCCCAAAACTGCTTTTCACAAAATTTCAAAGTAGAATCAAAATCTGAGGTTATTGAAAATATTATTGTTAATTATTTTTGCAAGGTCACGTACTACTGAACGAATTCTGGCAAACTGAGGTGGGCGACTTCACTGTTGATGAGGAGCGATTTCCGACCATGGAGAAGACAATCGACATATTCCATCGCAGGGGATTTCGCATTGCTCTGTCCATTCAGCCTTACATCTCTACTGAGTCGAACAATTTCGCGCCAGCTGTGCGGCAGGGCCTTCTGGTAAATCTATCAACTCAAAATCCACATCTAATATGATTTTTGGACACTCTTCTGTTCACCAATAACTGTTATTTATTTATTAAAATCTTCAAAATCTTACAGAGTAATTCATTAACACAATGAAAAATAATTTCACAGTTGACAAAAAAAAAAAAAATATATAATATTTTGGGAAATCAAAACTTATGAAAAAGAGAAGTAATAATTTAGAGAAATTGAAAAAAGGAGAAAATATATAATGATAACTTGATAGGAAAAACATTAATTTTTTTTTTTTGAGGATGAAGCCCACATAGGTCTTGGACCTGTGCGTGGGTAATGAGTTGGATGATGATGATTGATGAGTTGGACCTACAGTTTTAGGTGGGTTCCGAACCACCAGGAAGTGATTTTACAGCAGAGAACAGTGTCTTTTTTTCTGGCCAATCTAATCGGTCACCGTTACAAACAGGACCTACGAGAACGCTGCTTATCTCTCTGATTGAACAGATACCTGCTACGGCTCGCGGCTATCACTTCCCTAATTAGGTCAAAGTTAAATTTAGAAAGTTTACCAAAAGAGTTTCAAGAGAAAAGCAAAGGGTGAATTAAATAGGAAGATAAAAAATATCTGAAGGAAACAGAGGGTTTAGTAGATAACCAATGAGATAATATTTAGTCATCAATTGAGCGGTTTGATATTTCACAGTTTTTTCTGATAAGATTTTATTAAATGTTTATCGTTTATAATAATGGCTTACTTAATTGTATTCGCAACTATAGATAATTAATATTCATGAATATGAATAGTTTATAATATTATATTAATTTGAAAGTGATAGAAAAAGCATTTATTGCTGAACAAATAAGTGTTGAGTATCCAAGCAACATATAGGCTAAGCATTTGTGTGTTCTGGCCTTGTTCAAGTGGATGATTTCATTTTTGTAGAAACAGTCGAAAACAGAGTTTTCAAATAAATGAAGCAGCTCGTTGCATATGCGCATCTTTCTTGTTTGTGTATCTTGTCTTTGGAGAGCTTCCGTTTATTTGCTATGCGCAGGTCAGAGCTCATGCCTCGTTTCACAAGCTATACGGTATAAAGTAGTTATTATAGGTAAGAAAGTAATGTCATAGCAGCTGTCTTTATTCATGACTGATCGAACCCGTTGCATAGTGAAGCTATTGTAACACTGCTGTCACTTTCAGATGTTAGCTCTAGACCAATCAGAGCTCAGGATTTCTCTAATTCAGTATCGAAATGAATAATCAGCAATAATGACATCAGCAAACTGTATTTAACATATAGATAGCTGAACTGTCTTGTTCTAAATTTTGATACATTTAAACTTGATTGGAACTGCGGATGTATGTTCATACTTTTGATCGTGTAATGTTTAGCAATGTTAGCGTGTACAATAAAGCAATAGTGACATGTCAAAAAAAAGCAATTTTTTAAAACTGGTTTTTTTTTGAGAAGAGCAAAAATTCAAAATGTGGAGACACCAACACATACACCCACATACGCCTTAATAACACGCTCAAGCAAACACACTCACACCACCTGAAGGCCTACGTAGTTTCAGGACATTCTGGTTTAATGTCGATTAAACCAGTCGCTTTAAATTGATAAATGTCGGTTTAAATCGATTACACATAAATGGATTTTAGTAAATTTTCGCATTCATTGTCACTCAGGGTGGCTGACCAGCTCTGCAGTACTTCCTTATAACGTGGCACGGAGCAAATATCTGGCTCATTTTTTCTTAGGGGCGCGTTTTTCAGGATCACGAGACGAGGTTGAAAAAGACAAGTTTCAGTCGCAGGAAGACCGTGTATTCCTCTCTAGACGAGAATAATGAAGAATAGAGCTTCTTGACATGTAAGCTTGTTGGGCGGAATTGTTGAAATATATTTTATTTTTGAAAGCGTACGTAAAAATGTTGTTTTAATTTTTTGTATTTCGATTTGATTTGATGTATTCAGGTGACAGAACGGGGCCAAAAGCATAGGAGTGTTCCAGCTCTGACTAGCTACAAGTCGGTTGCCAGTGCAGGAATGATAGATATCACCAACAACCATAGCACTCCATGGCTACTGAATATGCTCAACCAACTCAAGCAAAAGTACCATATCGATTCCTTCTACCTTGATCTTGGTGAGTTTTTGACCTTCAGTGAGTTTGTGTAGCTGGTGACTATAAAGAATAATTTAATTGTGATTTAAGGCCGATTCACACTTTACGGGCAGGGCAACGCAAGACAAGGACTCGGCAATGCCTTGATCGTGCCTTGACTGATCCCGAGTGTTCACATTGCCCGGGCACTTGGCGGGCAAAACAGTCGTTGAATATGCTGGACACTGACAACTCTACCTCTGAAAGGATTTCGCTGTGTAAGCAGCATGTTCCACAAGCACGAGTGGGAAAGGGTGGAGGAAGCGGCAGAGACCGGTTTTAATCGCTCTGCTTTCGATCGAGCCGGCTAGGTTCGTTCAAGGAACGGTGATTGAACGGAGCTCACACGTTGAGATTGAATGACAAAAAGTTACTTTTTACAGCTTACCATGGGCTCTTACTGTCTCATATTAGGTATGCTATCTTAGTATGGGGTAATTCATCAAAACAAAATCTTGATAGAGTGTTTAAGATCCAAAAGAAAGCGGTTAGGTGTATAGAAAGAGTAAATAGATTAGATTCATGTAGGCCGTTGTTCAAGAGACTTGGTCTCCTAACTGTACCCTGCTTATATGTGTATGAAACTACTTTATATGTAAAAACGAATGATATTAACCAAAATCTTGATGTACATGATTATAATACAAGAAGCAGAGGAAATTATCACTTGGTGAGTCACAATAGTAGCTTATTCAAACAAAAACCTAGTTATATTGGTAGGAAATTCTACAACAAGCTACCACAGTTTTTGAAGAGTCTTGAAAATATAGAAATATTTAAAAAACAATTGAAGAAATATTTAGTTGATAAAGCTTTTTATAGTGTACAAGAGTTCCTTTCACATCAAAATTAAGCCTCACCTCAACTAATTGAAGTAATTATGGTATCTAGTGTATAATATTGTTGATCTGACTTGTCTTATACTCCTTAACTGGAGTCTCCAAGACGTAATCTACAAAAAAAAACGAAAATATTACTTTTACATTAGAGCGATCAAAACCGAGACTTGCCGAGTCCTTGCCTTGCCTTGCCTTGCCTTGCCCTGCCCTGCCCGTCTAGTGTGAGTAGACCTTTATTTGGTCGCTGAAACCTGGCAGCGCCTTAATCAAGCCATTGTCCTTCCGTCCATCTTAGGTACATTGATCTATTATTTCAAAAATAGCAGGTGAATTAGTTAACATTCTCGGAACTTTCAATTTTGTTTTAATGTAAAATGAAAATAGTATTGAACTGTATTGAATATAGTTATTATTATACTGTTCAACTCTCCTTTTTTCTCTTTTCTTCTTCTTCTTCTCCTCTTTGTTAAGGAACCGACAGGGCCTTATTGGATTCGTGCCGTTATCCGTCCGTCCGACTGTACCCTAGCGCTTGAAAGAAAGGTTCTAGACTATTGAGACTTTAGCTTCCTTATAGTCCAAGTGAGATCGCTATTGATTTTGGAGTTTGGTGGTCGAATATAAAAATAATTATGATGTAAAACAGATTTCCACTACGGCTGGATGCTTACCACAATTATTCACTCTGTTTTTTACAGTGCAAGCGTTAAAGTTTTCATTTTTGATTGTGTTGAAATCCTTTATTGAATTATTTGAATTATTCAAATTGAAAAAAAAGAGATAATATTGAGGCATGATAAACTACGAGATCTATTGAACAAGAAGAAGAAGAAGAAGAAGAAAAAGAAAAAATAAGGAGGAGGAGAAGGTGGAGCAGGAGGAGAAGGAAAACTTTTTTCTTAAGAACTGCCAATGTGCATTTTTTGTGAAGGGATGCATTTATGATGTTTATAGAAAACAAAGCAGTTGAATGGCAAGTTTAGGAGAGAGGTTAGTATGCACCTTGGTTGAATGGTGCATATTCCTATCAGCAAAATATTGATATTAATAATAATTATTCAACTTGTCGGGTCCTTGGATACTCCATTGTATCCATTGAAATTGACTCGAAAGGATACATTAAAGTCTATATTGAGCTAAGGAAGTCTATGAAAGGTTCATAATATGGGTTTGGGAGTATAAATGACTTCAAATGTAAGAAAGTAAGCACTTCTTGTCAATAAAAATAAATTGTTAAATTGTTTTTTTAGGCACCGCGCACGATATGCCCCAATACTACCAGATGGAGCGCAACCTGACCAATCCCGATCACTACAAGCAGCTGTTGACAACAGCCATTTTGAGCGGTGGCCTGAGCGTGCTAGGAGTGTCTGGAGCTGTGGCCCGACCCCCCGCACCCGTCTTCGTCTCCTTGCCCTCCCTCCCCTCCACCTGGGAGTCACTGCAGGTCATCATTCCCACGGTGCTCACCTACGGCATCATCGGATATCCGTTCCTGCTTCCCGGTCCTGTCGGCGGCGATTATCTTATCGAGTCACCTTTCCAGGACAGTCGAATCAAAGGTGCATTAATAGATTTATATTTTGATATAGATATGTGATGTAGTTGGTATTTTTAATTCAATTTCTTTATTCGCATATGCATTAGTACACACATGCTTACATCATATATATAACAATATTTTTCATCGTCACTACACTATTCAGGCTCTATAAGTTTGTCAAAAACATATCATTTGTCAGGAAAAAAATAATCCACAGCCAAAATTAATAGTAGATAAGTTTAACTCAATCATAAAAATAAAGGCAGTATCACATGAAATTTTATTTAAAAAAAATAATTCTGAAGGTTTGTGCTAATGCACGGTGTTGAGTAGTGAAATTCCGCCTAACATAATTATGCACTCTAATAGTTAAGGGCTTGTCTATCATATTTGGCTAGAGCCTAAATATTTTTGGAGTGATTTCTGAACCTTAAAGTTAGTAACGCTGCAGTTTATTCCTGTCAGACCATCACAGGGGGGAATTATGAAGGACTTCTACAACCTGGCTTATTATTAGGATTGAGGTTGGATTTATTTTCTCTGTTGTCCGGTGTGGTCATTTTTTATGACATATTGCTGTACCGAGAAATATCTCCATAGATTCAATCTGATAGTTATTTTTTGTGGACAGTGCTGTGATATCCTCATGCCTTAGTTGTAAAACTTAGTTTTTTATATGTGTAACTTCTGGACGTACATCTAGAGCCGCCGGACCCAGGACTTGCAAATCAGGTGAACTTTTGGATGAAAGCAAGGACTTGAGGGGAAATAATTATTTTTATATTTATCAGGACTTCCACAGTAAAACACCTTACATTTACAATTCAAGATCGGGAAAGTTTGACCGGCAATAGGGTGATTCAAAGTTGTTGGTTTGAAAATCATGATATATCTAAATATTTTCTAGTTGAGTAAAATACCCTGCCCAAGAGAAGTTGTTTTACTGTCTTCTTGAATTTATTTTTAGCTTGGGGCTTTTATGATCTAAATATGATCTTATTCTTCTTTTTCTACTTCTTCTTAATCTCCTTCTTCCTACTTCATTTATTCTCCTCCATCTTCTTCTTCTTTTTCTTTTCGCACTCCTCCTTTTTTTTCTCCTCGGCACTAACAACTCAGCATTAAATGTATTTCTATTTCAGGTAACCTGACCGCCGAATTCTCTCTGCCGGACACCAACGTGGAGCAGAACAGTTTCCTGTTGAGTGGCGCGGGCAGCGCCGGCCTGCCCATCAAGGAGCTGTACATCCGCTGGCTGCAGTTGGCCACCTTTCTGCCGGTCATTCGCTACTCGCATCTGCCCTCCGACTACACGGACGATCCTGACGTCCTCGAACTGGCCAAAGTACTTACCGCGCTCAGACAGAAAACGGTCAGTGTAGTCGACAAAATTTAGGTCCATATGTATGGATGTAACTTGATGCTTCCTCATCCAAGAACTACTTGAAAGGCCCCATTACATTGTAGGTGTTCACAAGCTGACAAGCCTTTTCAGCATGTTGTTGAGTAAAAATTTTTTATAATGATAATAATAATACTGCTAATAAATATTGAATAATAATATTAATAATAATGATAAAAAGAAGAAGAAGAAGGAGGTGAAGATGCAGGAGCAAGAGGAGGAGAAGAGGAGGAAGTAGAAGATAAACAGCTCTAATTCACACTAATATAAGAATTTACTCTACAAAAATACGGCAGGAGCAACTGGGTCAGCTTGTAGCCTGACTAATCTGTAGCCCTACTAACCTGTAAGTTGGGTCAGTCTGAGACCACGTTCAATGTAATAGAGCCTTTCAAGTCGTACCTGGATAAGAAAGTCTCACGTTCATTAATATCTACATTGCAAAACTGTCCTGAGACAGGCATCAAAACAAATCTTTTCAATTTTCACAATCCTGGGTAATTCCTTTCAACTGCTCATACGATTTTCCCTGCAATATATCTGACAACATTGCGAATCTCCTTCTCTCTCTCTCTCCTTCCCCCGTATTATTTCTACTTATTTTTTCTTGATACTGTGGGTTAAGTGGAAGAGGGGACTTGTATGCCTCAACTTCGCCCACAGCACTCTTTGTATTGTAAAGTCCCAACCCTCTCGCTCTTCTCTTTCTTTCGTGGTTAAGTGGAAGAGTGGACATTACTGTCCAAACTTCGCCACGTCAACAAATAAAAAAGTCATTCTATTCTATTTCTAAGTAGACACCTTTCCTCTCCAACTCTTCTCAATACTTCCTCATTCATAACCCTATCCGACCACTTTATTTCTTCCATTCTTCTCTATAGCCACATTTCAAAACTCACCAACTTTATTTTCTCCCGCCTCCTCAAGGTCCATGTTACAGACCCATATAACACCACACTCCAGATATAACATTTTACAAAACGTTTCCTCAGCTTCATTGGTAGACTTCTTGCTGTGAGCAAGTATTTCACATTCACAAGCGCGCTTTTCCCATACTTATTCTAGCTTTTATCTCTTCAGTACATCTACCACTGGCAGTCACCAGCCTACCCAAATACTTGAATCTCTTCACCTGTGTCACATTCGCCCCCCCCCCCCCCAGTCACTGCGATACTCCACCCTCCTCTTTTCCAATCCTCATCACTTTGGTCTTCTAGTGGAATATATGAAACAAGAAATCTTAAAAAAATTGTTGAAATCGAAACTGCTGAAGATAAACTTGTCAATATATAGAAAGAACTAATTAAATTAAAACAAATATGAAAAGAGAGCATGAAATCACTGAAAAATTCGAAGCTGCTGAAAATTAACTTGTGTATATATGAAAAAATAATTGATTGACTGACTGCTAAGCGCGGTGTCATAGCGATTGTGATGTTCAAATGAGCTCTCGGGACTGACAGCTATAACATAATTCATATGCTTTATTATAACTTATCTGGTGGCTCGGAAACCAGCTCTTAAAACTGTAACTCATTCATCCACAACTCATAATGTCAAGTCTGTGCATTATAAGCACAAGTTTCCATATTCATTTTTTTATTTTCGAATAATTTGTCAGCTTAATAGTTTCAAACCTCCTGAATGTTGATTGTTGACTTTGTTTTACAGATCAATCCACTGATGAAGAAATACGCGCAAGAAGCTCTGGACTCAGGCGAGCCACTGATTCGTCCGCTGTGGATGCTGGACCCGAGTGACTCGGCCTGTCATCTGGTGGTCGACGAGTTCTCAGTGGGCGAGGAGCTGATAGTGGCGCCCATTCTCAGTCCGCAGACGCACGAGCGAGAAGTGTACCTGCCGGCCGGCGTGTGGAAGGATGGCATTGACGGTAGTCTCCGGAAGGGGTCAAGGTGGATACACAACTACAAGGTGTCACTCGACAAGATCGCCTACTTCCTCAAGATGCCCGATAATACTAGGTTTTAGAGAAAGGTGGAAGAGAGGGGGCGAGATGTCAATGTGGGTCAACTAAAAGAACTCTGAGAAGTAAAATTTGATTCCCAATATTTGAAATTTGACACTTAAAAAGAAGAAGAGGAAAAAACAGTGGAAGGGGAAGAAGAAAAGTAGGAAAAGAATGTAGAAGAATAAGATGGAGGACAAGGAGAATAAGAAGAAGGAGGAGGAGGAGAAGAAGGTTGAGATAGAGAGAGAGAGGTGGGGAGGTAGAGCAAGACAGTGTGAGATAGATGTCACTGTGGGTCAAAACTAAATCTCAGAGAACTATTGACTCGCAAAAATTTGACACTTACGATGAAGAAGAAGATACAGGAGAAGAAGGGGGAAGAAGAAGAAAACCATAAAAATATTGTTGAAAAAGAAGGAGGAAGAGGAAGAGGAGTGAAGGACAAGAAGTGGGAGGAGTAGGTGGAAGGAGGAGAAGGGGTGGGTCAGGAAGAGAAAGAGAGAAAAAGGAAAAATTAGGATAACGGAGAGATTAAGAAGAAAAAGAAGGAGAGGAAGAAGGAGTAAAATTAAAATGGAGGATATTTTTAAGACTTGTTATTCTGTTTTACTGGGCAACTGCAATTAGATGAGAATAATTATATTTAAACAAGTGTGAAACAAACACTTATATCAGCCTGATATTTCACAGATAATTTTCTTGAAAACTATCAACATTTTGACATGTGGTCTTTGTGGGAGGGTTAAGCCCCCGAAGCTTGTTATCCATGTTACAGTCTCATTCTACCCACCGAGTCAGAGACCTTTGCCAGATCAAGATAGATCAGAAGGCTTCTTCTTGGTTAGATTTAAGCCTTTCATGTCAAACATTCCCAATTCGTATCTTTGAAAAATTCCCCCAAACGAAAGTGAAATATTACATGAGTGATGCTTCCAACTGTTCATTGTTGATGAACTGGCTCCGAATATATAGCCTATTATTTTTTTTAAATAAATGATTAGTCATCCCTTGAATTAAGAAAGCGTTCAAGAATTTGGGCCGAAACCTCAGTTCAGTTGAATTATAGGAAAGAAGGTAGAACTACATAATTCAAAAACTTTCAAGGTTCACATGTAGCAAGTATGAATGAATTGGCCTGCGTTTGCATGTGAATGAATTCTCCCCAGTTGCACAAACGTCCTATCATAATGATAGTTCATTATCCTTTTCACTATTATACCAGGCTACTGTCCATCTCATCATTCCGTATAAAAGTGAGCCATTATTTGCTATAAAAGTGTTGTGTTTGAGCAATGATAGTTAGATTACAATGCAGCCAACAGAGCCAACAAATTTCAAATTCCGAGATCAGCTGAGCATAAAATATAGTATATAAATTAGTTAAATAATCTGTTATTAATTAAATAATGTGAATAAATCATATTATTATATGGTTTGGAGAGTAAATTAGGTTTTGGAATTATAAAATACATTCAAGTTATATGCTAGAAAAATATTATTCAGTATATTTTTATTGCAAACCTTGCATATTTCTTGGAACTGTATAATTCCCATGCTCGGCTCAAGCCAGAGCATTCGCAGTCAGTCTGAGGAGAGTGAATATCTCCTAGAGCATATTAATTCTATTATTATTGTACTTCTTTACATATTCTGTATGTTTGTAACTTATAATGGAAATAAAAATTGTTTTAAAACACAAAAGTGTTTTCCAGAAATTTAACTTGCATTAATGACTAGTATTATTAATATAAAAGGCTTGTTTTAGGTTATGTTGAGTTTCAACAAGATGGTGCATGTGCGTAAATAAAGGAACCACTTCTATAATTAAGTTTTATACTAGGCATGTGCTTCACCATTCAAGATCATACGAATGCTAGCATGTATATAGGTATAAATCATAAGATTTCACATAGCAGCTTGGTATAAAAGTGGAACAGATATAATTAACCATCATAATGATAGGAGGTTTGTGCAACCGGGGTAAGACAGCTATTCGAGGAATTATAGGCGATTCAATAAATTGAAAACATCACAGGCATCAAAAACGGTGAATTAATATTGTGAGAGTTGGTATGATATAGTATTGTTATATATTGGTGTAGATAAATAATAATAATAATAAGCGTATGGCTTTTAATGGTGGAGAGACCCTTACGGGTAGTTCCACCTCACCGTTTGAGCCATGTTATGGGGAACATGGTGGACCTACTATTTTAGGTGGGTTCCGAACCATCGGGTAAGTGATAATAAAGCTTGTAACATCAAGTCATTGAAGCACGGTCACCCATCCAAGCGCAGTCTTGAGCGGTCGTGACTGAACATCACGATCACTTGAACACCACGCTCACCGCGTGATCAATCACCACCCTAAATAAATGTAGATAAATGTATACATAATACATAATAGAATCCTCTGAATACAAACTATAAATTAATGTTCTCTTTTTTTAATATCAATGCTTTATCAAAATTGGTCCATAATTCTAGATTACTGTGTAATGTTATTTGATTTGTAACAAATTAAATCTTATTACACAGTTTTGAATTCAGAATGATCGAACCGATTTCAATGAGCATTTATATTTAAAAAATTATTTATTTTAATTTTATAACATTACAAGTTGTTTATTTGTAACATAAAACCATATTACATTCATAACGATTTCAATGAGAATTTATATTTAAGAAAATGTCAATTTCAATTTATATTTTGTATTCAGAATAGAACAATATCTTTGAGGATTTAAATTGACTGTTGAGTCTTACTGAATGTTCGGAAGATTCTAATTTAAAGATTAATTAATATTTACGTATCTGTGTTATTGAAAGTGTCTCTCGATAATACAATTAAAATTCAATCTGTGATCAAAAATACTAGCAAAAAATAGATATTCCAATTAAGAGATAGTTGATTGTAGTTTGTAGTTCATAATATTTGTTGTTAAATTTTTTTGTTGTGAGCTTGTAAATAAATTCATGTGTCGCTATTGTTTGAATTTAAATTGGGAAACCCTATTCAACTAAAATAGTACAGCCTACTCTGTAGATGAAATTTCAATTTTGGATGAATGAAATAATAAATGCCGAGTTTACATCTTGAGTGCAGTAAAAATAAGGTTTGAGGTAAAAAAATGATTCCTGGAGGAAAAATAGTTGATAGACTCCTAATCAACGTACTAAAAGTACAAGTCCTGAATGCTGCTAGAAATTTGTTTTTTAGCCGCCGTTTTAAAATGTTGGTACATTTTTCAGTTGTTTAATAGTATCTAGCAAATTATTAATCAGAGCAAAAATCGTATCTCAATCTTTATCAAACTATACAGAATTATCTACAGTTCGATACCAAAACAAAGTTTCTACCTTAAACCCTTTAGGATATACGGAATTTTTAAAATACTGGATTTTTTTCACAAGTTAGTAGAAAGTAACTGGCAATTTAAAAAACTGACAAATATACAGAAACAGAATTTATCAATTTCGAATTCCTTTCAGTGCTATTAATGTATACTGTAGACTTCCGCAATGTTGACAAAAGCATTGAATAGCTGATGGAAATCGATGAATAAAAATACAAAAATATCAGTCATCGAATCGAACCACGGACCTCCCAGTTGCTAATTAACTTATGAGATAAGAGCCGATATGGCCAAGTTTAAAATGAGTGCTGCTGTGCAGAATGGTCACTATAGTCTAGTGGTTAAGGCGCCCGACCGGCAATTGTGAGGTCCGTGGTTTGATTCCCGGTGGTGACTGATATTTTTGTATAGTAGCAGTCATAATTTCCATCAGTTATTCAATGCTGTTGTCAATATCCGCCATTGTGGAAGTCTAATGCCCGGTTTCTGAGTTGTTCATTAAGTTTAATGGATCATTGCCCTCTCAAGGAAAACTTAGTGTGGAGCAATAAATCAGTTTTTTGATTACCGTATATTTCAATAAATATTTAAGTTACAGTATTGAAACATCTTTTTAACGAATCTTTATATTATTAGGCAGATACGGTCGTTTTGCGACCTTAACACGTTTTAATAACTACAGAAAAAAACTAATTGCCATATTTGGCATCATTGATGGATTGTAACTCAGTAACGAAGGGTTACCAAATATGGGTTTATCAGATGTTTCGATCCTAGAATTCGATGAACAATAATTTCTCCTAAGCATAAATCACAATAAAACATGCTATCACAATCGACTATCACGTATAATTTATTCTACAGTTGGCATTAGTGATGTGATGCAGGATGAATTTTTGTGGAACACAGATATGAATTAGACCTAACCTTTGATTCAATTCGCTTAGTCTATTTCATGTCTGTATTCCACAAAATGTCACTCTGTATCATGTCACCAAGGCTGCGGTTCTAGTTTTATCCTGTACTTATGCTGTCCCAGACATCTGATAGCTATAATAAGTAGCCTATAGATCTGACATGTATGATGGATGAATTTATAGAAAAATACTAATTCAATTTGAATAATTATCATTTATTATTATACTTAACTGAAATATTGGAAATAATGATTTGTTTCTCTCAAACAAATATGTTATTCTTATGAATGAAACCAGATGAATAAGTGGGCCTGGGGGCTATCTTAAAATTGATTCAATAGCATATAAATGATGAAGCTCATTTAAAAAATCATGTTTTCTATAGAAGAAGTCCTGAGTGCTTTCCCTTTTTCCCTTTAAATGCAAGCAAAATTTGAAAATCATTACACATACATCGCTGAGCATTCCTTAACGGAAGACCCATGCAACATTTCCAGCAAGGGGGCCGGAGGGCTATCTATGAATCTGATTCAAATTGCATATCATCGAGAAGCTTATTAAAAAAATCATATGCTCCTGAGAAGATTTCAGTTCCTTTCCTTTCTTCCTTATAATTATCCTTTAAATGCAATCAAATTTTGAAAATCCTCACACACATTGCTAAGCATTCCTTGAAGGAAGATCCGTGCAAAATTTCATTGAATTTGGTCCACGCGTTTAGCTGTAAACGCGTTACATACAGACAGACAGATAAATTCAAAACTGTCGACTTGAAACAGAGACCTCTCTTTGTTCGGTCAATAATAAATAAAAAGCATTTTCTCAGGAAGAAAGCAGGTCAGCCCACCCAGTATAACAAGGGTAATAGATCAAAGAGGCTCACTGTAGCCTACCAGAAATTGGTAAAAGAAGCTTCACACAATGCAAATAGGGATTCTTCAAATAAGACCCCTGAAGGAATGCTGGATTAAAGAAGTGTTAGGAATTTCTTACCGGAAAGGTAAAATCAAGGTACTGCATTTGGAAGCAAGGAGGGTTGCCTACGAGCTCCTCACAATGTGCATTGGTCATTCGACTTCGAGCACCTTTTAGATGGAGGAATGAACGGTCTCTAAGACTACGGTTTGATTAGTGTGTTTTATAAAACGCTGCATTTTGCATCCCATAAAACTCTGTCAAATACATGCAGCTATCACGCATCCAATCAAACCAGGGATTTTTTCTTGCGCGGGCCGCTGCGATTTATCTAGTTGTTTCTGAAATCATGCACTGTACATGTCTCGATACAACCGTTTCTTTGGCTGTTTTGTGTTTTTGTATATTTTTATGTTTATAGTTTTACATACAGTAGTTCATGTTTAGTTCTATGTTCATAGTTTTATATTAGCATCAAAGAAACAATACGCAGTACGGTAGCATCATACAAAATAATAATAATAATAGGGCATATTTAAAAAATAAATGCTTGGTCAATGTTGAAGTTCTAAATTGTTTATGTACATAATAATGTAGTGAAATGCACGCCATTGAATTCAATAGAGATATTGCAAAATGTCTTGAATAGATAAATTTTTCTCAAGTGTCAAGCAAATGATGAGTGCTGACAAGCAGATTGGTGTGGGTTCTGTAGCATCGCTGTACTTGCCCTTTTCAAATTTTTTGGCATTTTTAACCGACTTCCAAAAAGAACAAGGTTACTATATTCGACGTGTTTTTTATTTTTTTTTATGTTTGTACATCAATCATTTGAACAATATTGAACCGATTTCGATGATTTTTTTTTAATGAAGAGCATCGCTCAGCGGTGGTCCCATCAAAGTTTCGCAAGGATCGGCCCAATACTAAACAAAAAGGAGCATTCTTCGATGTCTTCATTTCAATCAAGTTTGAATAGGATAGTTCCACACATAACCGCCAATCGGATAACCGGTGTCGTCTACCAGGCTGATCATTGTATCATACGGAGCGCTTTACTGTACATCTAGACAGTTTTCGAAATCATATGATGCAATGCAATTATGCCGGGTAAACGACCGGTTACCCAAAGCTGGTTCAGTGTGAAACAAGCCTGTAATGTCCCGTTTTGACCAATCACGTGAACTTAATTTGAATCGAGAATAAGAAGAATTTATAATATTTCTGTCCATATGAAAATTGTAAATAATTTAGTTGATGTTATTGAGTCATAGGAATAAGGTTATTTAGTTTCAATCATAAGTTGGAGAATTTGGAAAAACAGCTGATCCCAGAATTATTTTTAGTTTCGCTGCGGTGATGGATTAAGAATATTTATTCGCCATTTGTGCGTACAATAGGCTATTTTGAGGTTATATGTTTGATGATCCTTTTGTACTAGCTCAAAGTTTATGTTTTTTATATTAAAAAAATATATATGACTAATATCACGAAAAATATCGTACATAACTCATCTGGGAAGATGTTTACCATACTCGTATGATAATACCGCACTCAACTTCATCTCCTGCGTTAACTTATCATATTTTCAGTAAACACAATTTTCCACACCTGTAACGTAATACAGGCCTACTATTTCAGTGTAGGTATATTCTGAAAGTGACCACATCAAAATGAATCAAAAGCCATTCACTTTTAAGAAGCCTTTCGCTATTATAATTTTCCTAAATACAATCAATATTCCTCATTAAATAAAACGTTGTAGAATTTTCCTTAGTTTATCTTTTCTTATAAATGAATTCTTAGTTACTTAAATTTGGATGTTATAAATTAATTATTGGCTTGCTAATTTGATAAATATTTCATAATGTAGGCTTTAAGAAATTTATCATGTTACTAAAAAGCTTAAAATAAAACATATTTTAAAACAAAAAAAGAAACCGACTTCAGTGAAATGATAAAATACTCACGTACTAAAAAGTTTAAAATAAAGTATTTATTTTAAACAGAAAATTTTAAATTTCATACAAGTAATCTTTTGAAGTCGGCGCCATAATTTCCCATAAACCTCTAAAATATAACAGAATTACTCTGTGATGTTTTCCATGACGAAATAATTGAACAATCTAATATCAAAACTGACACTGTATTTCAGTAAAAGTGGGTGTAAATCACATATTCAATAGAAATACAGTGTTAGTTTTGATATTAAATAGAATTTCTTATCAATCACTTCCTGGTGGTTCAGAACCCACCTAAAACTGCAGGTCCAACTCATCAATCTCCATCAACCAATTCATTACCCACGCAAAGGTCTCAGACCTATGTGGGCTTCATCCTCCAAAAAAATACAGTGTTAGTTTTGATATTAGATAGAATTTCTTATCAACTTCATAAAATATTTGGCGCCGACTTCAAAAGATTACTTGTATGAAATTTAAAATTTTCTCAGTTTAAAATAAATACTTTATTTTAAACTTTTTAGTACGTGAGTATTTTATCATTTCACTGAAGTCGGTTTCTTTTTTTGTTTATATATGTTTTATTTAATACTAGTAATTGTAAGAACAGTAGACCTCACGCCCAATAATAAGGGTGCTGCCTCTGAGTCCTTGTACTCAATAATAATCATCTACATCGCAAAATTAAACACAATCATCAAACCTAACCCTTGATTCAATTTGTATAGCCTATTTCATGTCAGTTTTCCCCAGTGTCATTGTATCATATCTATAATGTTGTGTTTCTATTTTCCCACCGCTGATTGCTCAAATCAGATCAGATTTCACATGTCTGATGAATGAATTTATAGAACAATTTGTAAAATTTCATTTTATTGAATTTGTATAATTATCATTTATTTAGAAATCACTTGTTATTATACTTAATTGGAGTACCTACTAGAAATTATTTGTTTCTCATGAACAAATAAATATGTTATTCCTATGAAGGCTCAACCAGATGAGCTTGTATATATTGTGCAGCTTGTTTATAAGATTGCTTATATTGTATGCATATAATTATTGTTAATCTGACTTGTGTTATACTCCTTAACCGGAGTCTCCAATACATATTCTACAAAATAAAAAAATGGTAAAACAAAGAGGTTATATAATACAATTGATTGTAATCCATATGGTCAGAAATTGACTTGTTACATAAGAATTTTGATTGCATCAATGAGCTGAGAAGAATGAGATATCACTCAGTCGGGTGCGAATAACCTTTCGGGGATCCGACATTGGTCACATTTCATCAACACTTTTCTGTCCGCATAGAATGGGACTTACATCACATAGATTTTAGATGACGGTTTTCAATATACAGTTAGAAGAGAAAGAGAAATAATTCAGAGGAATATACAGTTCAATAATAGATGAAACATTTTTGCACTCTTTCATTTATTAATAATTCATCACATTCATAAATTACAAACCTTAAATAGTCAAAATGAGTAGGAAACAAATTGTATGATCACAATAATTGCTTAGTCATAGAATGCCTCTCACATAATAGAGAGTTTGCACAAATCTACTTTAAAGATAACGATAATGCTAACCTCGACATTTTAAGCATCTGCCTGCTCTAAAATCGAGATGCTGGAGAGCAAGCAGATGCATAGAGTATTGAAGTTAACATTGTAGTTATTTTTAAACAGTACTTCCTTAATATTTTAGATGTTGCTGTTTTTAACGTATTTTTGCGCAAATTCTTCGATATAATGGATTTTTTTGCAAGAAATACATTTTGTGACAAACAAGATGGCGAGTCTAACCCAGATAGAAAATGGATGAATAGCGGCCGTACGTGTCATAAAAAATCAGTGATATTTTTCTGACTCATGAATTTCTATAAAGTTCAAAGTTTGATAAACAATAATATTATAGTGATATTTGATGGATAGATTGTATTGAATGCTGAATATAATAATTAAAAAAAGCACTGCATAGATGCAAGTACAGTACAGGTATTGCCATGGTAAACATTTAAAACAAGAACCTGGGAGTTAAACCCACCATTTTTATCAGTACATGTAGTCAGAGAAAATGATGATGAAGAAAAAGAAGAGGAACTGGAATGTAGGCTACTGTTTAATGTATATTTAAAAAATACATGTACAGTAGAGCCCTGGTTATCCAAGCCCTGATTAACCAAACTTCAAATTAACCAAGCTACTGACACACAACCAGCAGTATCACATGGAAATATTGTGTGATTTGTTAACGTCAACAATAAAGCAATAATTACAGTGCTTTACTCATCAAAATAATCCGACTAGAAATAGTAGTTTATGCAACGATTTTATTTTGACCCTTATTAAAGCACGAGTTAGATGTAAGTTATAACACGAGCGAATGCGAGTATTATAAATATCTCACGAGTGCTTTAATGGCCAAATAAAATCGTTGCATACACTATTTTATCTACGACCACCAGTATACATTTAATTAAAACAATTTCATTTTACCTGTGACTGTCAGAGATACCTAACCTCTCATCTCAAATACGAGAAGTTATAGTAGATAAGCAGCTATACTAGGTTACTAGGTTAGCAGCTTAGTTAGCAGTTGATCAAATCAGCTGATAGTTTCACAATATTGAATTACGATATTGATTCCATCAAAAATGCTTCTGATTGGTCCAGAACCCGTGTTATAATGTAGAACCTGTACTATAATGAGCTCTATATACAACGGGTTCCAAAAAGCATTTCGAAAAGACAGCTGTTTTGGCATCAATTGTGAAACTGTAATGTATACATTATGACATGGTCGTAGATAAACATATTTAAGGTTGTCTTACACACAGCCCAGTGCGATAAAATACGAAGGCTAAATAAAAACATTTGAGATCGTCTCAAGTCTAGGTTTCCAACTACACGGCCTTGAAAAAACAGACAGCAGACAGGGCAGGAATACACAGCAATTGATGTTTTTGGTATAGGAACCTAAATCAAAAGCATCAATTGTAGTATATTCCTCACTTGTTTGCTTTTCATTTGTGCCTACATAGTTGGAAACCATAGCTTTATACAGCGCAGTGCAATTTCGCCACCAATGGTGACTGAAGGTCTTTTTTTGTGGGGGGCCATTTTGCTGTATCAGTCTAAATTTTTTTATCCCAGCTACCATTGGCTCATATTAATTTGGTTACTTGAGGCTCTACTGTGCATACAATCGCCATCTTGTTAGTCACATAAATGGAGGTGTCAGAAAGTGTAGGGAGCATAAATTCTGGAAAGTGATGACAAAGAGTAGCTGCAAAGATGGCGACAGTATCACTCATATCAGCAATACCAACGACATCTTGAGCAGCTATGCCAATGCTTCCTTGCTTCCATTTTGGTTTATTTTATTGACGGTATATGTTTTGCTCCCTCCACTTTCTTACACCTCCATGGTCACATACGTTATCAATCAGTATCACTATGATCGGCAGCAAGGTTATATCGTACAGGCCCTTTTTCATTCACATAGGGTATGATCGAATTTGCTTTGAAATATCGTTTGGCTCCCAATGTGGGGCAACAACGCGATCTACAATTCCTTGACTGGGCAATCAAATAAACACCTAATCCCAGCAAAATCACCAAATTGACCATCAATGCAATAAACATCCGGTAATACCATGTGGTATGCATTATGGAACTGGACAGTGATTTTGGGTAACACAGTGATTCTGAATAACCATTATCAGGAACTGCTACCAGTGTTGCATCACCATGACAAGAGCTGCATTCATAGTCATTGGGGCCATGACAGGTTCGGCACATGTAGTAACAGGGTAGGCAGTGACCTTCAGTGCCTGGGTAGGTACCTTCTGGACAAACAGCACTACAAACTCCGTCTGCCAAATAAACACTCGGGTCGCAGTCTGAAACAGAAGAAAAGTAAATGAAATAAACATAAAAAAAGGGATACAAAGTAAAAATAATACAATCGCATATAAATGATAATCCTAACCTGCAAAGATTTACATTAACTAAATGAAATTTAAAGGGATACAAAAGTATAAATAGCACAAAAAATATAAAATGTTGATCCTAATCTGTGAAGATTTAGATTATCTAGATTGAATTTTATGAAGAAAACAGTTTTGGGCTGAAAGCCTTTTTTATCTTCACATTTATATCAGTTCAATTCGATTTTTTCATTTATAAAATGTTTATCCTATGTCATTAACAGCTACTTGCTGTTATCTGTTCATGAGACTTGCACTCAAAGAGATTGAATAAGAAGAAGAAAAAATAGGATAAGAAGAAGTAGTAAAAGACGGAGAACAAGAATAAGACAAAGGAGAAGGAGAAGAAGGTGAAGAAAAAATCAAGATGTGGAGTTGAAGAAGAAAAAAGAAAAGAAGAAGAATGAGTAGATGAAAAGAAGGAAAGAAGTTGAAGAAGAAGAAGAAGAAGAAGAAGAAGAAGAGAAAAGAAAAAAGAAAAGTATCAACATATGGTTTTGATGGAGTTTGAGAAAAATAAAATTTGTTAATTGGTTAATATGAAACGTTCTAAAAATCCAGATTAAATTGAATGTTTGTAACAGTGACCGATTAGATTGGTCAGCAAAAAAGACACTGTTCTCTGCTGAAAATCACTTCCCGATGGTTCGGAACCCACCTAAAACTGTAGGTCCAACTCATAAATCACCATCATCCAACTCATTACCCACGCACAGGTATCAGACCTATGTGGGCTTCATCCTCAAAAAAAAAATTAAAAAAAATCGGGCAACCTGCTAGTTTAAAATATTGGGGTACATTTTTTGAACAGGGAATACTTCAATTTACTAGCAGACAAACAATTTCTTTTGCTGGAAATACAATTTCCAAAAATTTTATTTCGTATATATCTAGTGAAGAAATATAATATTGTAGATTTGTGTTTTACCTTTTAGTATTATTTGGTACTATATGATAGAATATTGATGTAAATTTGCAAATGTATTGAATAAATAAAAAAATGGAAATAAAAATCCTTGACCAGACTGGACAAAACTCAATTATGATAATATTTGTCATTATATAAGTGATCCAAATACAAGCACTGGTTTTTTAACAAAGCTTACACATAAAATTGAATAGAATTGATAGAAAAATGACCTGATGCGAATCGTCTAAATGTCTAGAACATAATATTTGAGTTCATGGGAATCTTCTAATTTACCCATAAATGTTACCAGTGGTATCTGATTGGTATATTTAATTTTCAACGTTCAACGTTCATTATACAATTTTCAATGTAGCCTATATACATTTGAATAGATCAATCAGAACCCACCGGTAACATGCACCGGTTACCGGTAAAGCTCCCAGGAACTTAATCATTGTCAGGCTCCTAATAAGCGTTGTTTGATGATTTTTATAAGAAGGCCTTTACATATGTTGACTGAGTATCACGGACTAGATTTATGTTTGCCATAAAATATTATATAAGTCACTGACTGAAGTTATTGTATGGTAATAGCATTACTGAGAAAAGTTCAAACCAATACGTCATTTAGTTCTGATTGTATTCTAGTAAATCAATATTTTACAATTAAAAACATAGAATGGTTACAGGTATCAAGCACCACAGGACTTTGCACCCAAAACCACCTAAGCTTTTGATGACATCAAAACATTCAATAACACAGTTTTAGAAACATTAAGGATCAAAAAGAGAAAAACATGCACTATAAAGATTGGAAATAATAATAATAGTTCACATGGAAGTTCGGAATCACATGTATGATAATGGGATTGCAGAGAGAAAATAATAGACCAGGAGCTGGATGGTTCTGAATATGGAAAATGTGAGGACCGCATTCTGTAAATGGTTTTGAACTCAGAAAAGCTTGCAGAATCGAATTCTGGATGCTGCCAGGATAAATAATGGTCAATTTTTTTTAAATACCCCCTCTCCCCTAGATATCAAGAAAATGTACTGAAACAATGGATTGGAACTATTTTAATGATTGTTTTTATTCATTTTTTATTGCTGATGATTCTTACGAGTCCGAGACTTGTGTGTGGGTAAGAAGAAGAAGAAGGAGAAAAATATGAGAATGACGATGAAGAAGATGAAGTAGAAGAAGAAGAAAAAGTAGGAAATGAAGAAGGAGAAGAAAGATACAATTACAGAGTATTATTACACAGAATGTTTCAGGAGATTTTCGCCCTACTGCTTCAGATCATTTTTCTGTTGATTTTTTGAATTTTGATTGTTGATTGTTGAATTTTTCTGTTGACGTAAATATCAGTCAAAAAATGATTCGTTACAGAAATAAAAATGACGAGATATTTTGGAGCTTGGAATAAGTCGATGCAGTAGGACAGATTCTTCCTGGAACACTCTGTATGTATCATCAATATACATGCTTACATGCTCATGCAATTGCTACCTTACATGACTAAAGAGATGGCGGCTCTACACTGGATATATAAAATAGTGTATGCAAATATTTTATTTTGCTTCTATGCCACTCATCTCGTTTTGCTCATGTCCTAGCTTACATCTCACTTGTGGCTTTTTAAAGGCAGTGATAAATACAACCGATGTATAACCTACTATTTAAATGTAAACTTATGGAGAACATGGAGATATAAGAAAGTAAGGGAGTATAACGAATACCGCTCATGCTAAAAATGAATAGACGGAAAGGAAGCAAGCAGAAGCGGCATGGAAGCATAACTGCCATACGCGGCTATTTCACCACAAATTTCAAACTAAGTAGTTCACTTTTATAAGATTTCAATTTCTTGACAGTTCAAATGTTTTAACTACGCTTATCATCTGTGGGAAACTATTTGCTTCTTAGAACATTTATCAAGATTTAGCAGTCGTATTGATCACATTCGCTAATTATGACTAACCTACAACAAAGTGTAGAGTGACAGTCATCTCGAGCCGAGGTAGAGCTCATGGATAAATAAATAAATATATATATATATAACAATTGCAACAATATTGGTGTATATCTATAGTGGATTATAGCCGCCAATAGCCGCTTAAGATTTTTTTGTAGATTACGTCTTGGAAACTCCAGTTAAGGAGTATAAGATAAGTCAGATCAACAATATTATACACTAGATACCATTTATTTATTTATTTTATTTGAACATTACACAATGCAATAGTATCCCTCTAGCTGTAAGCTATTTGAGGGATATTTTATTAAGACATTATATTACAATCAAATTCAACAATGAACAACAATAGATTCCTTTTCGTAATCTATATAACTGTATATAGCCCATTATATTTTCTTTGTAATCCATTGATCTGTCTATTGTCTATTGCACCGTAAAAAATCAAGTCACTTAAACAACCAATCAATATGGTATCGCTCTTCACTCATTGACACTTATTACTCTGGGATACACTTTAATACTCACTTGACACTCCTATTTTCTACATCATAATGTGTTTCTTATTTTTTATTGAACAACTCTAACCTTCATTAATAAATATTTTTTTTTTAGCTTAAACTAAATCATTTATTCTCATAAAATAGATTTTTAATTTTGTTCGAATCTCACTGTTCCTCTGTAACATTCTCAACTCCAATGGTAATGAGTTTAAAAGAAATGGAATTCTACATTCTGGGGCTCTTTTACCATAGGCATTGTTATATCTCTGAGTTCTATAGATTCTATGTCTTAATCTGTAATCTATTTCATTCATTTCTCTATATTCATTCTTGAAATAGTTACGTGACAAGTAATTTGGCTAGAGCTTCTACTGTCATAATGCCTAATAACTGATGTTCAATACCATTAAAAAGAGTTCTAATAATTCTTTCTATGGTCCTATGCAGTGGCTGTTTTATATATTTTGGTGCCAAGTAATATATAGTAATTCCATAGAAAAGAGTGCTTTGAATCATTGAGTAGTATATCATTCTTTTAGTATTAACAGGAAAATAACCGCTTATTCTAGAACATTTGTAAAGTGCAGCTCTCATTATCTTCAAAAGTGAATTGTTATGTGACCTGAATCGCATATCAGCATCGAACGTTATTCCCAAATGTTTAATACTCTCACAAAAATCAAGTTTTTGACAGTCACATCCATTCATGATTTGATTCTTTAAACATTCTGTTTTATGACAGGTTAACTTAACTAATTCATTTTCATTAACTTGAATTCTCTGATTCTTAAATACTATTACTTTAGTCTTTTGTGAATTTATTTTGAAATGATTATTAAAGAAGTACTTAACTGCTAAATCAAGATCTTGTTGTATATGTCTTAAACCTACTTTTAAATCTTTATGTATTATATACAGAATATTATCATCAGCATATTGCATAACTTTACTTTTAAATTTTAGGCTGGCGAAATCATTTACATATATGTTAAATAAAATTGGCGATAATATGCTTCCCTGGATCAATCCGCATGTTTGTTCGTAACTGCTACTAATACAAGTACCTATTTCAATCTGCAGAGTTCTATCTATGAAATAGTTCCCGAACAACGCTAGTAATTTGCCACCAATACCTATTCTACTTAATTTATGAATCATGTTTTCATAATTTACAAGGTCAAACGCTCTTGTCAGGTCAGTTGTTACAGATATAACAAATTTACTATCATTTAAAGATCTATTAATGTCACCTGTCATATTTTCTAGTAAATCAATAGTTGAACTTCCGGGGATGAAACCATATTGATTCTCATTTATTATTCTGTGTCTAGTTAGATGTTGTTGCAACTGCGCACCCATAAAATGCTCCAGAATCTTCATGAAAACTGAAACTGATCCCACTGGTCTGTAACACCCCAGGTCTTTTTTTGATCCCTTTTTAAAAATTGGTCTGAGATGTGTTACCTTCATAAGTGGTGGTATATTTCCAGTCTCAATAATTCTATTAATAAAATGTATCAATATCAATCTCAGGTAGAATATATTGTTTATTATATCCTGTGCTTTGATCCTATCTGGTCCTGGTCCTGATTTTCTGTTTAGTTTATACATGACAGTATAAAGCGATTCCAAGTTCATCTTTCTGAAGTTCATACTTAATCTATCTCCTATTGAATAATTTCCTTCATTAAAACTTTGTGCTAAATCAAACGGTTGCCCATTCATGCCAGCGATGATATCTTCGATTGCTGATTTAAAATTATTTTTGAATTTTTCTGTCAAGTCCTACATATTTTTTTCATCTGTTACTTTAAAATTATTCTTTATTGATTCTATTATAGTTGGTTTACGTTTCTTATTTATAAATCGATTGATAATTTCCCACGTTTTTTTAGTGTTATTAAAGTTGTCAGAAAACAATTTATGATAATAGTTTCTCTTTTCTATACGAATCTTATTTGTCAGTTCATTTCTTAGTGTTTTAAATTGATCTCTTAGTTCTAAATTATTTTTGTCTCTTTTCAACCTTTGCCATGTGAGATTTTTTCTATCAATCAATTGCTTAATATTATTATTGAACCAGGGATTTTGTTCGTTTTTTATCTATTTTTATCTTTATTGTACTTTTATCATATATGTCTTTAAACTTTTTCACTATTTCATTATATATATCTGATGGGTCTCTTAAATCCAGTATTGGCCACCAATTTTCTTTTTGAATTAATTCATTAACTTTTCTTGTGCTGATAATATTCTTATGCTCGTTCTCTATATCTATATCTGAATCTTTACTAAAACTTATTTTCACCCCTGTCCAGTAGTGGTCTGAAATTTTGTTTTCTACTATGAACGCAGTGTAGGAGTTTTCATCGTTTAATTTAACATTAACATGGTCTAAGCAAGATGAAACCAAAACATTATTATAGAACTCTTCTCTAGTGGGCTTCTGGATACTATTATAAAGACCATTCGAATACAACACACCCAGATAATCCTCTGATCCATACCTATCATTCAAATAACAAATATTAATGTCACCCATCATGATAATATTCTTTTCGTTTTTAATTTTAGGCATTGTTAGAAATTTTTCCAATTCTTCATTGAAGAGATTTAGATTTTGGTTTGGAGGTCTATAAAATGCTGCTATTAGTATTGACTTTTCCCCATTATAGATTTTCAAGCATAATAACTCTGCAGATACGAAATCATATTCTATATTCTCTATCTTTAAATTTTCTCTATAGAAGATTCCTAATCCTCCACCCCCTCGGCCATCTGGCCTACATCTGAAAACATTCGAATATCCAGGGATCCCATACAAATCAACTTCTTCCATCCTCAAATTAATTTCACTTAATACTATTACATCTATACTACAGAGCACTTCATTTAATTCTGATTTCAGTGTATCCCAATGTTTCCTGAGCGATCTCACATTGGTACTTAAACAAATAAGTTCACTATCTACAGAGTTATCTATCCGTTTTAAAAAATTTTTCGATTCATTCCAGTTTTGGAAATTTATGAAGTTATAATTTACATTCACATCGTCCTCATCTAAATCTTGCATATTCACTAATAATTAATGTTCAATTTTTGTCGAGTCGACACTTTACAGTTCAACGTAAAATCAATCACTAATAGAATATCTTTCCTAAATTTCAAAACTATAATTTTACTTGCCATAATCAGTTTTATTTAAAAGTGTTTGCATTGCTTTTATGTAAATGGGACAGTTTGTGTCATTGACTTTATGATTATGACTTTTTTTCAGCTTTCTGCAATTTACGCATGATGGGCTCTGTGATTTATTTGGACAGGCTTTGAAATCATGGCCTTCTTGAGCGCAATGACCACAATTTTGGGATTTGCTCTTACAATATTTGGAAATATGTCCAATACCTTGGCATTTGAAACATCGTGAGAGAGCGACATAGTCTTTAACTCTACACGATGTCCAATCCACATATAAGCGTGCTTTATTGATTATTTCTCGCCGAATTTCTGGAGAGCATTCAATGACCCAATGTGTGGTCTTTCTATCTTTTTGCCCTACTTTGAATAATGGGGAAAATTCCTTTTCAAATTTACTTTGTTCCAATGTGCTAGAGAAATTCCTATTGAATACTTCAACTCTAAGATCCGTTTCATTAACCTCAATTGGGACATTATATATTATAATTCTCGGCTTTTTCAACTCGGGTACGCTTATTTTAAGATTTTTATTTTCTATGATATTTTTACCAAGTATTTTATTCTTATCTTCAGATGAGTCCAAGACTAACAGAACTCCACCACCACGCACATTTACTGCTTTTTTAATTTTAAGAGATTTTTCTCGCGGAATATTTTTTCTCAGAGATTCTCTTATTTTTACACTAGATTCACTTTCACTTTCTGATAATATGCTGGGTTTCACAATAACAACGTTATCCTTTTTCACTATCTGCCGCAGTTGTTGTCCCATTTCCGGTTTTTGCTGCTTCATTTTATTAATTTTTCCAGGTAGCTGTACCACTTCTGCAAACGATCTTGCAGTAGCAGTAGTAGTAGGCGGCTGTCCTCTGTTGAACTCGGATGAGAGCTGGTTGATGCTTCTTTCCAACTTCTCCAATCTGCTTACAACCTCGTTCTTCTCTTTTTCCTGGGTCTTCTGCCTCGTTTCGACTCTGGTTATTATCAACGCCAGCTTGTTGCACAGTGAGTTGTATTGGTCGAAATCGTTTCTAGAGAGCTTTTTTTTTTCAAAAGTTTCACTGCCCCAATTTATGAGATCGGAGTATAATTCGTGAAGAGTTCCCACGTCTTCCAAAATACTATGGTCCATGATGTTGGATATTTTGCTCACATTTTGGTCATCCACGTAGTTCAGGCTGCGACTCTCAGTGTTTAGTAGGCTGCTTGGATTTTCATCTTCTTCCTCAAACTCTGTTGCTAATAGAGGTGGCAATTTCACCGGTGAATGAAGTTTTGCCGGTCTATTCATAATTGAATTACTTCGAGAAAATTAACTTCATAACAACTTGAACAATTTTTCAATATTCGAATAAAACGACAAGTTTAAATTTGCTGACAGCTCGATTACTGTTAACTATTTCTACAACTAGTCTACGTTAGCACTACGATGTTTACTCTATCGCGTTCGGCTGAATACTGATAACCATAATTACTAAATCAATTAGTTGAGGTGAGGCTTAATTTTGATGTGAAAGGAGCTCTTGTACACTATAAAAAGCTTTATCAACTAAATATTTTCTCAATTGTTTTTTAAATATTTCTATATTTTCAAGACTCTTTAAAAACTGCGGTAGCTTGTTGTAGAATTTCCTACCAATATAACTAGGTTTTTGTATGAATAAGCTACTATTGTGACTCACCAAGTGATAATCTCCTCGGCTTTTTGTATTATAATCATGTATGTCAAGATTTTGGTTACACTTTTGAGACTTTATGCTCCCTCCACTTCCTTATACCTCCATGACAATTAATAATATGCAAGAGTCACAATGTGAACTTGCCATCTCAGTTATTCATGTATAGTTAACAGAAGTTTAAAAAGTTTTATAAGTTTAATTTGTGTTAATTGGTTAGTAGAAGGGATGAATGACTCACCCCCTGTCATTCCTGGAAGCGGCGTTCCTCCACCATAGTGCAGTAAAGACTAAGAGCCAGGCACATCAACCTACAACTAAACTAAAATCTCATGAAAATACAACAATATACACATAAATTAAATGTGAAAAAATATTTAACATTGAGAAAATGGATAGGAAAATGTGAGAAAATATAACAAAAATGAACAGGAGACTAAAGAGTGAAAATTATGAAGAGAATTGAGAATACAAGAAAATAAATATGGTTCAACATAGAAGATAGAAAATAGAACTGTTGAAAAATATTTGAAATTGATAAAAAAGAGATAGCAAAAATATTTCGATTTAGATTACTAATATTGTACATCGATTTATAATAACAGCCTGAAACACACTCAACTTTTATAAAATCAGTTTTATCGAATGAAACTTCACAATCTGTAAGTGATCATGAAGAATCAGTGTATTTTAATCCAATAAAATCTATGTTTATGAATTTCAAGTTTATTTTAGGCTATTGTCATTCAACAGTACAGTGTTTGAAAGAACAAAACCAGTATTACTGGAACCATGAAAACTGTATAGAAATACATCGATTGAAATACATAGGAGAATTATTCTACATTGATTGAAATACATAGGAGAAATATTCCAATTTCTTCATTTTGAACTACTTTGTTCTTACTAACAAGGTTGAGACATAGGGTGCAACTAATGCACATATTATGCAAATACCAGCTTTCATTAATATTTTTTCTTTAAATTGTTGTTGATTAATTATATTGATAATGCTCGTTCGTTCCCAAAACCCAAAAGCATTGAGTATTTCACCTATTTGGTGTATTGAGTTACTGACATGAGACAAAATGTAAAATATTACTACAATAATATTTGGAAACAAGCTTCTTTGCTGTTTGCTGGTGAAAATATTGTTAATAAATGAATCTTTTTAATGAAAACGGTTAATATTCGTTAATAATGCACAAAATCAATCTAAAATCTACTGATAAGTAGGAAAATGAATTTTTATTGTCATCTGAAGAAAGGTTTCACATGATGGACCCCCAACCAAAGTCTATGACACCCTTAAACCCCCTAAACAAATTATTTCCCCACATTTAAGGCTGTCCCAGAAAAAAATGGAGGGGGGTTCAAAACACTGTCTGGGGTTTTCCACACTCAACAAATGGGTTGTGGAGAGGGGGTTACCGAAAAATATTCAAAATTCAAGTGTGAAATGACACATTAAGGTAATTTTTAATTCTTAGTTTACAAGAGTTTGGAGGCCAAAAAGCTATGGTTTTATCAGTAGATATTAATAGTTTGTTGTATGATCATAAAATGGACAAATATGCATGATAGTTATTAACAATAATAAAATATGGATACTTGGCTGTAACAGGAAGCCTGGAAGGGGTGGAGAGGACATGCGCGGATCCAGGGGGGGGGCACTAGGGGCATGTGCCCCCCCCAAAGGCTCAGACACAATACACAAATAAAAAATAAAGTGCACAGCCGAAATTCTTGTGCTGTCATGGAGAGAAAAGGTCAAGCAAAGATGGAATTAAATATTCCAATTTCGATAATATTGGTCTCAAAATATCGATATAAAAATATCGGATATTGGAACCAAAATATCAATATTTCGATCATATCGATACCTGATACCATATCCCATCCATCCCTATTACATTTGCAAGCCAAAGTATTCTCTATAAAAAAGGTTATGTTTACTTTGAAACCGCAGTCAAACAACTCTGTTGTGTGTAAATCGTTTCTTTTGGAGATTTGGAGTCAAGATTATTGCAGTAAGAATGAGGAAGCATCGAGAGGAGTTTGTGCTTTAGTTCAACCAAGTGAGTATGTTTGTGAACATATTACTGTCATATATGAGTTTAATGTGATACATCATACATATTATTCATGTCATACATTAATTCAATTATCAATATTCTTCCTCAAGTATTATAGAACATCCTTTTCAAAAAGGTATTTTTCCAGCAATTCATTTTCAACCATTCACATAAACGCAATACATTTATATATAAACACACACGTGCGCGCGCGCGCGCAATATGTTAGGGTATGCAACGCGGGGATACGGAGGGCTTGCATAGTAT
This sequence comes from Conomelus anceps, assembly GCA_948455865.1. NCBI lineage: Eukaryota > Metazoa > Arthropoda > Insecta > Hemiptera > Delphacidae > Conomelus > Conomelus anceps. Next base: position 146,829,137 of record OX418216.1, read on the forward strand.
ATATACATATATACGTAGAATAAATATATATATTCTATGTTGGCGTCATCCATGTGCCCCCCCCAAAACAGATCCCTGGATCCGCCCCTGGGAGAGGGTGATTAGATGCCTTTATTATTTTTCCTGGGAGGGCGAAGTTAAGGCGCAGCCGGCCCTCTATTCCACTGAACCCCCCCCCCTTTAATTCTAACTTAAAATTCATACTTCTTTAAAAATTTTATAAGTACAATATAAGGGGTTTGATCAACGATAATGAGAGATTTATTAGCATATCCCTATATCTACCTCGAATATCCCTATATTTAGTGAAATCAGGTTTGGCAATTTTGAAAAATGGCCAAAAATAGCCATATGGACAAGTTCAAAAGTCAAACTGGTCGAAGAATCAAATGTGATCACTCATTTTGAAGAATATTTCATTATGTTCAAGAATGTAGAGAATACAGTTTCTCGAAAAACTGATTTTTCTTGAGGTAATAGCAAAAAAACTGGAAAAGTCCTGAAATTTTGGATTATTTCGAAATTACAGGTGTATAATGCATTAGAGATGTACAATGTCTATGTTGTCATGTGAAGCCTTATATGCAAATAAAAAACTCTGCAGCACAGTCACATTTTCATTACTATTGAAGTGATAAGAGTCACACAATTCTTCTACCATTAAAAGTTATCACTAGTTTTAATGAGTGAATGTGAAAACCGATCTTGAAAAATCTTAATATGGAAAAAATCCCCCCCCCCAAATTTGTTTTGATGCACCTTGACATCATATCTCACCCTTGTAGGCACCCCTGATTGTCATAAAATTTCCAATTTCCACTTCAAAGTAAAATTTCCAGTTAATCTTGAATTAACTAAGAATTTGTATTTTTTAGTTCAAAGTTTATAAATAAAGCAGTATTGATTGGGCTTTACTTGATAGTGTTTCTTGTGATAAATTAAAAAAATAATAAATAGAATCATAAGATAAATTATAAGATTACCATAAGATTTTCAAAAATTTATAGTAGCACACCTTTTACTTCAGGAATCAGCAGTATAATCTCATCATGTCTGTAGTAAATTTGCATCTGTATATTTTTTAATTGTGTTATTTTTCAAACACTGTAGTTTCAAACTATTGATATCGGAAAAAGACTGTTCCCTGCCATAAAATCACTTCCCAGTGAGCCCACCTAAAACTGTAGGTCCAGCTCATCAATCACCATTATCCAACTTATTACCCACGCACAGACTTCAGACTTATGTGGGCTTTATCTTCCGAAAAAATATAGTGTTTTTTGTAGGTTACGTCTTGGAGACTCTGGTTAAGGAGTATAAGATGAGTCAGAAATGGTACACATTAACTGTTATAAATAGATTAAGATGAATGAATAAATACATTGAATCGATAGCAATAAACGAAGAATGAGAATGAAAGATGAATGAATAAATACATGAAATGGAAAGAGATGAATAAATATTCAAGACAACATTACCATCACCAACACAAATAAATTGAATGAGAATAATGTTAGTTATTACAATCCCAAACCTTAAAAATAACTAAAGAAAAATTTCAACTGTCCATACATGAGGCATATGCTGTGGAATAGAATTTTGAGAATTCTTAGTTGCTTGTATAAACAAGCATGTCACACATGGTTGAGTTCATGGGAGCCTTAACTTTACCGGTATATAAAATTTTACCGGAAATCAAGGCGTCTGATTGGTCTATTTGAATTTCTCAACGCCTATGAGTTTTAAGAGATCAATCAGGTAACACTTACCGGTTACAGGTAAAGCCCCTAAGAACTCAACTAATAGTGATTTCCTGAGAGCTTTACCAGTTACTGGTAAATGTTAATGCTGGCTTCTGATATTTAAGTTTTACAACATCTATGAATTATTAACATAAAAAACACTTTTAAATGGAAATTGACTCACGTTATGGCGTGACGGCCGTTTCGCTCTGTTGTCTAGAGCATCATCAGACGACCCACAGTACACTGTGTGGACACAGTGTACTGTGGGTCGTCTGATGTGTGGACACAGTGTACTGTGGGTCGTCTGATGATGCTCTAGACAACAGAGCGAAACGGCCGTCACGCCATAACGTGAGTCAATTTCCATTTAAAAGTGTTTTTTATGTTTATAATACATATTAGTGGAAACAAGATGGATCTTCAACATCACATCTATGAATTTTAGTAGACTAATCAGACGTTACCAGTAACATTAACCGGTAAATGAGAAGGCTCCCATTAACTCTTGAAGTTCCCATGAACGCAAACATTGTGATCCGGTTATACCGGTGCATGAAACTAATCGTTTGATTTGTCGATGAACGTTTATAGATAAATTAAACGTAACTTCATCCTCAAAAAAAAAAAAAAAAACTTATAGTTAGTTTCAAGCACCGGTGCAGGCTCCCGGAACACAGCCAATGGTTGAGTTCATAGGAGCCTTACCGTTTACCGATTAATGGATTTTACCAAAAACTAAGGCTTTGATTGGTCTATACAAATTTTTGAACGTTAAGAATTTTAATAAATCAATCAGACACCTTGATTTCCGGTAAAATTCAATTTATAGGTGCTAGGCTACCATGAACACTTGGTATACCACAGCGTAAACGTCATGAATCAACGGTGAAAATCCCTTTCGCTGCTTTTAACTTGCACAATTTTTCTGCAACTTTTTGGCACAATATTGTTCCGTCATACTTCCCAATGCCAATATGTAGATTAATGCAAATTACGAATTTAGTTTCGTTCTGAAGGGTGAATGTGTCTGCAGGTCTGAGTTCATCAAATCAAAATAAAATTGAAATATTATCTACTAGCAGGTGGCCCGATTCTATTGAATGTTAACTTCTAGAACGTGACGTAACCTAATACAAAATCAATTCAATAGTCCATCTTCTCCTTCTTTGGTGAGACATCTGCCGCAATGGTTTTGTTGTAATTTTGGCGTTTTTATGTCAATATAGATGTTTATTTATTCTTCTTTTTCTTCTCCTTTCTTCTTCTTCTTCTGCATCTCTTTTCCGTGCTCCGTGTTTATTCTTCTCCTCTCTAATTCTTCTTCAAAATCTTCTTCTCCTTCCACCATCACCGTCTTCCCCTTGCGTTTTCCTCTCTTCATCACTCCTTTCGGTTTCTGTTGCTTCTTCTTCTTCTCCACCTTGGTTCTCCTCATTTGTCCTAGCTTCTAATTCTTCTTTTTTTGTTCTTTCCCCTTCTTCTCCTTCTTTTTCTCCTTTCCCTCCTGCCTTCATGTTCTTCTGTCTTCTGCTTTTTCTTCTCCTCCTGTCTTCTACTTCTTCTTCTCCTTCTCCTCCTGTCTTCTTCTCCTTCTCCTCCTGTCTTCTTCATGTTCTTCTGTCTTCTTATCTTCTTCTTCTTCTGTCTTCTTACTTTTTCTTCTTCTTCTTCATCATCATCACCTTCTTCTCCTGTCTTTTTCTTATGTCTTCATCTTCTACTCCCGTATTTTTCTTATGTCTTCGTCTTCTTCTTCTTCTTCATCTGTCTTCTTCTAAAGTCTTCATCTTCTGTCTTCGTTTTCTTCTCCGTATTATCCTTCTTTTTTCTCTACTTCTATTTTAATCCCTTATTCTCCAGCGCTAGAGTCTCGTCGATAGAGGACAGCATTACGAAGTTTATATACCGTATGAGAAAGGAAAATCAATGCAGAACTTGTAATTGCAAACCCAATTTTTAAAGAGTAACCCACCATCAGTTTATGTGTTGGGCTGTACGAGTCTAGTTCTTAATGAAATATGTTATATTTATTTTATTTTTCAAGTAGCTTTTTTAAACTTTTTTCAATATGTATTTGTTCACGTGAATGATGTTTATGTTAAGTAAGACTGTGCTCAAGGGTTTTTGGGTCACAGTTTTTTCAAAGTTCGTCCTAATATTAAATTTCGTTAAGATATTAGTATGTCAACTACTGCCATGAGAAATTTTTTGTCAACTATTTTGTGAAATATGGGGGCTCAAAGTTGAAATTTCTCAGCAATAATCACATCAGCTGATTTAAACATTTCGAAATCAGATAAAGGGTTGATTACATTGGGATAGTTACTCGCTTAGCGAGTAGCGAGTTGGAACGTTACAGACCAAAAATTAAACTTCCAGAATTACCCCATACTATGGAATTTCAAAGACAATAAATAATATTGCAACAAAAAATTAAAATATGACGTTTACCAACAATTATTAAATAAAAGTTAAAAATTATTAATCAAAATAGTTCACAGAAAATACAATATATCTCATCTGAAGTGCTATGTTGGCAGCCTGCGCGGTTTAATGTCGACTTTGGCCACAATAATATTGTATTTTTGTGTTGGCTACTCTGCCAGCGAGTACCAAATTTGACCAAATCCAAAATTGTCTACTCGCTGGCAGATTCTACAAATTTGGTACTCGCTGGCAGAGTAGCCAACACAAAAATACAATATTATTGTGGCCAAAGTCGACATTAAACCGCGCAGGCTGCCAACATAGCACTTCAGATGAGATATATTGTATTTTCTGTTAACTATTTTGATGAAATTTTATTTAATAATTGTTGATAAACTTCATGTTTTAATTTTGTGTTGCAATATTATTTATTGTCTTTGAAATTTCATAGTATGGGGTAATTCTGGAAGTTACATTTTTTATATAATTCGGCTTGGTATGCTGAGCTGCTGAAGCATGGTTTTTTTTTTTTTTTTTTAGATTACGTCTTGGAGACTCCAGTTAAGGAGTATAAGACAAGTCAAATCAACAATATTATACACTATATTACATAATTACTTCAATTAGTTGAGGTGAGGCTTAATTTTGATGTGAAAGGAACTCTTGTACACTATAAAAAGCTTTATCAACTAAATATTTCTTCAATTGTTTTTAAATATTTCTATATTTTCAAGACTCTTCAAAAACTGCGGTAGCTTGTTGTAGAATTTCCTACCAATATAACTAGGTTTTTGTTTGAATAAGCTACTATTGTGACTCACCAAGTGATAATCTCCTCGGCTTCTTGTATTATAATCATGTACATCAAGATTTTGGTTAATATCATTCGTTTTTACATATAAAGTAGCTTCATACACATATAAGCAGGGTACAGTTAGGAGACCAAGTCTCTTGAACAACGGCCTACATGAATCTAATCTATTTACTCTTTCTATACACCTAACCGCTTTCTTTTGGATCTTAAACACCCTATCAAGATTTTGTTTTGATGAATTACCCCATACTAAGACAGCATACCTGATATGTGACAGTAAGAGCCGATGGTAAGCTGTAAAAAGGTTGTAAAATGGTTGGTCTGTAACTTCCTACTCGCTACTCGCTTAGCGAGTAACTATCCCAATGTAATCGACCCTTATCTTACAGTTTTTTATTAAAACACCAATTATATTTCAAACTCACAATCGATCGTCGATAATCACGCATTATAGTTTATGTTAGTTAAGTCAGTTATCCAAGTGATTTTTAAGTGAATGTAGAAGTAAGTTTAAAGGTAAAATAGGAAAATTAGGTAAAATAGATAAATAGGTAAAATATGCAAATTAGGCAAATAGGTAAAATAGATAAATAGGTAAAATTTGCAAATAGATAAAATAGGAAAATAGGTAAATGAGTGAATAGGAAAATAGGTAAAATAGGCAGATAGGTAAATGTGTAAATAAGTAAAATAGGTAATAGGCAAATTAGGTAAACAGGTAAAATATGCAAATAGGTAAATTAGGTAGATAGGTAAAATGGGTAAATAGGTAAATGGTTAAATAGCCAAATAGATAAAATGGGTAAATAGGTAACATGGGTAAATAAATAAATGGGTAGTCGTTAATAAAATAGTATATGCAACAATATTGTATTTAGCTTTTAAGCTCATTGTGAGATGTTTAGAATACTACTTGCTTTGCGTGTGTCCCAACTTACTGTACCTCACTTGTGGCTTAAACGCAGTTATGATGCATTTGCTGCATAAACTACTTTTGTGGAATGTGGAAGTATGACAAAATAATCGAGACATTTTACAAAAGTTGCAGTTAAATCGTACAAGAATCGAAGCACCTTGCTTTGAAGTGTATAGGGGTCATCATGCCATACTTGCCCAATCAAACAATACCATCTCTCACGTCATATTATGTTTTATTATTAAATTTCATAATCATAAATTCCATAATGCTATAGCACACTTACAAACATTTCAATAATTAGAATAGTCAACCGATTTCAAATTGATCAATAATATACTAATATCATAATTTATTCAACTGGTTTCACTGATAGAATACTTGTTACTCGTTTAAGACTATCTTATACATTACACAGAATCTATCACAAAGTTTAGTTTGAAGAATATATATGGTGATCTCAATTTTTATTTTTTTACAATTATCAGAGAGTTTGCACAATAACAATACTAGGTTGAATGTAATAATAATGCGCGCTAAACTGAACACTCTATGCATCTACCTGTTCTACAGCATCTTGATTTTCGTAGAGCATGCATATGCGAAGAGTGTCAGGCTAGCATTATCGTTAAATTTAACGTAGTTTTGCGCAAAATCTCTTTTATTATCATTATTTAATAATAGTCAGTGCTTGAATATCTCTAGTGATACACAGACTTGTAGGGGGATTTCCGACAGTAATTTATTTACGCTATTTTTTGACAATTATACTGTTATGATTTTAAAAATAAATTCATTTTTGACTTCAAAAACGATTTAGCACAAAGTAAGGTCCAGCTACACGAGCGGTAGAATCTTTCAGCGACAGAACGTTATTCTCTTAGGATAAATAATAATAATATTGCGGCCTGGCTGGCTTAGGTGTGGTGTCAGAGTTTTCAAGTCGCATCTGAATAAGTTAAGGGCCTCTGAAATGCCTTAACTACATTTTTTAAGCAGTTGGGACCGACATGCTTAACGTGTCCTCCGAAACACGGGAAAAATCTTCAGGTCAGTACTAGGACCTTTGGGTTAGCACACCGGCACTTAATCCACCCAGCTACGACCACTCCCATTCAAATTTTAAATTTAGACAAATATAAGGAAAAATTATATTGTAGCCTAACTAACTTGTAGTTTAGAATTTATGTGTGAGAATAAAAAAAATCAAATAACATACGAAGATAGACTTTTAAACATGGTTTCAAATATATTTATTTATAGACAGTGGGTCTCTAATAAAGAACTACAGGGGAGGTCAAGGTCAATCTTTAAATGAGAATTTCTATGTTCTGAGAAAAAAAGTTGAAAAATTTCTGGGAAGACATAATTAATACGCAACTAAATATTATAATAATTACACATAATTATATACATTGCTCTGAAGGTTGATGTGGAATTGACTTTCAAATTATTTTATTATTATTAAAAGTACAAATCAATTGGGTTTAGGTGATAACTTTGTTCCAATCAAAACCTTACTATATATTAACTATATTTATATAATACACTATACTGTTGCTATAATGTTGTACAATATATGCACATTCATCTATTGTTTTATCTAGTTTATTTCCAGTACAATTTTTATGAGCAGTTTCCTAACTTTTTGATAAATTTTTCAGCATGCATTCCAACTGAAAAGTATAAGGATAATAGAAACAATTATCGCACTTTCTTTCCCACTCTCTCCCCCCACCCACACCCTCACTCTCTCTCTCTCTCTCTCTCTCTCTCTCTCTCTCTCTATCTATCTATCTATCTTTCAGTGTTGAGTGGTAGAGGGTCTTGTTTTGTCACAACTTCACCCACAGCACTTTTTCTCTGTAAAGTGTGATAATATATCATATCTCTCGCTGTGTCTCACTCCCTCTATCTCTCTTCTATTCATCTTCTTATTCTTTTACTTCCTCAAGTCATAAACGAACAATAAATTACAGAGATAACTTTTAAAAATTCAACCCAGCACAATAAATAAGGGGCACCTTGATTAAAAAAAATAAAACAATACTTTCCCAACTACTTTAAGTTAGGTTAGGTAGGGCTAGGAGAGTGAAAATGAAATATTTTACAATCTTTATTACAGGATACTTACGTTTAATAAAGAGACAATTATTTAATAAGTTCAACTTAACCTAGATCGTGAATTGCTACAGGTGGGTCGCCACGAGAATCAACTAAAATGTATTCTTGTGGTGGCCAATGCCTTCTCGTGGCGATCCACCTATAGAGATATAGAATTCAATAATGTAATGCTCTAACACAAGCAACCATTAGAGCATTTATCCAATTAACGGGACGTCACGATCTAGCAAGGTTAGGTTAAGTTTTGATATTAGATTAAGCTTGTTAAATAGTGGCCTCCGTTTAATGCATAAGTAGTATCTATTTATGTAACAAAGCTTTTGTGAACCTAGAAATTTTTTCTATTATTTCGATAAGTACAACTATAGGGAGGAATGGTTGCAGGACAGTCTGTAGTAAGTGAGGTAAATCAAATAAATTATCAATATGGCCCAATAAGAAATACTGTATGGACTGTTAGGTAAGTAATATTAAATTCTTGGATTTCTTGTTCCATAACGATTTGCGTTGTTAGTATTAACGTTTTGTTGTAGATTCAACGACTTACAGTCAATTTTAATTGTGAATAAATAACATTTTTAGCAAAACGATTTCGAGTCATGGGCCTTATTTGAAGATGAGTCTCCATGACTCGAAAACGTTTGACCAAAAGTGAGTATAAATATTATTTATTCACAATTGAAATTGACTGCAAGTCGGTGAATTTACAAAAGTTAAGTAATATTACATAATTTTCGAAATAAATTATACTAAATATTATATTTGAAGATATTATATTAATAATGATGACGGAATAGTATTAATACTGAAAATAAGTACCAGATCATTAACCTAACGAGGGTAAAAACATCAATCCATTCATTGACCATTAATTAAATACTCTGATTTATAAAATTAAGGACCAAATCCATAATTTCTCACATTCATACTTCACCAAGGAATTTTACAGAGAAGATTTTACTAAGAATTTTTTACAGCTGTTTTAAGGATTCCCTCTTTGATAGCTCCTTGTAAAATAAATTAAAGTATTAATAACGAGTTGTAAACTAACGTATGTTATTTTTCCGCTATTTATAAACATCCGACGGTATCATAGAACTCTGATATAATTTTGTGTTTCAACTAAATCTGATGGGATTGAAATGATTTAAAATATAATAGAAAGAAAAGATTCAAAATCAACGAAAAAAAATGAAAAATAAATTGATGTTTTGGAACCATTAAATAATTTTATAGGTGTAAATTTTTTCATATAAATATTTATTTAACATAAGTGAGTTATACAGAACTAGCATACTATGTTTCATTCAATAAACCCAATTCTCACCTACTCAAAAAAATCTACATATAAATATATCACTTTGGTTATTACGAAAACTCGGTTTCTTCAATACAGCACAAAATTCTTCCAACATTTTATATATTATAATAAAAAATTGTCGAAATTTGTTCTTTTTCGTATATTTGATCAAGTAAAGACTCATAATATTCAGATAAAATTACTTGCATCTGAAACAGTTGCTTAAATAAGTTATAAGTAAAGTTTAAGTGAGTAAAACGGTTGCTTAAGCTTAAGTAACATTTTTATTTGTGCGTGAATTACTCGAGTTTAAATGCTACATCACTGTCAACTAGTTCTCGCCTCGCTTCAATATACGCGCTGCTTTATGGAACGTGCTCATTCGAATAGTTATTTATGTATTAAGAGCGTGAAGCGCGACTTTATCGCTCGAGCCAAAACATTTACTGCGCGACGCATAGCGGAGCGCAGTAATTTTGCGAGAGCGATAAAGAAGCTTCACGCGCGAATTGCATACAATATTTTTCCTAAAACTGCAGTTCTGGATTCCAACACAATAAAAACTTGTAGTTTGTAACATCACAGACCGTGCGCGGATTTGGTTAGCGTGCGCCATTTTGAGGTTATGTGAATTCACGGATTCCGCGATCCACCAATGAGAAGACATCAAAATCAAAACAGAAGCGTAAAGAAAACAGCTGGCGAGCGTAAAGTACTTTACCGCTTGCTGAGCAGTAAAGAGGCATTTTACAATTAGTTTTCAGTACGTAAAGAACTACTTTACGAGCAGTTGTAGGAAAATATAGTAATGTACAACATTTTTTAGCTATGTTCATTTTTTGGCACAATTTGAAACTTCAGAGAAATACATTAGATACGGATACAGATCTCTATTCAATATTCTGGCATATAGTCAATATTTTTATTACCCGAAATTTTAATATTAATTTTGATCAATTGAAATGTTCATTTTTAAAAAAATGTTCATTTTTAAGGGATTGTAACCCATTGGCCTAAGTTGACTAAATCACTCAATTGTTTGCATGAGAACATGATATAGTTGTCTAGTGAATAAAACAAAGTAAAAAATTAATTTGGAACTTCTTGATTCATTAACTGTGATATTAACATTAACTTTTTACACTAATACAGGGTGATTCACGAGAATTTTTAGCAAATCAAGGATCTCATTCTCATGTAACAATAAGAAAAAAGGTTATATAAACATGTGTCCGTAAATGCTTCATCAGCAAGTTGTGGCTAGCAAAAGATTTTGCTGAGAATTCAGCTCAGAATGACACAAGGTGAAACAAGAACTTCATGATGAAAAAAAAAACTTCATATAATTCTGGTACGGTAATAGTTCTTAATGGCTTCTGACCTGAAATTAAAACACCGAAATTTGGTGTCCATGACGAACTGCGCATTTCACTAGTAATTTACAAGTACGCATTTGCACGACTATGCAGTCAAATATTAAAATATGTGAATACTTGGCGGGCTCTTAGCGCAGTTTGTTGGGGCGTCGCAACTTCAGCTTGCTGTCGTTTAAGCGGTCGTGGGTTCGAATCCCGCTCCTCCGTCTGGCATCTATGTGTAATCATTCACCACATTACCCACGCACAAGTCTCGGACTTATGTGGGCATCATCAGCAATAAAAACAGTTGATGATGGACCCACTTGGTCCGAAATGGCCATCTGCTAAGTGATTAAAATATTTAACATTTCTAATTGAATACTTGACTGCATAGTCGTGCAAATACTTGTGAATAACTAGTAATAAATTGAATAAAAATTGTCCCAGAACTGAAAGTTAAGCAGTTTTTGAGACAACCAGAGTCAAATTCCAGTAAAATAAGGTCTTCTGAAATTTTGGTGAGGTGAATTCAATCGTTTCTTATGTTTTTTAAACTTAGTTTTTATTCGAAATTTTGATTTAAAAGTACGGTAATGGAAAAGGTTTATATAAACATGATTTCGGGAATAGTTTTGTTAGTAAGTTACAGCTAGCGAAAGAGTTTGCTTGAATTACAGCACACAAGGTAACACAGCACACAGGTCTTCCTGAAATTCTAATTTTGATTTGTTTTTCGTTGAGGTAAAAAATAAACAAATGGCTTTTATTAGTGGGGTGACCCTCACGGGTAGTTCCACTTCACTGTTTGAGCCATTTTACGGAGAACACAATAGACCTACAATTTTTACCAAGTAACTGTTGCCTAAAGATGAAAAAACGTACTTTTCATTCAATTTCTTTTATTGGAATTGGACTCTAGCTTTCTCAAAAACTACTCAACTTACAGTTCTGGAACCTGTTTTATTCAGGTCAAAAACATTGAAAACGATAGAACACACCTTACCAGAATTTCATGAAGACCTAGTTTTACCTTGTGTGCGGAAATCCAAGCAAACTCTTTTGCTTGCCGTAACTTGCTAATAAAATTATTCCCGAAATCATGTTTATATAAACTTTTTTCATTAATTTCAAACTAGATGGTTACCCAATTCAATTGAATCTGGATTTCCAGAATGTGTTTTTTATCCCCCCTCTTCTTTTTTCTTTTCCTTCTTCTTTCCGATAACTCTAAGTGGAATTCATACAATCTATATAGTTTTCATCTCCTCCTACATGTTCTTCTTCCCTCTTCTATTTCAACCTTCTTCCTCATCGCCATCTTCTAATTCATTTTTCTCTTCATTCTTCTTCCTCTTCTCGTTCAATCCCTTTTCTCCATCTTCCGAGTTTTATCAACAGGTAACAGCAAACAGCTGTTTATGTAAAATGAGTTTTCTCATTTTTCTGTATATCATTGTGATCACCCTCTGTCAACTACTATCGGTCATTATTTTTATGAAAACTTGTGACATTTTTTGCATTTGTCAAAGTTTACCCGAAAACGAACTTTACATTTTTTCATGAAAATAATGACTGCAGTCGCCTTTTTATTTATTTTAAACGCCTAATAACATTAATATATTATAATATAAAAACAGTTTTTCTTCAAAAGTCTTTGGGCTGAAAATTTGGAAGAAGTTTCAGTCTAGAAAAAGAATTTCGACTCAACTCTATCAGCAATATAAATATTATCACAATAATTTCTTATGTTGTCATCATTAAATTGCATTTTTTTGGCTGATAACAACAAATTTTCCAATTATTTTGTAAAGCTGAGAGTGATGTTCAGTGTCATTGCTATAGTGATGTAGACATGAGTGAATGCTTTGGTAATAACCATGATGTTAAAGGCGGTTGTGAAATATTTCTTTGTCGAAATATCGAATTTCCGCTACTAAGAGACAAGTTACGCAATGATAACTTTGAAATTGACAACAAATAATCACAAAATAAACAATTCAATAATTTGAAAAATTCATAAATGTTGAGCCTACCTTCTAAATTGTTGTCGAGCTTCAAATGAATGGCAACAATCAAATAATTGTAATTATAAAAATGAAAACGGTTAATATTTGTCGATTCCACTCTATAATTGTAATTATTATTATTTAGATGGCAGTTGTGAATTGATATAGAGCTACATTTCTTGTTAACTTTCAAATTTGAATACATATTGCTATTTTGTATCAAATTGCTACTTCTAGCGTAAGCTATCCCAATTATATCGAATTGATCGATACATTGATTTTCAACTAGTTCGAAATTGTTTCGAAAAATATCTTCAAGTGGAAAATCATATAAAACTTGCAGTTTGTGCAATAGTTTCACACCTTGAATTGATTTCCTAGAATGATTAGGTCCATTGATATCAAAGTGGAAGTCTTTTCCATTGCCCAAAGAATTGTCAGAATACAAAAAGGAGTTTTTCACAGCGTCATGTAAATGACAAGTTGTGTTTGAATGGTTAACGATTTTCTGTCTAAGTTGATAGCAGTGGAGAAGGGAGTATTTGTCGTTAGGGTTGGAGGTGTTACTGAAATTTAAATTATGAAACATTGTGCGAGTACTTTTACTGTTTTTGAATATTGATAAATCTTCATTAATTTTTTCTTTGGCTACGTTTTCTATTGTTTGCTTTTTAACTACATTTTTTTTTATTTGTTTCTCAGCTACAATTTGCTTTATTTGTTTTTCAGTTACAATTTGTTTTATTTGTTCTTCAGCTAAATTTAGTTTAATTTGTTGATCATTTAGATTTTGTTTGATATGTTCTCTACCTACCATTTGTTTAATTCGTTTTTCAACTACATTTTGTTTCATTTGGTCTTCATCTCTGTTTTGTTTCACTTTCTCTTCAGCTTTGTGCAGTTTTACTTGTTCTTCATCTAAGTTTTGTTCCATTTGTTTTTCGGCTACATTTTGCTTTATTTGTTTTTCACCTAAGTTTTGTTTTATATGTTTTTCACCTGAGTTTCGTTTTAATTGTTCTCCAGCTAAATTTTGTTTCATCTGTTTCTCACCAACGTTTTGTTTTAAACGTTTTCCACCTATGTCCCGTTTTAATTGTCCTTCACCTAAATTTTGTTCCATTTGTTCTTCAACTGAGCTTTGTTTTATTTGTTCTTCACCAACATTTTGTATTTCACCTAAATTTTCTTTAATTATTTGTTCAATTTTATCTAGTAAAACATCAGTTCCGCTAAAATACTTTTGAAAATTGCCATATAAACATTCAGCTAGGCTTAGAGGTCTACAAACATCAGTTCTTTTATTGTTACTGGACTTTATCAAAGTGCAGTCCGTGTTTTGTTGTTGGTGATGTAATTTACCATTATAATCATCATCAAAATGCTCCTTTTGTTTCCGTTTAACCTTCAGCTTTCTATCTACGTCTATCCCAGCCAGTTCACAATAACCTAACCTAACTGGTGGTAATTTAATATCATTGTAAAAGAATTGTACTAGAAATATAATCAGGCACAAACCTATACAAATATTGGTAGATCGGCGACATATCAAACTATTTGATGATGTTGAGCTGTTCATGGCATCAAATCCCGTTGCTTTCGACTGTGTTGTCTTGGATGGATCCCTGACTGTGTTGAACACCTCATCCAGCTCACTTGGGGTTTGAGCCGGTTGTTTATCCTGTTCGGAAGGCGGTTTACTAGTTTTGTCGGCTGGTTTCTTTGTTGGTAAAGGAGGTTTGGAAGTCATTTTTATTGTATAGGGTCGAGGCTCCATTTCAGCTGACATGGGAGCTGCTTCAGTACCATAGAACATCATGTTCCAGTCATGTAGTTGGCCTGTAATGGAAGAATCAAGTGTGAGAAATGTTATAATATTTATGATAAAAAATAATATAAAGGGTTTAAATAATAAACACAACAACAAATCACAAAAATTCGCTCTTTTCTTTTTCAGTCAAGTGAACGTCTACCAAAAAGCAGAACATAATTCAAGAGTTTTTGTAGGTAAACTGTAAGGTAGAAAATAATGTAAAACAATTAAGCTGTAAATAATAGAGCTGTTGTAGCCTATTTTTATTTCTTCGATTTTATAAGCACTCTATTTGACTATAATCAGAATTTTTCTCTCAAGTTCTGAAAGAGAACTTTTAATGAATAAATAGATAAATAAATTTAATTAAGAATAATATTGATACCTTGTCAGATTCCCCTTTAGTAAACAAATGGGTCATCAAATCATAGATTTACTGAATTTTACTAAATCATATGAATTTACAACTTTTTCAATTTTATGGAAAGTGCCACAGTGTCAGCATTGGTTCATTAATTCGAATTACCATAAGAATCACTATTACCATAATTACTATCATTATATTATAATTATAAAGACCATTGAAAAAATATGGGGACATCATTACCTGTTTTTGGAATTAATATCAATTAAATTTTTTTGGTACTTTAAGTTGTCTTTGTAAATATTGTGGAATATTACTATTATGGGACACTCCATATCACTGGACTAAGCATCCTTATTTTGATTTTTCCCACCTAACAAAAAGGTTTTATAACTCATTTGAAAAGACCCATAAATAAATTTTTTGGGTTCATTGAAAATTTTTGGAGGAATACTTCCTCTTTTTGAGGAATACTCCCTCCTCACACACAGACCTGTGTCTAGGTGAGGAGTATATTCATAGTTTGTTGTTTTTTTGTTTTTTTCTCACTTGTATCTTTTTTTTGAGAATAATAATAAATAATTTTTTCATTTCATTTAATTTTATGCCTGTTACTTATTGCCCACCCAGTTGTCCGATAAGGCCTAGATAGATTAAATAGTATCCACTGCCCTCCCATACAGGAAAATCAAGAGCTTGTCAAATCTTTCAAATTGAGAAAGAAAATACATTAGAAAAAACAGAAAAACAATGGATTTTTCAAGTACAAACACTAAGTGAAACAATCATCAGATTGGTCCTTAAGCAAAACTTTATTTGTTGTAATCCCTGGAACCCCTAAATATGTATATTTGATCAAATCAATCGAAAACCTACCATCAAATACTCATGAAGCGAAATATTCTTTGTTATATTCTCTTGAACCTCTAAATTTGAACAGTTAAATAATATATCCAAAATTGTAGGTTCAATGCCCTATGAGGGACTCTTAGTTGAGTTCTGCTAAAACTCTATGGCAAGTTTTATTCGGTGGTGTGAATAGAGTTGAGTTTGTCGAGTGACTCATATTTTTGACTCAGCACTTAGCATTCTTGTTATTTGTTGTGAATTGAAATTGATTACAGCTGTTTTCACATCTTCTGATGGGACTCCCATCGACTCAACAGTCGACTCCAGTCACTCAACAGTGACTCACACATTAGGGCATTCTTAACTTTATTTACAACTAATGTCCAGTTTTTCAATTGATGTGTTCATGGGAGTTTGTACCGCTTACCTGCGCACCAGAAAGAAGGGTTTGATTGGTTGATAAACGCCTACAAATTTAAGTAGACCAATCAGATGCCTAGTTTCTGGTGCACTGGTAAGTGGGACAGGCTCCCATGAATGGAAACACTATGACATCCTAATCCAATAAATCAGCCTTGCCTGGTATCCTGTAGACACCTTTCTTTGGAGGCCCTTCCTCAATGTGTGAATAGGGGAAAAGCTGTTGAACTTTTGAATAGCGGTTGAAGATCTCAGGAAAAATGGGAGCTGTATATGAAGGCTGGGGAGGAGGAGCCAGGAGAATTGTTTGACCAAAAGCACCACCATGCTTTGGACTTGGCGTAGTTGGAGCCACAATTGGCAAAATGGCGGTTTGCAAATTTGCTGGTTGATTTGTGGTTGATGGTCTTCGACCATTTACAGTTTGAGGAATAGTTGTAGGACGGCGAGGTGAAATCACTGATGGTCGGCCATTTGTCTTCTTTCCACTTCCTGTCACATTCCCACCAATTTCTAGCAGTGAAACAACTTTCCCGCTATTTTCTTTCCCTTTCCCACCAATTTCTAGTGCTACAACTTTCGCGCCATTCTCTTTCCCGCCATTTTCTGCAAACAAAACTTGTTTCCCACTATTTTTCAACATCTTTTTCGATCCATTTCCATTATTATTCTTCGACTTCCAATTTGGTTTTGATGAGGTAGAAGTAGCAGATGATTTATTTTTTCGACCATTTTTGTTTTTTCCACCACGTGGCACAGCAGAATTTGGCGCCAAATGAGATTGCGGTGGTGGGAAACCGGGCACCGTTTTTGTGCCATAAAATATCAGTGTCCATTCCATGAGTGATGCACGTCCTTCATTTTTCAAAAGCGACCAGCGGTAAACAGACAAAATTGCAAGGGAAATTTAAAAATATGTCAGTTATTTCAACACAATATTCTTATCACACTCCCAAAAATCAAGATAAAAACTTACCATTCCACCATTGTAAAGAAAAAATCGTTGTAATAGTATTTTCACCACTATACAATGGAATAATCACAACACATCAAAACATAATTACATCAATAAAATTGTATAGATAAAAGTATATAATATAATAAATTGTGAAAATAGAATTGATAAGATAAAGTTTTTTGAATTTTCATCACAATACAATTAAATAATAACAAAACATAGAAGCAATATCACCTGAATAGAAAAGTATAATTCAAAATAAAAATAAAAAAATTAAAATTGTATAAATTATTGATGTGGATGATTTTAAACTTGCTCCACAACAGAACTTACTGTAAAAACAAGTTATAATGCTGTTGCAAGTTTATGCCATCAACATAAATACAAACCAACAGTTCTCTTCAAGGATGAAAACCACAGATGAAATTGTTTAAATTAATTGTATAATTGTCATCTTGTTAACAGAAAGAATTTCGTTTCAATCTAATATTATTTATTCAAAGTAAAAAAGAGAAAATAAAGAAATAAAAAAATAAAAAATATTCAACTAAGAACTTCTTTGAAGTGAGGAAAAATCAAGCAGAAATAAATTCAAACTTTATTCCCATTTCCTACATCAAAGTAGTTCTTCTTAGAAAAATATATTTATGGAGAAGGAGAAACTACTACAACAAAAAATATGAAAAATACAGAATAAAAAATAGAATGACCGCCTCAGAATATTAAATAATTATCACTACGATATCTATTTTGAAATAAAAGAGAACAGTAGATCACGAAATTTATTATTTATTTCATGTTACGAAGAATGAGAAATCATTTTTGAATTTTGGATTATAATTTTTTAAACTCTGTTTAGTGAGCTAGCTTCCCATACTGCAGTTACTTGTGACTATTAAGTAAATATCACAAATAGGAAACATGAAAAAAATTCTGGTAATCAGAACTACATGCACTAGAAAACCCCTTGATTTCTAGATCTGCTTCAATGTTTTACAATCAGCATGTCAGATACCATGCTAGTTTTCAGGTTTAATTTCATTTTACTGTCAGTATTTCAGGTACTAGTTTTCAGGTTGCATTTCAGGATAGGCGTGGAGAGGGAAAGGATTGGTTTCTGTTCCCAGCATGGAAAGACTCCAATGGGTAAGGTTTGCTCTATCACCTGCATGAGAAAAAATATTATATTTGAATTTATATGTAGTATTCCTCAACAATCTATACTATATGTATAAGAAACAAAGTACAAACTTTCTACAATATCCAAACTATACAACAAATTCAATAAAAATGTCTCAACATTTTGGTCTAAACAAATTCAACAGAAATTTGTCTACTATAAACAGGGTTTATCACAGTAGTTTTCGTAAGAGTTTCATAGATTCATGGCCTGCAGTACAGAGGTTTCATCCATTTCAGAAATTCACTGTATAAAAACGATTACAGAAGTTTATTTTTATGGCATGACTGCACCATTAGAGTGGGTTTTGGTTACACCACACATCTGGAGCCAGCTCTGACTAGAGCAATTGACCAGAATATCGTGTTGTCTAATTTGTCAAGTTGGCACTGAGTTGGGGATGAACACCGAGCTGAAATACAATATAGAGGTAATAATGATAATAATTTCGATTCAATTTATTTATTTCTCAAATATAAACATAGGCTACACTCAGCTGATCACAAAACTCAATTTGGAATGAAATGTGTGCCGTCCATGGTGTTGTCCAATTCTATTAAGTTGGCACTAAGGTGGGGATTTTTAGATCGCACACAGCACTCTCAATCAGTGTTACCTCCAGTATAGTATTCTAGCTCAGTGGCATCACACCCCTGGATGTGGGTTAATTCAATTCATAAATTCACAACCGAATAATTTGACTAATACATTTTTAAATATCTTGAAAAATGTAAAGTTTTTCAATAAATCATTTCAGAAAAAAAACAATGTTTGAAATCGAAAAAAGTAAATTTTTTCGGACTACGTTTTAGTAATAAAAATTATCAGATGTTTAGAATAGATTGTAGATTATTGGTCCTGCGCTCACAATTATTCCAGTGTTTATCTATGTATGTTTCAGACTATTAATCAGTACAAAAAAATATTAATCTCGGGTCAGGTGATCAAGGACCAGTTCTTTTTTATTGACATTTGTGCAACCTGATAATAATATATTAAATAATAAATAACGATTATTTATTATGAGTGATTATGACAGGCTAGGAATAAGTCAGGTGATCAAGGATTAGTTCTTGTTTTATTGACATTTTTGCAACCTGATGATAATATATTAAATAATAAATAACTATTATGCGATATGATTAATTAATTATGTCAGGCTAGGAATAAGTTGTACACATTTTCACTAAGTAATGCTCACCTAGAAATCGTCCCTCATTGTGTATTTCCAGGTACCAGGTGCCGAATGGAGATTCGCCCCACGTGTGCACTGACATGAACGGCCATTGCTGGAACCCGACTCTGGACACGTCATGAGGCCGTCTGGCCAGAAGCGTCGATTTTGTTCCAGCTGGAGAAGTCAAATGAATCTGCAGATCGCCGCGTCGTTGAGAGTTAAGAGAGATTTTCGCCTAAAAAATTAATCAGTCAGTACAAATGAAAAATGAGACAGTTTAAAGACTTTGGAAGAGGTTCTAAAGTCTCCGTTCCCTAGAACGCTGATTTGAACTAAATGGACAGTGGACAAGGCCACATACACTACAATATATAAACTTGATTTGCTTTCGAAATATAATTATAGTTTATGATGATATATATTTGATTAAAACCTGCTATTATTATTTTTCTTCATTTTCTTTTGATGATGAAGCCCACATAAGTTTGAGACCTGTGCGTGAGTAATGAATTAGATGATGGTGATTGATGAGTTGGACCTATAGTTTCATCCACCGAAAATAAAGAGAAAAGGTTTTAGGTGGGTTCCGAAACACCGGGAAGTGATTTACAACAGATAACAGAGTCTTTTTTGTTCGCCAATCTAATTGGTTACCCTTACAAAGAGAGCCAGGAGTTCGTAGCTTATCTCTATCTGATAGAACAGATACCTGATATGGCTTTTACGGCAATCACTTCCCAATGTGAATACAAATACAATATATATTCAATTACAAATTATACTCATATATTACGAGTCTACGCACAGGCAATTGTTGCCTATATAGACTCTTTCCTATATTCAATTGAAACTGGAAACAAACTGTATATTTATATGCATTTTTGTATTTTTTTGTCTCGTGTATTTTTTATAGTTGTATGAATTTGTGAGGAAATAAATCTTTAATCAAGCATATCTTCTACCATACATAGGCTATTCTGCTTACAATAATAAGTTTGAAGTTAACTTATAATTTCCAACTACACGCCATGCCATCTTAATTCTTGATCTGTCCCATGAGGTATCAGGCCGATAATCTGTTAACATTACGAAAGTGGAAACACGCTGGAGAGTAAGCTTTAAATCTTGTGTCCATTGTTATAGTGTTGTGGGTTACCATACCGATGTCTTAACTACTCGCTGGACAGATCAAGATGGCGTGTTGTTGGAAATTATATATTAACCTCCAACTTATTATTGAAAGTAGATTTTGTGTGGAAGGAGGTATATGAGTGGAATAATAGGTTATAAATATAATGAATAAATATATTACCATATTATATTATTATAAACTAATTTCAAAAGTAAATCGAGTTTATAAATTGTAGTGTATGCGGCCTTGTCCGCTGTCCATTTAGTCCAAATCCGCGGTCTAGGAAACCGAAGCTAAAGTAGTCCAAGTTCTCCGAAACGCCTGGGCGTCAAGAAAAACATGGTTGCCTTGAAACCTCCATTTGAAAATCTAAATCTAGTCTACATCTATTTGAATTCCTCTATAAAATCTATGCTTTTTAAAATCATAAAACTGCTTTTTAAAACCAAGCATTTAGTCAATTATTTCAAACTATACAAATTAAAAACAAATAAAAACTATTTAAAATGAAAAGGGATTAATAACAAAGACAGCACTTAAAATGTAGATCAAATATAGAAATAATAATAAGATTATTGAAAAGATCAATATTATATACATGGAATAAAATCATCACAGACTAATATTCGTTGTTTTTTTTGGGGGGGGGGGGGATGAAGCCCACATAGGTCTGAGACCTGTGCGTGTGTAATGAGTTAGATGATAGTGATTGATGAGTTCATGATATGTTCTCATGTCAGAGTAGAAGAGATTGTTATAATAAAATTTTGATTAAATTTTCCTCTTCACGCACAAAATCCAAGCTGGAGATGAATCAGAAGTTAAAAATATAAAATGCATTAAACATATAAATTATGTGGATCAATTCAAGAGCTCAGTTTTTTAACTGTTAAACTCAGTTTTAAATTATAGGATGTTCAAAAGATCTTTGATAGTAGTTGCAGGCAGTGTAGGCTATAGTTAAACCACCAGAGGAAAACCACCCAAACAGTAATTTTTTAATGCAAAGAGCATTCCATAAACTCTGTTTTGTAATTTTGAGACAAATTATATTTTTTTTAGAAAATTTCCAAAATTTGATATCTTTTGATACGAATTATTAACAATCTAGCACTAGAATGATGATGAAGCTTCTTATTAGAAGCTAATGCATTCCTCCAGTTCAAGAGAGTAAAAACAAAAATCAACAAGATATACAGTGAAAGTTTTAGTGTTTGTGTTTCTTGTGTTGTGGCTATGCACATCACTACTCATTTCAAACTTTAAACTGAATTTTTGAGATGCATATCGATTGTATTCAAACAATAGGCTACAATTATTGAGCCTCATAAATAAAAAGAAGTAGCATCTTCTACTTGCAGTTTTTGAAGACAACCCAATATGAGTTTGCAACAAATTTTCTTTAAAAACTGCAACTGAAAGTTGACAACAGTACTCGCACCGCTTTGCCAAGTCCACATGTCTGACGCTAGCAGTGGTAACGTTTGTCACCGCATTCACTTGTTTTTTGCTACACTACAATTTCTTTGTGCCACCTTTAGTGAACTTTAGTTCCACTTGAAAAATGAAAGAAACTGAGCATAAGGATTTACCTGTACGTGTTCCAAATAGTTGACACCTGGACATTCTTTTACATTCAGGGTTAAAGTTACCGAGCTCTTCGCTGGAATCAGCCTGTAAAAAGGTTAAATAGGAGAAAATTATAAAAATATTTTTGAACTTTGTACATGTGGTCGCAGATATTGCATGTATGCTAGGCGTAGTTCGATAAAATATTGAATTTTTAACATTTTATCTTAAAAATATAAGCATTATTGAGACACAGCAAGTATCAAGTTATTTCTAGGATGGAAATTAATGAAACAGTTGGCAATTAATAATTATAATAATTATTATAGGTCCACCATGTTCTCCATAACATGGATCAAACGACGAGGCGAGGTGGAACTAGCCGTAAAGGTCTTCCCACCAATAAAAGCCATACGCTGATTATTACATTTGTTTTCAATTTAAAAATAACTCTTTGTTCCTTTAGAGGCAGTCCTTCAAAAGTCTTTTTCATCGGCCGGTTGGATTGACCAGCAAAAAAGATCTGTTCTTTGCTATAAAAAAACTTCCCGATGGCTCGGAACCCACCTAAAACTGTGGGTCCAACACATAAATTGTCATAATCCAATTCATCACCCACGCACAGGTCTCAGACCTATGTGGGCTTCATCCTCAAAAAAATAAATAAATAAAAACTGCAGTAATCTTCACGTTATCCGCTGTCATCAATTTTCTGGTGGTTTGGAATCCACCTAAAACTGTAGGTCCATTCATAACATCATTCTCCTATTATTCACGCACAAGTCTCGGACTCATTTGGGCACGAAAAAAAATGAATTGAATAAAAACACTATTACAACATTATTTATATCATAATCGAAAATTTTTGTTTCAGAGAATTCTCTTGAAATAGAAACCCCTATATAAAATTATGTGTTTGTATTCGGTTTTTGAATATACTCCATTGTAATAATATGCACAATTTTTTATTTTTATGAAAATGGCAATAAATTTCATGTGTTGTGGCTATTCAATACAGTATTAATTCGGTTGATTATATTATTTAGTAATAAATGAATACTTACTTGTCAGAATGATTGGCAATAACTTCGCATTTCTGTTGTTCAGGCACCGTTCTCCATTTTCTGGCCAATTTCACCATTTCTGCAGCGTCCATCAGTCCATATCCAAAAGAATGGCTCACTGTTGAAAAAAAGGGTTATTGATAAAAAATGTATGGAGTAGCTCAATATATGGGAGGCAAATCACTGGATAACCCTGACATCAAAAATCTTAGTTATCAGCCGAATTCAACAAATTATACGTGGATCTGGACCGCCTAGATGAGCTGAGACGAATGAAATGTCGATTGATCGGATACGATGAATCGTTCAACAGATATGGTGACCCCAATTCGAATGCCCCTTTTGGACCCCTCTGAAAAATGCCATTTTATTTTTGGACAACCGGATAATGTTTCTGATAGTTAAGAGTCTCACAAACAAAATTCGAAAGGTAAATACCGATCCCCATGTTTTGGAGGATTTGTTTAAGCTCTGAAAAGACATTATAATAGGGTTCTTTGGGGGTGCATGAAAGTTTTTTGATAACTGCAGCACAAAAACCACTGGATTAAAAAAGGTAAAATTAGTTTCAAAATGTACAGGATTTCATTTCCCCGATAGGGATTTTGGATTAAAAATTGAGGTCCTGCCATTAGTGAGATAGTCGTTTTAATTACTCAAAATTAAAAATCTTCAATTTTCCATAAAATTCACCAAAATTTCAAAAAATTCCAACTTGAAGAATATTAAAGGTAGAGGCTACAGGTGTGTAGCTGGTACATATATTTTTAAATTTTCCTTTCTTGAAAAAAGGCAAAAGTAAATATTTCTGCCCAAAGCTTAGTTTGTTCTCAAATTTGGAAAAACCCTAAAATTATGTCTGACCGTTTTAGTTTTTCCAAGATGGCGGCCTAAATACAGCTAGGATTTTCGGGGACTTTTAGAATGTCATTCAGCCTATCTTTCTGGTCTTATAACTCGATTTTCAACCGTGTTGGAATTTTGCTAATTCGACTGGGCTACTCGCAATCAGCAGATCAACTTTATTCACAGAACCCAATAAACTCAGTCAAGGCCAGGCAGACGGGAAAAAATAAAAATAAATTTAAGTTCTTGTGGCATCAGAATATTATTTGTTATGGATATCTATTTCACAATATCTCTAACACTAATAGAAAGTAAATTTCAGCAAATTTTTATGTAAATAAATACGGGTTTTCATAAATCTTGCTGTTAAAATGTTCAACTCTTTGAATAGATCTCTTGTACACGTTATCAACTTTTTTAAATAACACAAACATTTTTTTTGTTGAGATTATACCTTGAAGAATCCAGTTATGAAGAGATAACTTGAAGACAAGTCAAGTTAGATCAACAATTATATACAATATTACCAATATTATTCACTAGTTACCACAATTGCAATTTAAATTAGTAGAGGTGAGGCTCAAGTTTCAATTTGAATCTCATAGCTCAGCAATAGCTAGTTAATAAAGACATAAATATTTTTCACTTTTCCTCTACTGTTTGACAGCAAAACAAAATAATGAAGAAATATTTTATAGTTACAAAATAACATCAAGACTGCGAACAATAGTGTCAATTGTAATTGTAATTTCGGAGTAATTTCTTACTCCGAAATTATTCTAATTTGTAATTTGACAAAAAATTATTTGTTCATTATGACAAAATTACAATGAAATGCGGAGATGCAAAAGGCTTACAACACCCTAAAATATGCTTGGAGATTAAATTTATTACGACAGAGCAATAAATTGAATAACTTGAGGTGAGGAGAAAATAACAACGTAGTCTGCGCTGCGTGACTTTTGTGAAACACAGAAATGAATGATACTAATGGTACTTCACAAGTAAAAGTGAGAGAAGGTATGGGTCATAATTTTAGAAGTTTGGACCAATATTTGAATTTTTTGTCCCTTCTGGTTCATTTGATACATCGTAGATAAATAAATAAGACTTATTTCATAGCAACACAACGGTTTTTATTATAAAACACGATATACCATAGTTTTGACTGTCACGTCATTTTCAATCTTGATCTAACTTGAACAAGTCGCTCTAATGTCTACTACACATTATAAACGAATACTATTAGTCTGTCTTGTTGTGGAAGCCTCTCATTGACTGAACTTTATACGTTGGAGGCCTGTCATAACTTTTGAAGATGCACCCATTACTGACAGTTAGAACAAATATCAAACACAATACAAATCAACAATATTGAAGGTCAATAAATCAATCAAAGTCAACTAACAAGAAAAAACTAATTAAGTTGATTTGTGTCTAGTAGTTTGTATTCAATAATTATTCATCAATTCTAATAATTATTATTCCATAAT
This sequence comes from Conomelus anceps, assembly GCA_948455865.1. NCBI lineage: Eukaryota > Metazoa > Arthropoda > Insecta > Hemiptera > Delphacidae > Conomelus > Conomelus anceps. The sequence continues at coordinate 146,854,692 of OX418216.1, forward strand.
GATTTTCATTGTCGACAAAAAAAGCATGATCACATCATAATGGTTGCAGATCAATATTTATTGATCCCCTAAGCTACATAAATTCTACTACACTTGTTGATTAATAGGGGATATAGCTCAGTGGTAGAGCATTCGACTGCAGATCGAGAGGTCCCCGGTTCAAACCCGGGTGTCCCCTAAATTTTTTAGCTGGATTTCATCAAAATATATAAATGTCTGAAATAATAACAAATATTCGTTGCATAAAAGTTTTTCAAATTTTTCTATTTTCACACAAAATTGAAATAATTTAACATTTTCTGTTAAATTCCTGGGTTTCTTGTTCCATGACGAACTGCGTTGTTAATATTCACTTAAAAAGTTAATATTTTCTATTAATTTTATAACAGGAAATTTTAATAATATTTTTTAGAATAGAGTTCAGAAAATGGATTTATGAACTGAAGAAGTCAGAAACTGAATCTTTCATGTTCTAGAATATCTATTATATCATTTAGTTATATATAATAGATGCTATAACTAGATGCTATTATATCATTATTAGTTTTAATTTCAGTTTATTTATTTATTTTTTGTTGCTGAATTGAATAATCCATTGAGGGGAGCATTAGAAATAATGTTACAGGACAAATAATACGAGTTTCAATTAAAACTAATTTCTCATAAAATTAAGTAAGTTCTTTGTTGTAAAAGAGTGGACTATCCTCAAAGTATATTTTCAATTCGAAGTTATTGTGATTGTAAGATGTCACAATTCATTACATCAATCCAATTTTGATTTGATATTGAGGGACATTATTTTATAGTGTGATGAATATGTATTTATAAATGTAGGATAAAATAAATTTGATATTGGTTGAAGTAACTCTTCCCTCATCAAAAGCTTGGTTTAGAGAGGTGATGAACCATTTTGATTCTCAAATCACAGTATTTTTGATTATTCAAGTATTTCATACAATATAAATTTATTTGTTGTTTTTTTTTTCAATTATTCATAACATTAAAAACATATATATTGTTTCTATTAATAAATAATATAAATAAATATACATATATTTATGTTTTTTTTTTTTTAATTATTATTCATGACATTGAAAATATTATATTGTTTCAACTATGATTGTTGAGATTTTTTGATTCAATTCAATTTCTTTATTACCAAAATTAAAAAAATTCTAATCATGATAAAACTTTAATTCTTATTTTACTATTTGTCGACATCAGCCATACATAGTTTGTTCACTAACAACGAGCTCTATACAAATAAGAGTTACTAAAATTAATAAAAAAAATGTAATAGCTGAATATGACACTCCAATGTAAGCCACATTAGAGCTGCAATCGAACCCTCAACCAATCTTACAAACAATTTATTAGTGAAGAACGATCTTGAAAAGATCTGATTATTTGATTTATTCGAAATAAATACTCCTTTTCACCCATTCCATGTAACCTAAATGTAATTCCCTTATCAAGGTAATCTTATTTATCTTTTGTCTCAATTTTTTTTAGAATTTCGTTAATGGAGGCTGTGCACAGGGTTAATGGTTCCAATTCTTTCGAAATTTTTTGTAATGAATGTTATTGTCTAGTCATCTATTGCCGTGAGAGAAATTATTTTTCATTAATTACGGTACTTGTAAAATTTGGTGGATTAAAGTTAAAATTTTTCGGGTTTTGGGGCGATTGATCTCACCGGTGAGTTTTCAAACTTTTGATATTTTTTTTGTAAGACACTTGATGTTATTGTCTGAACGCTGACCATGTATCTATGTAAACCATAAGGCACCGAGGCTTCTTATTCTTGATCACCCATGCTCAGAGATATATTATAGATAAATTTTGATTACCTTCAGCTACTCTGGTAATTTAGTTTATAAATAAAATATATTTCTTTATTTTATTTAATGAATTTTCAGTATTGAAGTAATGCTTCAATTGCTTTATCTGACCGCTCGCCACTATGAAATTTTGAATTTTCTCACATACCTCTGTCATAAAATTTATTCCCTTTTTCGCTCACTTAAGTTATTAATTTGTACTAACCATTCCTTCCAACTCCATTGGTGGTCCAATCGGGCGCCTTCAAATTGGCCGGCTTGGCAGTGGCGACGACAATGTGCTGCATGTCGCGCCAGGTCAGGTCCTGGTTGGCCTCCAGCGCCAGGGCGCAGATCCCAGCCGCCAGGGGCGCCGACGCCGACGTGCCGCTGTGGCTCACTGTGCACATACGGTGCAGGTCGGTGGTTATCACCTAGCGATAGGCAAACATGAATAGAATGATTAAAAAAAGGGTACAACCTAAAATTATTTTGCAGTTGATTTGGTAAATCAATTATTATTTATTTTTATAACCTTCTACTAGCAGTTTTTGAAGAAAAACTTTCTACCATAAAAAATTGTAGAGAAAAACCTTTCACTCAAATTCTTTTTTTTTTTTTTGTTGATTTCTTTCAGAATACCAGAACTACAAGTGATGTAGTAATGTAATGTTATTCAGTATGTAATGGTGTAGTGCAGTCGTTATATGACTCATTATAATGTACGAAAAAAATAAAATATATCAATACAATTGCATCTTTACACACCATGAAAAGACATATTCTAATTTTCCCCTTTGTCATATGTAAAAACGCTTTCAGAGTGTCTCCATTCAAATACCGAAAATTTAATTTGAAATAAAAGGCCACTCTAGTTATGGTTTGAATCCTTCCTATCACAGCAAACATGATAGCCCAATTCATTTTTTTATTTTTTTATTGCTGATGCCCACATGAGTCCGAGACTTGTTCGTGGGTAATGAGGTGAATGATTACACATAAATGCCTGACGGTGGAGCGGGATTCGAACCCACGACCACTTAAACGACAGCAAGTTGAAGTTGCGACGCCCCAACCAACTGCGCCAAGCGGCCCGCTATTTCACTCACTATGACACGATTAAAATTAAACACTTGGAATGAGGGATTGAATTTGAAGTGCTTCTATAAAATGTAAATAATATTTATTATTATATACATATTAAAAAAACAATAACCGTATGGCTTTTATTAGTGGGGAGACTCTTACTTGCACCTCGCCGTTTGAGCATGGTGGACCTATTGATAGTATTTTTCTCCATGGTGTTTGAAAGTGATATCATGAGCAACTTTTTAAAAATATCTAATTTATTTTATCAATATTTATATAATTTTATTAATATATCGATGAGTTATTTAAATTGACAAACCTGTTTCTCGCCATTGGAACCGCTACTGTAGGTGGTAGCCAATGTGGAAGAGCAGGCCTCAGAGTACCAGGGCACGAATCCCTTTTCGGTGGCACTGCTAATGGACAATGTCCATATGGAGTTGGTGTATCCATCACAGTTGCAGTTGTCATGGTCCCGACCTCCATTACCCGACGCCCATATAAATATGGAGCCCTTGCCAGCACGACCCTAAAACCGAAAAAGAAATTTGAATCTATAATTAAGAGATGATATTGCCAGAAACACATTCATTATTTGTAATCCGAATCAAACTAAAACTAAATCGAATGTTTTGTATTATTTAAATGATTTATATTTTAGGATTTTTGAAATTTTCTGAAAAAATAACAGTTTTAAATCAATAGTATTGTTCAAGTTTAGTGGTACTACTGTACAGTAGTAGGTCTCCCACTTCTTGATTGCCCATTTTCCCCAAAACTTCTTGATTGCCCAAACTAAATCGAAAATCAAATTCATTTCTCTTTCAAAATTACAATTATATACTTTAGAAACAATTTTTTTCTTTCTTTTAATCAATTAAGGAGTCATCCTTTCAATGTATAATCCAATCTAATATTTATCATTTTTTTTCTGTTTTCTTCTAATCAATTAATTTTCCTTACAATTTATAGTCTCTTAAATAATCTTATATCTTTATTTATTTATTTATTGATACAGTCGGGATAGGTTATTGATATTATTTTTTTTATTGATAGACAGAACGCCTTTAACTCTTCTCTATCACCTTTTAATTTATTCTAATTTTAGTTATTATTTATTTTCAAATAAGAGATTGTATTATTTATTTTCAACTTCTTTCATTGCAGGTGTAATAGTATAGTAGTTGTAGAATTACAGTAGTGTTCTTATTATTTTATTTTATAGTAATGAATTTATTGAAATTGTGCTAAAGAATCAAATAATCCTATATACTTCGGAGTTTAGTATAAATAAATGAAATAGATGGATAAATATTCTCCAAATGGGTCTAAGCCTGTGTTCGAAGGATAGTCTGGACTGTAACCATAAATCTAACACATAAGGAATAACAAAACGAATATAATGTATATCAAAATGTAATTCATGTGAAACTTGAGAAGCCATAGATAAACTACTACCGGCACAGAAAATAGTGGGAAGTTGAGAATCTTAATTATGATATTAAATCAGCTAATGATGCACAATCAGATATGGTAACAAAATAATTGATAATAATTCCATTTTAGGTTCTAGCCTTTTCGATACTCCATTCAATTGTACGGTATTGGTTTATTCAGTCAACATTATACAATTGTGAACGAATAAACAATAGACATGTTAGTAATAACAGATAATTTTATCAACAAAGGGGATATAGCTCAGTGGTAGAGCATTCGACTGCAGATCGAGAGGTCCCCGGTTCAAACCCGGGTGTCCCCTGAGATTTTTTGCTGATTTATTGTATTTTAACCTAACCTAATATTTTTTATTATTTTTCGCAAGGACCCCCAGAGACTCTGTTCCGGGTCTGATCCGAGCACACCGAGTTCGCAAACTTATTTCAAGTGATCTAGGCCTACCTTTTTTCGACTTTTTTTATGTTTTTCTAATGCAAGAATAGAATAGAATATTATTATTCAACACAGTATAAAGATGGAGCATTACACAGCTGAATATTTTCAAATAATATCAATTACAATATTGGAAACTTATAACTAAACATTCAAAACATTACGACATCTATGACTGTCAATCAAATCACAGACAAGATAACTTAAAATCAAATCAAACATTAGATAGCACAGTCCAGGAACATTTGAGGAATAAGCAATAATTTATTAAAAGGAGTTGATAAGAAATTCATCGATTGAGTAGTAAGCCTTTTTAACAAGCATATCAAAAGTGCAACCTTGAAGAAACAGCTACCATACATTTTATTGCAATAATATAATTAGTTATTATGTTACTGTAAAGGGTAATACAGCCGTTTTTTGAGTTCAAATATTGCATATTTTATTGTATGTATTTTATTGTAAAATGTATTTCTATGAATTGTGCAATAAATAATGACTTTTTTCTGATAATCCGCCTTTTTGTGTTCCGATTATACGAATGATGTGTTCCGAGTGTTCTAAAACTATGCAACCCATGGAGTATAATATATGATACAGTCATACATTCAACATGCACATGATTGAAATTCAATCTAGTACAGTACCGGTACTAATGTTAGAAAGTTAGATGCTGGATTTGATATCCTGTAACTTCAAAGTAGATTTATGCCAATTTCAGTGCATTTGTAACAACTTTCCTTAAAATGTTCTTTGTTACTCTAATTGAATAATCTTTTGAATATTGTTTGAGTTTCAAGTCAAATTAATTTTATTGAATAAGAATTTTGTTATCAACTCCATTGGCCTAATGCAAAGAGCCCCGTAGAAAAAAAATAAACAGGATAAGTTCAAAGTTTCCGAATAATAGAATTTTTGAGAAAAGAAAAATAGATCCGACTCAATTTAATGAAGACTACTGTGACTGAACTAATGCTTTCCTGAGACTCAGATAGTACTTTCCTTAGATAGTTGAAATTGAATCAAATATCAATTGGGGCTCAGAAAATTCACCCCATGCATGACTTCCGCCATTTGATCTCAGGGTTGCGTCATTTTTGAAACACCTTTTCCCATTTATACCTTAATAAAATTAAATTAATAAAAAAATAAATAAAAATAATTACATACCTTTTGTATTTTTGACATACTCCTAGTTCCCAGGGTGACGGATTTGAGGATTTTTACTGGATATTTTCCATATCATATAATATATTATAAATGTTCTGTTTTCTGAACAACTTTAACCCTAACTCACCTTAGTGACCCCCTCCATGAATGCCCTGACGGCCAACTCCCCAGGCCCGTCCACAGTCTTCCCATCGTCATCAGGACCCCAGGACGCCGAATAGATGTCAATGTGCTGCGGATTCAAGCTCAACGATCTCGCCTCCACAGCATCAGTCACGTCACCGTCCAGCATGCGAACTCCGCCGATGTTCGCGTTGAACGCAATCCCCACCGAACAGAGCGAATTGTTCGCCACCGCAGCGACCTCTCCCGCGCACCGCGTGCCATGGCGGTTGGAGTCAATAAGGTCGTAGCGGGGCATGGGGTCGTCATCGTGGTTGTTCACGTCGTAGCTGGCTTGTGGGTCCTGCAAAAAACCCATTAAATATTATCTTATTAAAATAAAAAATCAACTAATGAATGTGGGCATAGGGCAGACATGGTCAACGTTGAAAGGAGAAGGCCAGATGAAATTAGAAATTCTGTGGGAAGAATTTGATCAATACTAATACTAATTTTTATGAGATAAACTTGTTCTTTTAAATTTCAGTCATCAATTTAAATTTTTACCCTAAATGATGATCATCCTCAATAATCAAAAATATAGTAGAAAGAATATTGTTTAACTCACGAAGGAAGGCAATGATCCAAATGAGATCAGTTTTTCAGGCAATCTAACTCTGGCGGCTCTGGTGGCGCAGTTGGTTGGAGCGCTTGTCTGAGATAAGATAAGGCTCTAGCTGGCTTTGTTTTCTGAAGCCTTGGGTTCGAATCTCATTCAGCCATGGATGTTCCTTATCATTCACCCAATCACCTTATTAACCACGCACAAGTCTTCAGACTCATGTGGGCATCATCAGCAATAAAATAAAATTCTAAAGCTCATTTTCATCAGAGTGGAGAGTAGTCCGGAGGTACATCTCCGGAGAATTCACATTTGAAAACAGTATTTACAGACAGTTCTAGACATAAATTCACTCATTTTAAATCTCAATCAAAGTAGATGAAATTTATTTAGTGCTCATATTATCTTAAATGTTTCAGTAATAATCATGATATTTATTTCAGTGTCATTTCTATATTTAGTGTCACTTTTATATATTCAGTTTAAAAACTAGTTAATAAGTTTTGCTTTCAATGTTTTGGTACTTCCACTGATGTCTGATATTTTTTTAATGAGAATTTTAAAAGCTTATCACTTCCTTTTTGTTGCGTATAAAAATGATTCCACAGTACCACAATGAGACCAAACATTCAACTTTTTCAATAGAAAACATAAATAAAAATACTAATAATTTTAAATATGTGAGTCTTTCAGTATTAAATAATCAATATTGAAACCAGTTTCTAATTTTTGTAATTGTTGACCAATTTCAAGGATTTATTCAACTTATAAAGGTTTTAGGTTTCAACTTATTAAAACTGCTTTATCCACTGGCAACAGAGAAAGGAAACTTCTTGTAACAATAGACAATTATTGATAAACACAACTTTTGCTGCTACAGACATTTAAAATAAGGCCTCCATCTTCATAATACAAAAGTAAAAATTGAAATCTGAGTCCTTCTCCCTGTCGATTCTCCATTGTAAGCGGTAGCCCAACTCACGCATTTCAAACATACAGTGCAAACTCAGATATGATGATATTGCACTTGGAAGGAAAAAAAATTAATAATTACCGTTATTCTAATTCAGAACGTATAATACTTATTTCACATCTATTACATATATTTTTTATATTACAATTTACTTCACGTGTGTGATTTTAGTGTTTACTCAATAGAATGTCAAGGGCCGGATTAAACTAGCTCGCGGGCCGTAGTTTGCCCATCACTGCCATAGGCATATCCAGGATTGTCGAACGGAGCAGGCTACCAGACCCGGTGGGTATGGAAACAATTTCATTTAAGTCTTTGTTCAAGGGATTCTAGACTCACGTCTAGATAACTCAAATCCATTTATTTTAACCAACATTATATATATAACCTAATAAATAAAATAAATCATCAGTCAGCCACGTAGAGGCCTGAGCGCAGGAAGCAGCCCAGAGGTATACATGATAGTATACACAACCACCAATGCAGGCAGAGAACGAGATGTGTTCGAGAGCAAGAGAGCTCAGGGAAGTGATAGCCACGAGCCGCAGCCGGTATCTGTTCAATCAGAGATAAGCTACGAAACTCCTAGGCGCTCTTTATAAAGGTGACCGATTGGATTGACCAGCAAAAAAGACTGTTCTCTGCTGTAAAGTCACTTCCCGGAGGTTCGGAACCCACCTAAAACTGTAGGTCCAACTCAGCAATCATCATCATTCATTACCCACGCACAGGTCTCGGACCTATATTTATTTATTGTGACAAATTCACAACGAATGTGAAGGCGCAACAGACTTAAGTCCAAATGGGCTCAATCCTCCGAAAAATATCACAATAGAGTAAGATGTTAGGAACTTTATTTGATAATTATTTCTGTGATGTTTTCCATGACGAAGTACTTGATAAACAATCTAATATAAAAACTGACATCGTACTTCTATTTTTACTCACTCCTACTACATTTCGCTTCTAAAGAGGGGCTGACAAAGCTTCTCTTTAAAAGCGAAATGCATTCCCCATTATAAGTGAGTGAAAATCATAATTTACAGAGAAGTACAGTGTCAGTTTTGATATTACATTGATAATTATTTATCAACTTTTTATAGTAAATTTCAGTTAACTAATTAATTCAGCACGACAAGCTATCATCTATGCCTACAGATCAACATTGTTAAAGGTTAGAAGAAAAAATCTACACTTTCAATTCAACAAAATCTGTCTCGAACTCAAAATTACACCAAACTTAAGAAGATAATTATTTATTTGATCTATTAGTTTTGTAATGTTTATAGGAGGATTTCTGTTATTTGTATGAGAATGAGATTTGATTTGTGCAAATTTTTACTAAATGCTATACTGTGGAATAATTGAATTTGAAATTGAATACAATAATCAATATTATGGATGTTGAAAGAAGCGAAGTTTAAGCATAGTTCTTTCATCAGAAAAAAGCATAATCAAACATAATTGCGATGATTCACATCTCATCATTTTTTGTAATAAATAGGCACTTCAATCAATATTTAATTGATGTTTTTGAAAGGGTCTTGTGTCAATGTTTAATGGTTGTGTTACACTTTGAACTGCATGATCCGACATAATTTCGCATTCAGCACATGAATTGTTAACTTTTTTTGCTGAGTAAATAATGAAATGGCCAACATCCAAATCTAATAACAATGACTACATTTGAAAAGTTACGTAGGAAGTGCATTTTTCAGCCAGCTCAGCATTTTTCCAAATCCGCGTTTGTTTTTAAGATTAGAAAGGTCACACAAAGTAAGCAGAATAAAATGGACACATGCATGGTTATCTTGCACACGAAGCGGACAAAGCTCTCCATTAATTAAATTGGAAGAGAATTTTCTCAATTTTCATATTCTAAAATATTATAAAAATCGTAACCATATAAAACTCCACTATGTTTATCATCTCAGGCTGTTTAGGGATAACTAACAGTAATAATCACTAGTCATCAATAAAATATTTCGTAAAAATATGAGAGAAGATTTTTGGTGTTCAGATTTCTTATAGATAAGTGTTTTGAAGTTCTATACATCTTTATTTCTGACTCAAAGAGCTATTAAATACATGGAATTTAAACAATAAAAGAACTCTTACTACTTTGGGAACACTCATGACAATAATAACAGTAATAAACGCATAGTGCATAAAATATGACAGCAGATATTTGGGGTGAAGAATTTTTACAAAAAGTGTTTTGAAGCTCATTACATCTTCACTTTGGACTTGTGGAACTATCAAATATATTGCATTCATAATATAACAAATTTGTGGCTATTATTGATCACTAATGTTAATGATAACAGTGATGATCATGAATAAATCATTATCATAGATCAATCATCAATAAAATATTTTATAAAGGTATGAGAGCAGATTTTAAAGTTCAGATTTCTTATAAAAAACATGTATATTTCATGAGGTGAATTATCAAATATAGTCTATTGCATTTATACATAGATTAGAGAGCCTACTGAAAGTCAATAAAACAATGTAATAAGCTAAAAATCTGAATGAACAGAGGTAGATTTAAATTAAATTTTTCAGCATGACCAAAGTTCTAAAAAGGTTTTTTATAAGGTTATTAGATTTTTATACCGGCCCAGAGTGAGTTATCAAATATTCAGCGTACACACTGTAATAGAACCTATTGGAGATTAAATTTATGAGCAATCAATACATAACAACTGATCAAACTGGTTACAAATCAGGCTGAAAACAGGTTTAAATCTGATAGAACTGAGTAAGATCAGATTTCAATATTGTTTATCAGCTTTACTAGAGGTGAAAAAGGGCTTCAATGCTCGGTACATCTTCCAGGTTGACTGATCAAATTTATAGCACTAATGGAGTGAAAAGAAAAAGTGAAATGAGACGTACTGCAATAACATATAATAACTGATGTCTCAACCACTTAATCATTAATTAATAACACACGATATACTACATAGTTTGACTGACACGTCATTTTCAACCTCAATTGAACTAAAATACTAGGTAAGTTTTATATTGAGCTACTCCGTGGTTTAGTTTTAGTTCATGGAGATTGAAAATGACGTGACAGTCGAAACTATAGTATCTTTATATCGTATGTCTATAGTATCTATATAGAAACTATATTATCTTCACCTATTTAAATGGGTTGAGACAACATCAATTGAAATAGAAATATTCTTTATTCCTTTTTTTCATATAAAATATTACAATTTGTCGCTTCATTATTTAAGTTTTAAAAATTTGACAAATAGATTGAATATATTATGGGAACAATAAATTAACAAACTTTTGTACAAGGAAATTAGTCCTCACATGGACCGCAGGTCTGGGAGCAAGGACGAGATTATGATGCATGTAGTTAAGAGACCTAGTTAAGAGAACAGTCTGGCAACACTCATAACTCAAACTCAACTAAAAAAATATTCGGTATTCCTCATTTCGTTTACAATGACAAAATAAATATTAAACAAATTCCGTCAGTTCAACATCAACAATAGAAATTATATTATACAATTGAATTATATTATACAATTAAATTATATTATACAAATTTAATATTATACTGTATAATAGAAATTATTATTATTTATTTTTTAATGAAACAGTTAATTATTTAACAGTTAGATTCAGTTCATAATCAGTTGAATAACAGTTCAACAGTAAGTAAAAGATAGAGATGCACAGGCAGAGATATGACACTCAGATTATTTGAATAATCTATGGAACTGACAAACAATAATTGATACATTGAGATATGAGATATATTTACAAGTGAGGTAAATAGGAATGTGAACAGACAGGCCTTAGTTCAATAATTGATCTTCACATGGACCTTTAAAGGTCAAATCTCAATGGACACATCTGAATAATAACTAAAAATGCATTACTTAAAATAATTTAAATTCATGAATAAACTATGGAAAATGAAATGTATGTCGATAATATATTTGAGAGGGTGACATTTCCAGAAACAAAGTGAAGCAGAAAAAAATTAATAATGATAATTTAAACTAATAATAATTAAATTTAAAGTAACATGTAACACAATTGTGTCTCCGAGCATTAGCTATGGCATATGAATACTTTGGTATACGATTCAAGGATCCCAGTCAATGATTATCATTAGAAGAGTCAATAATAATCATAAATATCATAATAATAGAGAAGACTTTATAATATTAACTCCGCCAAATAAAGATTTTTCCATTTTTATTTTCAATATCACCATCTGGTGATCAAGAATGGACGAATCTTTGTCCAAACTTCGCCATTTCATGTAATTGCATCGTTTAGATTGTCATTACTGTAGTTAATATCATTAATATCATACAATTGAGATCATTGCACATAATTCTCTGCACTATGAAAATAGCATTTTCTGAGTTCACTACTGTATTATCTATGTGATGTACCTCCTTTCCTTTATCTAATTCCTTTTTCTTTCCAATTTCCTCTCCCAGACACTTCAGACTTCCTTTTCACATTGGTTTCTGATGATTAAATAAAAGTGGCGATCACCAATTATTCATCATTAATTTCACAAAGTTTAAGTATTTAAAAATCTTATATAAACATTTAAATTAATAAATTAATTAATGTTGAAAATTTTTTAAAACCATTCATATGCAAATTTGTAAATTTACATGAATAAAGAAATATAATCTAATCTAATCTAAAATAATCACCAGAACTAAGAATCTTAAACTTAATTTGATAGAACTGTGACAGATCAGATTTCAATTTTTTGTCAGGATTAGGGTTTCAATAGTTTTTGCTAACATCTTCAGGGTCAAAAAAATGTTTTAATGTATTGAACAAGGAAGATTTTAAGAAATGTTGACTTACATAGTTTTTTAAAAGGTCAGGATGATCCCTCTCTAGTCCATCGTCGAGGATTGTGACCACCACACCCCGTCCCGTGACTCCTTCGTTCCATGCCTCCTGAACTGACATGTCCAGCCCGGATCCACGGTTCTGAAACATGGGTCACAATTAGAAAAATTCGAAAATTCAGATTTATAAAATCTAATATCAACACATCCACTGTATTGCTATTTAAATTATGATTTTTACTCACTTATACTGGAGGGATGCATTTCACTTCTAAAGGGGCCCACACACTAGCGAGTTTTGCTCGCGAGTAAGACTCGGCCAGCCGGACTCGGGAGAAAATCACTAGTTAGTGGGCTATTTTCTCCCGAGCCGAGCCGAGCCCAGCCAGACTCGCGCAGGGCTACAAGCGCGGCTGGGCTCGGCTGGGACTCGCTAGTTAGTGGACGTTTTCCGAGCCGAGCCAGGCTCGGCACCTCATTATAACATAGCAGAACGTCAGAAAGCTATTATTTGCACTGTTCACAAGACGTAAAAATAAGTTGATTGAGTTATCTATTCAAGTTTGTATATTTACTGTTACTATGACAATACTATGACTGAAATAGTTACCAAGTTAAACTAATATATAAACAGAAAAATAAAAAAGAAACCGTATATTGAAATTTGAATATTCAAGAGAAAATAAAAATGATAATATTGCAGTGCAGAGCTTATTTTTAATACAATACAAATAAATATTCGAATGTTGTTTTTTCAACAAAAAATACCTACAGTAACATAAAAACAAAATTCTAAAAAATAATTTCAATAATAATAGCTGCTAACAGATAAATTGTGTATAAAATAAATAAATAATTATTGAATGATAATGATGATAATAATAATAATACATCCCTTTGCATGTAAGCCCAATGCCCATTTTTTATTTATTATTATAATATAACATTATCATTATAAATATAACAGTATTTAATAAATTGCAATATAACAATAATTACTTCGATACAAATGGAAAAAATGGAAGTAATTGAAAAATAAAAATTGAGTAAAAAGTAGAAGAAATTAATCCTATATTTCATCTGACCTTTTGAATTCTATGGGCCCCCTATTACACTTTTGCATATTTTATTGTAGATGTTCTTCTTCTTCTGAGGATGAAGCCCACATTGGTCTGAGACCTGTGCGTGGGTAATGAGTTGGATGATGGTGATTGATGAGTTGGACCTAAAGTTTTAGGTGGGTTCCGAACCACCAGGAAGTGATTTTACATCAGAGAACAGTCTCTTTTTTGCTGGCGAATCTAATCGGTCACCGTTACAAACAGGACCTACGAGAACGCAGCTTAGTTTATCTCTATCTGATTGAACAGATACCTGCTACGCCTCGCGGCTATCACTTCCCTAATTATAGATCTATATCTATATCTATAATTATGTTATAGATCTATAAGAAAGATACTTAGAGGTGGGAAAATAATTGTTATAAAAAACATAAATCGTGCCTATAAACGCTCTGACATCTTTTTCTCTTATGTCAGAAAAAAATTAGAAGAAATAAAACATTTCTTAATAATAATAATAATAATCAAATTTCAAGAATTATGAAATTTTAGCAAAACCAATACTCTCTCTAGAGCATAAAATGACCTTCCAAATCAGATATTGATTGTAATTTAAAGATTTTGAGATTAGATGAGCTATATGGATCAGAATTAACACGGGCGCACTCCAGCCGACCTTGAAAAGTAGCCGAGCCGGACTCGGGAAGTTCACAACACGTTAGTGGTGATTTTCTTCCGAGTCTTACTCGCCGAGCCAGACTCGCGAGTCTTACTCGCGAGCCATACTCGCTAGTGTGTGGGCCCCTTAAAGAAAAGCTTCATCAGTCTGGAGGCTGCATCCATCCAGTATAAGATAGTGAAAATCATCATTTAAATAGAAATAAGCAATAAATAAATTTATTCAACAAATCTTACATAATTAAACATATCAAAAACATTGCGAAGAACAAATAATGATACAAATTAAATTCTCAACACTAGACAAATTAATCAAAATGTTTTAATTGGTGACCCCACAATATAAATAAGTCTCAGTGTGCCGCGATATCAGTACACTAGATACTTGTTACAAAAATTATATAATTATTACAAGAACAGAATGTAGGCATTAATAGATAGTATTCAAATTCAATTGTTTTTATGAGTTTATGAAACAAATTGTTACTGCGATCTTTTCCTTGAGCTATTAACCATACCCTGGTTTTTTTTTTGTTTAAGGTAAGAACTGGGATGATGTCTCTTATATCAAAGGGAAGGCTATTGAAAATATTTGGTCCCAGATATACTATTGATTTTTGAGCGAATTAGGTATTCATGCTAGGAATTAGTAAATCTATGTTTCTTCTAAGTGTATTATGAGAATTCTCAATGCTGAAAAAATTGTGGGTTTCTTTTGATGAACGTAAGAATTTTATCGATATAATTGTCTAACGCTTAAAACGTAGCTTTCTGAAAAAATATATACAGATGGAAATACTGTATCAGTTTTGATATTAGATTGCTCATCAAATATTTCGTCATGGAAAACATCACAAAAATTATAAAATAATTAGAATTATTTTTTTCTGATAAAAAAGCTATTCATTATATTTCATGGAGGTGATGGATGATAAGATAAATCTATCCTATGAAATTTCCACTCTGTACTTCATAAAAACTAGATTCTTTGAAACATGAAAACATTTAGAAGATATGAAAGGTGTGTTAGATAATGCAACAATTTTCTACAACAGTTTAATAAGCAAGATCTTTTAAAACAGTTATAATAACGTTTTATAATTGTTATAAGAATGATAAAATATTGTTAAATTTTGTGAAAAGTTGTAAAACATGGATTTTTAAACAGTTTGGAAGTTTGTAAAATAGTCAAGCATGGTTTGTTAAGTTAAATAGTGTAAATGCAGCTTTGGTGAAATCATAAAAAGTGTTCATATTTGCTAAAAGGAAAATTGTATTCTTCTTTTCTAATATTTCATAGAGATATTGTTAATGAGAAATCTCTTTTATTAAAACCCAATTTCCAATCTCTACTTCAGAAACATTAGATGCTTTGAAATATGCAACAATTTTGAAAATCATACAAAGTGCTCATACTTGTTGAAGAAAAAAATTTGTTCTTCTTTTCTAATATAACATTTTAGAGAAAAATGACCAAATATTCTAGAGAGCTTTACATTCAAAATGAAATTTCAAAGAAGACATAGAATATTCTAATAGCCTAATCTTCAGAATAACATTTGAGATTGCACTTAACTTACCAAGTACCACATTTGGGTCCATTTAGGATCGTTGAGAGGAAATAATGATTCTGATGAATGCGATTTTGTAAAATCTCGTTTTGATCTCGATATGACTTTTTGTTGGCGGGCCCATTTAACCTGCAAATATTGAGATAAAAAATTGATGAATTGAAGACAAATTCATGAAATTTAATTAAAAATTAAAACACAAATTAATGAATAAATATGATAAATAGATATGATATATCTAAAAATAACAATATAAATAACTGGAAAAATACTGGAGGTCAATAACTCAATCAAGGTCAAGCAACCAGGAAAATAATATAGTATAAGTAACAAATGTAACATAGTATTCAATTGACAAACGAAAAATTAACCATTACACAACTACAGCTGAAACTGAAAGATTTTCTTGATGCTTGTTTATCATTTTTTTTTTTTTTTGAAGGATGAAGCCCACATAGATCTGAGACCTGTACGTGGGTAATGAGTAGGATTATGGTGATTGATGAGTTGGACCTACTGTTTTATGTGGGTTCCGAACCACCGGAGTTCCTGGTTGAGTTCCAGGGAGCTTTACCCGACACCAGTAAATGTTATCGGTGGTATCTGATTGGTCTATTCAAATTCATTGACGTTGAAGCAATTGAATAGACAATTTTTTTTTTTTTTTTTTTGTAGATTACGTCTTGGAGACTCCAGTTAAGGAGTATAAGACAAGTCAGATCAACAATATTATACACTAGATACCATAATTACTTCAATTAGTTGAGGTGAGGCTTAATTTTGATGTGAAAGGAACTCTTGTACACTATAAAAAGCTTTATCAACTAAATATTTCTTCAATTGTTTTTTAAATATTTCTATATAACTAGGTTTTTGTTTGAATAAGCTACTATTGTGACTCACCAAGTGATAATCTCCTCGGCTTCTTGTATTATAATCATGTACATCAAGATTTTGGTTAATATCATTCGTTTTTACATATAAAGTAGCTTCATACACATATAAGCAGGGTACAGTTAGGAGACCAAGTCTCTTGAACAACGGCCTACATGAATCTAATCTATTTACTCTTTCTATACACCTAACCGCTTTCTTTTGGATCTTAAACACCCTATCAAGATTTTGTTTTGATGAATTACCCCATACTAAGATAGCATACCTAATATGTGACGGTAAGCTGTAAAAAGTAACTTTTTGTCATTCAATCTAGCGAGCTGTCGCAGGACAAATACCCCAGATGAAATTTTACTACATATTTTCTCAATGTATGGAGTCCAGGTCAATCGTCTATCCAACATAACTCCTAGAAATGCAATTTTTTCTTCCTGGTCTAATTGATTATCGTTTACAAACACGTTTATAGCCCTATCTTCATTTAAATTATGTTTGTTTTTGAATTGAAGGTATTGGCATTTTTTACTATTTTTATAGTTAATTTCAACTGATTTAAAAATTGGACAATGGACTGCACACCTATATGGGCACTTATTTCTAAATTATCTAGAATGGAATTGCTGAAAATGAGTGATGTATCATCAGCAAATAAGAGGGCTCTACCACTAATTAATTCTTTAGGTAAACGGTTGACATATAACAAAAAAAGCAATGGACCTAGTATTGACCCCTGAGGCACTCCAGCTTGCACCTCTAATTTATTAGATTTATTCTTTACTATACTATTACCAACTACTGTAGTTAGTTCTACACATTGTTTTCTCCCAATAAGATATGATTCAAACCATTTCAGTTCAACCCCATATTTACACCTACATTTTGCAGTATTTCCAATAAAGTTCTATGATTAACACAATCAAATGCCTTTGACAGATCTAAGAAGATTGCAGTAGCTTTATCACCTGAATCTATTATATCTATTAGTTTTTCAACTAGAGAAACTATGGCTGTCTTTGTTGATCTCCCTTTCTGAAAGCCATGCTGTTCATCACAGATAAAGTTAGCTTCTTGAAGGTGCAGAAGTAACCTATTTAGAACTACTCTTTCAAAAATTTTACTTATTACATTTAAAATACTAATGGGCCTATAGTTTTCTACCTTTTCTCTATCACCACTTTTGAAGATTGGCAAGATCTTCCCCTCTTTTAAGTTATCTGGAAAAACACCTTGTTCCAATGAATGATTGATCAGATGAATCAAAGGGTCTAACAATTGATCTTTACATTCTTTCAGAATTTTACTGGATACCCCATCCATTCCTACAGTTTTTTTATTATTTAAACTATCAATGATATTTGACAACTCGTCTTGGCATACTGGGTGGAATTTTAATTCGTTCTGAATCCCCTCAGTATTCCTCATGTTTGCATCACTAATACCTGTAGTAAGAGATTTTTGAAGATCCTTAGCAACCAGTTGATAATATCTGTTAAAGAAATTACAAATGTCTACACTATCATCAATATATTTGTTATTTTCGTTAATTATTCTGGGGACACTAGTATAAGCATCTACATGAGCTACTTGCCTATTTTTGTTTATTACATCCCACACTGCTGTGTTAAAGTACACACTATTATTCAAAATTTCAGCTGTTTTTTTACATTTCGCTCTTTTCACTTGTATAATTTTTCTTTAGAGCTTTGTAATTATCTTCACTCAACATATTTCTAGATAGTTTGAATTCATCATATGCATCTTTAACCCTATTTCTTTCTGCAAGGATATCATCAGTTATCTACTCTTCAATCTTGTCTAATTTGTTCTTTACAGGGACTTTTTTAACTGGACAACTCATAGTAATATGAAACCTTAAAATATTAATGAAACTATCATATTTGTCATTTAAACTATTGCTATTGTAAACCCTACTCCAGTTTTCTTGTAGCAGATTCTGCTTCAAACAATCGATATTCCCCTGTTCACATTGTTGAATTTCTTTCATTACTCTACTCTTTTTAATTGATTTATGACCTTGCAACCCCACCTCTAAGATTTGATAGTCATGATCAGATAGTTCCGAGCCGCCTAATCTTGTTTTAGAGTAATCTATATTAGTAAGGATGTTATCAATTATTGTTTGTGATGTTCTTGTGACTCTGGTATATTCATGAACTTTTATTTCCAAGTTATTCATGCATATAATATCCTTTAAATCTTCTGTCATTTTATTCTGTGTTGCAAAGTCTGTATTGAAATCTCCCGCTACAATAACGTTTGTAAAACGAGTAGTAGTAATCTCTAAAAGCCTATTGAATAGTTCACAAAAATTGTTCCATTCCCCATTTGGTGACCTGTAAATACCTAACACCGCTACTTCGAAATTGTTGTCGATTTTTACTCTTAACCCAGTAACTTCTAAATCCATTTCCACAGCAAATTTCTCTACATATTCTAAATTAAATATTTGCATATTCTTAGCATTTTTAGTGAAGATAGCTACTCCCCCACTTCGATGAGATGTCCTGCAATACGACGTTTTCAATTAATAGTTTGGAATATTAAGTTGTGACAATTCATCTTCTTTTAAACCATGCTCTGTGAAAATAGCTATATCAGGAGCCTCTTCTTTAAAAAATACTTCGATTCTATCTATTTTGTTACGAATGTATTGAATATTCTGATGGAACACAGTGAGTACCGGTACTTCCCTATCATCCCTTATTACTTTATCGTTGCTTTTGCATATTGAAGTAGATTTACTTAATCTCTTAGAATCTTGTGAGCCTATCAGATTGCTACAAGAGTTCCTTCCACTAATGCTATCCTGATTTTTTGTTCGATTAACGTCTTTTAATACAATTGAAGATATGAATTTATCATCTGAAACTAGTTTCCCTTCCCGGTTTTGAGCCACTTTACTAAAAAAGGTTCGTTAGATGATTGTTTAGGAGAATTATTGACAGTAGATTGCAAACGACTTTCAATCAGCTCTGCCAGCCTATTACAAAATATTACTTTGCCAGATTGATTTAGATGTAGACCATGATTAGTGAAGTTTTGTTTTTTCAGCCTTTCATTTAGAAAACAAATCCCCAACTGCTTAGAATTCTTATTTTTTAGGCTGTTGATTGTATTATGAATTGATTTATTTGTTGACTTAATGGCTTCATCTAGCTCTGGCCTATCAAACCTATACGGAATTGTACTTATTATTACATTAGTTTTTTGGCTGAGTGGCACAATCTCTTTAATTTTTTCATTTATTTCAGGAAGATGTTTTAGATTAGGTTCATTTATATTGTTTGAGCCACCCAGTACTATTAGAAAATCGTTTTTTCCAAAATCTTTAGTTTGTTCCTGTGCTGACTCTACGATTGCGTTTATAGGGGCACTTGGTTTGAAAAAGCTCTGAACTTCATACTTATTTTTTAATCTTTTATTTAGTAGGTCACTACAGTCTCGTCCATGACTGGATGTCAAGAGCAGTACTCTACCTTTCCTATCGTTATTTGCCCTTACTTTAGTTTTGGTTGCTGTTTGCAAAACCTGACTATACGTTTTTGTTTGACCATTTCTATTTATTTTTTCCCCATTTGATTTAGGTTCTACTTTTTTTGTATTGATCAGAGGTTCAGATCTTACATTAGCCAAGTTTATTTTTGATTTTAATATTTCGATTTCCTCTGACATAGACCTACATTGACTCGTGAGATTTAGTATTTCAGTTTTATGGTCTTCCTGCTGCAATTTTACAATAACTTCCAGAGATTTTATGTGATCCACTAACCCTATTCGTTCTTCCTCAGAATTTTTTAGTGATGTTTCTAATTTTGTTTTCAATTTGGTGTGATCACTCAATAGTTTAGCAACCTTTTCTTCTACATCCACAGTAGCTTTAAGAGCTGTTGGAGATTTTTTTGTTAATAATTGCTGAGATCGCGTAGCTACCTGAGTTTTAGTTAAACAATTAGATTTAGATGCCTTGTTTGGACTCATTTTCCTAGCTAAAAATTGTTTTCAATTGATTTTAGTTAAATGTTTAATGAAATATTACTTAATTTATTACAATTGTCAACTTGAGACTATTTAATTACAAGAAAATTTATCAATATCGGTACACCTAACCTCGAAAATAGAATTTGACTTTTTATTTAAATACTTTAACTTATATTAGACAAGTTAATGATGTAAATTATTAAGATATTATAAATACTAATAATAATAAACAAAAATACTACTTATCCGTTCGAATTAATGTTCTTTGCTTCAAAATTCGCAGAGCCTGTTCTGACAACGTATGCACAGTACCACTGCTACCTCGATCACCCACAGATTAGACGCCACCGATAACATTTACCGGTAAATGAGAAGGCTCCCATGAACTTGACCATTGATTGAGTTCATGGGCGCCTTGCCATTTACCGGTAAGAGGTAAAGGCTCTCATGAACACATTGTTGTTTTGTATAGGTAGACTAGCTTATTTTTACTAATAGGCGGATCTAGAATCAACCAATGGCAGGTTTCCAACGTGGAGTTCGACCTATGAGAAGCTCCCAGTCTAAATCTATAAACCAATAGTATTCGTCTAAGAAGGGTATATTTAAAGCTACTCTTCATTATCCTTTTAGTTTAATCGAGATTGAAAATGACGTGACAGCTGAAACTATAGTATTTCATGTGTTGATAATTAAAGTGGTAATTAGAGTGGTGGACACAGCACACCCCACCGAAAACAAAACTGAAACTGAAATCGGGTTCACATGCACGAAAAGGTATTCTGCATTTTGGTGGTTCGGAACCCACCTAAAACTTTAGGTCCAACTCATCAATCACCATCATACAATACACTACCTACGCACAAGTCTCAGACATATGTGGGTATCATCCTCAAAAAAATTTACATCCTTAATTATCAACAGACGGCAACCGATTTTTAGTGTCGTCGGACCCCACATTTCAGTTTTCGTTCCGTTTTTCGTGGATAGGAAAACGTACTTCAACATTAATAAAGACTCATCATAACTTTTCTCGTTTTCAAATAATATCTGAAAGTTTTACGTCATTTGTCTCTCTTCTGAACAAAGGACACACGAGATAAGTGAGCACTATAATTTTATTTATTTCAAAAGATGAAAATGAACTAGACTGCTTTTTTCCAACTTTTCCAATTATTTTCTTTCACACAAAAGAGTATCATTCGACCAGATTTTTTTCCAACTATTTTGCAATCGGACGGCTAATTTTCTCTTGATGCTATTCAAATGTTTTCAACTGAGTAATAATTTTATCGAATCTTCTTCGACTATTCTTCAAAAGTACAGTAGTCTTTATGGGTGACTACAGATTAGGGAAGGGAATTGAAATAAAATCAAGACTCCAAAGTTTGTCAGTGATCCAAAAGAATTGAGAGACACTATTAAAAAAAGAAAGAAACAACTATTTTATGAATAAAAGAGAGTTTTCTCTTCTATTTCCAAGAGGAAGTGTTGATTAAGTGTTATTTAAAAGAGACTTGGCGCAACTTTGCCATTTTGAATGATTGCATATTTCACAGAAAAAATTCCTATATTATTTTATAAATGGTAGCGCATTTGGTTAGAGCGCTTGACTGTGATAAGATAAGGCTCTGGCTCGCTTCATTTCCTGCAGCCTTGGGTTCAAATCTTATTCAGACATGGATGTTTCTCATCATTCACCCATTCAACTACGCACAAGTCTCCAGACTTATGTGGACATCATCCGCAAGATTATAGATTTGTAGCTTTTTATTATCAAATCACATTACTGATAAAAAAGACTGTGATGGTGATGGCGCAAATCGAGGGGGATAAAGATGTTAAAGAGGAATATTTTACTTCTTTTTATTTTTTCTATCTCTTTTTCTTTCTTCACTACTTCTTTCTCCACTCCTTCATCTATTTCTTCTACTCCTTCCTCTATCTATTTTTCCGTCCTTCTTCTACAAGTCCTCTTCTTTCTTCGCACTCTTTTTTACCTTACCAAAACTAAGAAGATTTTTACACCTTAACACTAAGGATTATTTTGAGGACTAAGCCCAAATAGGTCTGGGACCTGTACGTGGATAATGAATTGGCAGTGATTGATTAGTTGGACCTAGAGTTTGAGGTGGGTTCCGAACCACCGGAAAGTGATTTTACTACACCAGAGAACAGATTTTTTTGCTGGCCAATCCAGTCGGTCACCCTTGAAAAGAGGGTCCAGGAATTCGTAGCTTATCTCTATCTGATTGAACAGATACCTGCTACGGCACTCGGCTATCTCTTCCCTTATTTATTTATTTATTGTGAAAAATTATTGAAACTATTGAAAGATATTACGACGCCTTCTAATAATAAAAGTGGTTCCTTCTATAGCGACTCTTTGATAAGAGCTTTTTCAAAATAATAAGCAAGACTGATGTTGTCCAAAGCACTTTGATCTTATTATTAATACACGAGACTATAGTTTCGACTGTCAGCACTGGTGCCGAATTCATGGGGCTTAGGGGGCCCAAGACCCTCAATAATAAGTTTAATAATAATAATAATTTGGGGGGGGTGGAGTCCTCTTAATTGTTTGAAAAAATGTTTTAAGTGCATCCACAGTAATCAGCAGTATTCAAATATTTGAATAAATGTCATAGCCCCGTGAACTTTAAATAAAAAGTACAATTTGCTTAATACATCAAGAATGTGCATGAAGAACAATTACTTGTGTGATAGCCTGTACATACCAAAATTTTACAAAAATAGTTTTTTCTGATTTAAGCCTATGAGATATCTTCTATTGTCAGTCTTGGGTAGTTTTCGTCGTATGTAGCACCAACACAGATCATTGAACAAATTAGAATTTGTTTATAATGAGAAAATAACTTAAACACAAGATGAATGTGCTGCTCAGAGGAAATAATTTAAACTTTGTTAAACAATTTTTGGATGATGCTCTCAATATGATACTACTATTTGATGCTACTACTATTTACTATATTTATTTACAGACAATTAAAAAATGTAAAGGAGAAGGAACTCCACATGAAACAATTTTGACAAGTACATGCTATTACGTACGCCATCACAAGTATATTAAAAATATACTTAATAAATGTAGGTATAGATGGTATAGGATAGGAGTAAATAGGTATAGATGTATATTATGTATATTGTATACAAGTATAATATAGAAGATTTCAAGCCTGAGTATAAATTATTTTTCAACAACGATTTCTTTAATAAAAATAATAATTTCTTTGTTAGAGCTAAAATGGCTCTAGATAATTTCAAAACACACCTTTCTGCAAGTAATTCTCTGTAAATTTTCCCTGAGCGCCCCCGTACCCTCTTTCCTGTTGGAACATTTCTCCGCCCACCCTCCCAAATAATTTTCACAAATCGGCGCCACATACTGTTGCGTCATTTTTCAATCTCAATAAACTTTGTAGCGTGATAATAATCAGATCTCAATAAATGACGAGATAGTAGAAACTATTTTTCGTGTGTTAATCATTCAAGTGGCTTGTACAATATGAATCTTATTCATTACTAGTGGTTCACCCGTGCTTTGCAACAGGAAGATTAAATAAAACATGTGATATATGGATTTCAACCACCGATGTCAATACAATTCCAAAAAGGAAATTAAGAGCTGCAATATTGATACGGAACAAATGTGTTGGCTTGCGACTCTAAGCTTCTTTGCATCATAGTGACGTATCATGTATGAGCTTCCTGCATCTATACACATTTTAAAACAGCAGTTGGGCTTATAAGTAAAATTTGAACATTAATTTTGATGTCTGAAAGGAAAATAAAAAATCGGGCTTCGTGGACCACTGAACCGACTTTAGAGGAAGCCTTGTGCCAAAGTTACAGTTCCAAATCGTTGCCGTTTTTGTGAAATCCGTAAGACCGA
Organism: Conomelus anceps; assembly: GCA_948455865.1. Classification (NCBI taxonomy): domain Eukaryota; kingdom Metazoa; phylum Arthropoda; class Insecta; order Hemiptera; family Delphacidae; genus Conomelus; species Conomelus anceps. The sequence continues at coordinate 146,879,324 of OX418216.1, forward strand.
AACACACACACACACACAATTTTTTAAATATCTAATTATTTTGTGATGATTGAAAATCCTACAAACGGTACTGGAATAAAATATTGTGAATGTGAATGTGATAGATACAAAAATGTAGCCTCAATGCGAAGCTAGCTTCAATGTAATGAGTTGAAACCACTAAAGCAATCTGGGTTAGCTCCATTGAAAACGATTCCATAATCTAATTAATTAAAAGCGAACGTAAGGTTTTTTTACTGATGCCTTATCACAAAGCAGGCAGGCTTCAGTATGCTATTCATGGGATGGGATAAAAAAGGTCGAAAAATGTAAAATTTAATTACATTTCCAGATAGCAAGCAGAGTAGTTGAGCTTACATTCAAAATATCAGTCTGAAACATCTGCAAAACCTCAGGCTGCTCGCCGCTCTCAGCTAAAAACCAAGCTCTCTATCACGTGCTATATTCCAATGTTAATTGATAAATTTCTGTTTTTTCATGTTTTTTACTATTTTTCCTCTTAGTTTTTCTATTCCTCTTCCTCTTTCTTTCTCTTGACCTCTTTCTCCCTCTCTCGCATACCCTTTTTTCGTAAACCTATTCATGTTTTTTCATTATAGACAGCAAAGAGTAACTCCTAGTGCAATCAGTTCGTATGCAGTTCAACAGAGTGAATTGTAAAAACAACTGAGTTAATAAACAGTTAAAAAAAAGTTCAATAATTAATATTACTGTGGTATCACTCACCATTCTTCCTCTTCATCATCAGCATCATCATCATCATCATCATCGTCGTCGTCGTCGTCGTCTTCTTTTCTCCTCCTCTTCCTCATCTTCGTCGTCTTCCTCATCTTCGTCGTCTTCCTTCTCCTTCTATCTTTTTTCTACTTCTTCTCTTTCTTTTCTTTTTCCTCTTCCTCCATCTCTCCCTTCCCACTACCTCTTCCTAACTTTTTCTTTTTCTTCTTTTCTGACATCTCTTCCTCTTCCTCTTCCTCTACCTGCTCCTTCTTTTTCTGCTTCTGCATTTCCTCCTGCTATCTTTTACTTTTTCTTCTTCATTTCTTCCTCCTATCTCTTACTTTTCTTCTTCTTCTGCTATCTACTAATTTTTCTTCTTTTTCTCTCCCTCTCTTTCTTCTCTTTTCCTCATTTTCTTCTCCTTCTTTATCTTCTTCTCCATCTTCTCCTTTATAGAAATAATTCTATAAGCTAGGTGCATTCGCCACTTATTTGAGATGGAAATTTTCTAATCTTTCATTCATTTTAATAATTTCCAATATGTGAGTTGCAGAATTTGATTACTTAATTCTCTGTCTATATATTTCTATTACTTTACAGGATTTTTTTTAAATTTTCTTACATTAAAGTCAACCAGCGGAGAATCATCAGACAGTTCATGACATATCAAGCCACACTTCTTTTCTGCGCTGGAACTATCACATAAATGATGTAATGATCTATGCAAGAACTTAAGAAAACTTATCTATTAGTTCTGAATGTGGAGGTCATTTGGTGTGTTTGAAGAATGAAGATTGTCCACCATTCTGTGGTGCAGACCTTGCTTTCATATGGGATAGTGGTATGGGGTGGAACAAGTTACACACACATTGACCGCTTATAAAAGTGCAGAAACTAATAATCAAAGCCCTAATTAAAAAAACCACTGCTTTATTTATCGGATCAACTTTCCAGCGAATTCGGTGTGATAGATGCAAGGCATTTATATTCTAAAGAAATAATCTACAGAATACACAAAAACACAGCACACTTTCAACATAGGAACCATAGTCAAGAAACAGGCAACTTCTTATTGCAAATTTGGCTAAGAAGGTTTTATACCAGAAACACTGCAATCACTTAGCACCAAAACTTTACAATCTACTTCCAAGAAACATACAGGAATTACCACACAACAAGAAATTCAAAATCATAGTGCATCACTGGATAATAAACACAGGAAGACAAATCACAATTTCAGACAATATGCGAGCTCACTAACCCAATATTAAAACACTGAATTCTGAAAAATTTCAATTGCAAGCCTACTCTAGAACATGGCATGCCATATTAGAGAAGGTTAATTTCTACGCAAAAATGTAATCTTTGTTAGTTTTAGCCATGCAGTCTTCTTTGTATATGTATTTGTTTCGATTTAGTTTTAAATGGAAATAAAATATTTTATTATTATTATTATTATTAGAATCATTATCATTATTATTATTATTATTATTATTATTACTATTACTATTATTATTATTATTATTATTGATTAATAATTTGTACTTACCTCTCTTTCGGATAATAAGTTGTCATGATGTTCGTTGCTTGGTGTTATAGACCTCCGAGCAACGTTAGAATGCTGAAGATGGTAACAATCGGGAAATATCTGCAACAAAAGAAACAAAAGTTATTCTACTATATTTTATTCAATGCTTTCATGAGTAATTGAAAAGGTTTGAATTAGTAAATCAAACCGAAGAAGATTTTCGAACAGACACTATTCAAGAAAAAAATATATAATGTATAAGTTCAAGTGCACGTTCAATATTTAATTTTAAATGTATAGATTAAAAATCGACATTGCAGTCACTAAATAAACTACAAGTTACTAGTTACTGTATCGGTAATCGATAATTGTCCAATGTGAAATTTATAGTAGAACTTGGAGATAAGCTGAAATTTGGATTTTTAGTTGAAATTTGTGAAGAAAGCAATAGCGGGCCATGCCTGTTGTATCTTTGCTTGATTGTGTTGTTGTAATGGGTTGATACATAAATATGGACTCAATGTGAATAAAGTTACAAAATGTCTATATGGAGTCAAATAAACTGAAGTAACTATTTGCGTAATGGACTAAAAGTTACTGCAATGTCGGTTTCTAAGTAATACATAGTTTAAAAAATTGTATACATTGATAACAGCAGAAAGAGTATTTTTCATGTTAAAAATATAAGAAATAGCGGACAAAGAATCTGATACTGATTGGAACGAGAGAGCTTTTTTGAGCCTGTTATTGAAAATATTTCAAATTATTTACAATATCAAAGAAGAGCGAGTACTAATTGAAAAATGCGATTTCAAAATTGGATCTAACGCTATCGATTAGCATTGGGGACGGGAGAAAAATACGGAATGAGGAATAATATTGAAGGAATGAGGAAAAGAGTGAAGAAATTGGAAAGATCGTTTCATAAGGGTTCAAAAGCTATGAAAAGATTCAGAGCGAGTAAATTGGTTTACGTTCTTCGCAGATTAAGGGTTGAACCTTGTGCTGACAGGTCGTTATTCATAATTTATTTAGAGTCGGAAAATGTGAGGAAATTTCCATGATTTGTGAAAAGCTCGTGTAGATTTTCCTCGAAAAAAAGAGAGATGGAGGAATAGATGAAAAGTGATGAAGGGAGTGTGAAAAAGGAAAGAAAATACGTGATTATGTTCAGTTTTCAGATTTTCTTTTCAAAGTATACAGTTTTTCTCAAAGGTTTTTGTGGATTTTAGAGAGCTTAATTCAAATTTAAAGTTTTGCAACTTGTGAGAATAAGACTATCGCCAAAAAGTTTGGAACTTTTTCTGCTTCTTGCTAACATCTCTTATGAGATTTTGATTTTGCTTTCATCTCTAATGAGATTGTGATGGTAAAAAATATTGTTTCCTAGTTTAAAGTGTTTGGGAAAATTGACGCTAGTTAATCCGCTTTACGCTAGCCAGTTCTAAGTCACTTGTACGCATGCTTCAACATTAACGTTATTGTGAAAATCAGTTTCGGTGAACAATGTAGCGTTCAAAAATACGGTACAATATAAGGTTGGGATAATTTTATAATTGTAGTAGAGTTATTATTAATAATATTATTTTCTCTGTCTTGTAACCCATCAAAACAAAAAATAAATTACAATTAATTAATATATTCGAAACTACACTGTTTTTATCAAATGTAGCATCCCACTAGTAGGTGTCGCGATGAGAATATAAGTCCAGCAACCTAAATATGAATAACTTTAATCTAAATATATATACGTACTCTATTATGAAGTGTGAGTAAATAATAATTCTTATAAATAAAAACATAACATATATACATATATAATAACTAAAGCATGAATTAGGAAGAAAAGGAAAAGTATCAACCAATATATATATATTATTATTAAATACATAACACTTCCTTGCTTTCTGTAGTGCCAATGTTAAGAGACATTCAATACGTTTTTGAAATTCATGATGTTCATTTCTTTCGCATCAGCCGGCAATGGATTAAATAAATTTTGAATAACATTACAATAAAGCTACTTTGATAATTTTCATTTACATTTTTTTAAAAAGTTACTGCCTCTTCACTAATTATTACGTACTCTATTGCGAAGTGTAAAGTTATAAATAAAACACATTCTATATGGTATTACAACACTAAAATTATCAATAATATTAGTATAATTATAATCTAATATTCATGTAGCTTTGCAGTTTTTGATCATTCTTGGCAATACTGGTGAAGCTATTAAATTTTTGCAGCTAAAACAGAGTTGATTTATTGCCAATTAAAGATTAAACTTCACTGTAATAATAAAAATTATAATAATACAATAACAACAAATAAAATTTAATTAATACTGATAATATTTTAATATTATTTAGGGCATGACTAGCATAAGTAAAGCTCTGGTGCTAGCCGTGAGTTCATCCAGAAGTATGAACAAAAACATTATTATGTTTTATTATATTATATATATATATTATAATAACAATAAATAATGGAAAGTTATCATGAAAAATAGTTTTGAAAATGATTTTAGTCTTCAAGGAAAGAAAATTTATACAACATTTAAAAAACTAAACTAATGTAATAAGAAACATAGAAACATAGAAGAAGTATACTGTGTAAGATTCTGATGAATATTATATTTCTTTTGGAATGCAATGGGAGAATTAACAAGAAAGTTAACATTTAGAAATAAAATTTGTAGAATTATAATTGCAGTATAAATTTGAGAGTTATATTGCTAGGTTGGCACATATTTTTATGCGAACCCAGTTATTTGTTTGTAGGGATAGAGTACTGGGAATTTTGTTGTTAAATAAATAAATGAAATATTCAAGAATAACTTTGACAATATAAATTTTTGTGCGACATTTTTGAAAGATAACTTCTATGATTGCAAATAGCAACTCTCTGCTCGTTCGACCGACGGTTGTAACAGTCTGAGTACCATTAATTTGAACGGAGTACCATGATTAGTACCATGAGGAACGAAGAACCATTCATCAATGTCTAGTCAGCCACTCTAGGTGACAAAAGTTACCTGATCACTGATTGAAATATTGTCGTTAACGATGCAATATTGAATATTGCAGAGTAATTGTTATTGAAATTCGAGCACGATAACAATGCACCAGTACTTGTACAACAACAATGGATAGCTGATTGCACGAAACTGAAACTGCCAATAATGGATAATTATACTTTTGTAGCAGATGGATTTTGAAATAGACACGAAATTCAAATCGGGATCACTCGATGAATATGCAATATTGTATTAAAAAAATCTGGTTCCAGAGGAATTGATGGTTCAAAGTTTCTATTTCCAACACCACGGATTTGGACAAAAAGACAGCGAGCAATGCCGGAATACACTACACTCTATAATATCAGGGCCGCAGCTAGTTTGTGGCGGGCAGCCCGAGTACTGCCCCGGGGCCTCTAAAGGGTTCAAACTTGCAAGAAAAGGTCTAAAAGGAGGGCATCCAAATATACGGTTACATTTTTTGCTCCGGGTGATTGGAAAAACTTGCAAAAAAGGTCATTCAATAAAAGAAAGAGGCCTGGAATTTATGTTCTGCCCAGAGACCCCAGAAACCGAGCTAAGACTTGCTTCAAATCCCATGTTCTTTTTTTACATCGATAGATGAAATACTTTATTTTATATACTCTATAGCCGTGAGCCGTAGCAGGTAAGAAATGAAAAAAATCTCTATTAGGCGAAGTAAGACTATAAAGTCTTCTCTACTACTCAACCTTAGACCACTTAACCTACCACCATTGATTAGGCAGTAGTCACTTGGTTCTTCTATGCTACCACTCAACCTCTGTCACTCAATCTGTTCAATCAGATTAGATAAGCAGCGCTCTCCTGGGCCCTCTCTGTAAGGGAGACTAGCAGAAAAACTCTGTTCTCTGCTGAAAAATCACTTCCCAGTTGTTCAGAACACACCTAAAACTGTAGGTCCAGCTCATCAATCACCATCATCCAACTCATTACCCACGCACATGTCTACGACCTATGTAAGCTTCGTCCATCAAAAAAATAAATAAATGAGTATATCTTTTAGATATAAGTAAGAGTTGGGTTAAAGTAATTGAACATTTAAACATGCTTTTTTAACTGCGCGAAACATAGAATAGTTCAGTTTTAAAATTATAGAGCTCCATAGAATAATTCTAAAGAATAAGCTACATCAAAATATGTTTGGTTGAAATCAACTCAATAATTCTAAAGATTAAGCTATTTCAGTGCGTTGTTTTTCAAAAGTCTTATTATAGGCACAATATAATTAATATAAACTTAAAAAAACACTTTTAAATGGAAATTAACTCAAGTTAATCTTCAACATCACAATATAATTGGATAAAAATACCTAAAAAGGTAATGGGTCACACAAGAATTAAATTATCTCTCAAGATTGGGCTTAAAAACTATCATTTAATGACAGGTCTGATCGCTGATCACCACATCGAAAGCAAGATGGTTAGTTCTGTAATTATCAACTAAGCGAATTTGAGAAAGTAAGTGGGCAAATTTATATTTATTGTTTTCTAAATTAACTATAGGCTATGATTAACACAATTTTACAATCCACTGATTGCTCTAATTGATGTTTTCCAAGCAATTCGAAACTCTCATCCACCTTTCTTGGATTTCAAATTTCGAGGGTGAAATAAAGATTGCTTCAGCGACTGTTAAAATTCAAAAGAGCAGGTTAGCCGCAATTTACGGAAACTATCTATTACCAAATGAGTAATACTGATATCGGTTAAAGGTACCAGTATAAAATCCGAAAATTTTCAATCCCTATTTTGTGAAATAGGAGAGGATTACTTTCCACTATAAAGGGCTCAGGAATGAAGCTCTCGAGTCACGTTCCCAGCATATAATATGAAGCTGTTATCGTTAATAATTTTCAAATTTTGCGTGGGAAAGGGATTTTGGAATTGTGGGTGGAGGAAAAGGGGTTAGATCGAAAATCGAATAGAAATTGGAATGGGTGAGACGCCCCGAAAAAGTTTCTGCTTTATAGCTGAGCATTGAATCAGATAGAGGGATGATTATTTTTTCATGAAGCAATATGAAAAAAATAGGGATGAAGTGATATAAGGTTATGACCGAAAATCGTTCCGTGATGGGCGGAAAAACTTTTTTCCAAGGGAATGGAGAAAAAAGAGGGTTCATACTCACCCCCTCATCCACTTGGAACTACCCCAAAAAGGTTAAAATTCCCGTTTATCTGGTGCGGGTTCAGTAGACCCGGATGGGGGAGATCGGAATTGGAAACATGACTTCTTAATACTTGATATTTATTTTATTAGTGGGCGTGGGAGAGAGTTTTTGATTAGAAATTTTTTGTGGAAAATGTTGTAAATAAAAACACTTCTGGCCTGTTGCATTAAAGCGCCTATCAAAAACAACTGATCCCCGATCACCTGACCCGAGATAAATTTGATACGAGATTTGTGTTGTAAAAAGGCCGATTCGTTTTTGATCGATGTTTTTAATTTGAATTAGGAAAAATTGAAATATATTTGTTGTATGAATATATATTTATTCAGTTGTGTTTTGTACAAAAATTGGAGCATGTAAGCTATATGTTTGAGTTATAAGTTTACGTTATTACGAAAAATTTGTAATATATTGGTTTATTTAAAATTAATCTGAACTTGCGTCTGCGACCAATGAGCTTGCAATATAAAAGGGGAATCGCATATTAAGTTTACTTAGTCTGACATGTAGTTTTCTACAAAACAAGAAGAGAAATAGAAATACCAGAAATTCATAATGTTAATTAAAAGAATAATGTACAAGAATCACAAATCAAAAGCTAGATAAACGTGTCAAAAGCAGGATATCAAATCACTTATTTGAATTAAATTTTTACAAGAGATGCTAAAAACAGTAATACCAGTAATTAATAATGTTAATTAGAATAATAATGTACATGAATTACAAAATTGACAGCCTTATAATTAAATTGTGGAATCATTTCGTGTAGCCTATAACTCTTGTATTATGAGTGCATATATTGAATCAAAGCCCATATCACATAATTGGTTTTTACAACAAAAAGGCAGGAATTAATTGAAATACCAGAAATTTATCATGTATATTGGAATAATAACGTACATGATTTTTAATTCGTAATGTGAAACTTTTTATGCTATTCATTTGAGATGAATTTTATTCTGTTATTCGAGACCATATGATTGAAAATCAATTTTGATTAAATTTCTGTCTGATGGAACGAGAACTAGGGGGGAAGCAGGAAATGACAAGTGACAATAAACGAATTGTGGGGAAGTGGACACGATAATTTGAAACCTACACAATATCAAACTAGAAATATATATGACTGCAGAAAACAGGTAAAATGCGTCAAAACATTGAAAGGGATGGCTGGAGGGAATGGAGGAAATGACTAATAGGGAGTGGGTGAGAATGAAGTTGATTGTTTCAATTGTCTACTTGAAAATGTGGGGGGGGGGGGGATTATGGACCCCTCAAAGCGGGAGAAGAGGGATTCCGGGTACATGAAACTCATCACATTTGCACATAATTTCAAACCAGAACCTCCCCGCATGTTGCCTCTTCTTCCCCCGGATAAAAGCCACCACTACCGTAGAAAACAAAGCCTGAACTTAATTTAGCTCTCCATGTTCGCATGTTCTCTATATTTATATATATATTATGTGCTCCATGTATAGATTCTATATACATATACACTGAAACGCGTATCCGAATTCAGTTCATTAACTGCAACGCTTTTGACAACAGACAAAGAGAGACAGATTGTTTATTGACAATGTTTTTAAAAACTGAGTATAGGAAAATATATATACAAAGAGAGTATATAAATAATAAAACTTTTGTGCGAGAGGAGGATGGGGAGAATAAATAGATGAATAAGAATAAATAAATGAGTAAGAATAATTAAATTAATAATAATGATGTTGTCACAACCATACAATAGACTCAACAGATTCATCGATACTTTTGAGACCGCTATAATAATTAGAAAAAAAAAACTGAAATATCATACCTTTTAATTGATGACTAGTAATATTATCTAGCTCGTGAACTCCTGTTTCCCCGAAATATTTTCCATCTTCCTTTTTTATTCATCCTTTTCTTTTCTTTAAACTCTATTTTTCATGGATTACTTTCAAAGTTAAATTTGAACCTAATTAAGTTAATTTCTATCCATTAAAAGTTATATATTATTTTGTACTTTTTCGTCTATCTTTGCTTTTTTTTTCTTCTTCCGCATCATTTATTTATTAAAAAATTATATTATTCATCTTTTCTTGTTATTTTTAATATCCCTTTTTGAAAGTTTTGTTGTTGATTTGTTGCTGTTCTTAACGGCCGATTGCACGAAAGCCAATTAAATTTAATCCCCGAAGAATGGCGTCATTCTATGGACATTGAACTCAATGGAGAGAATTTAGAAGCACAAAGGACAATTACAAGCGATAACGCTGATTAGGAAATGAAATTTAACCGCCCGATCACCAATGATTAAATTTCACTAATGCCCATTAAGTTACATTTTATAGGTTATGTTTATTGTACCAGAACACGGAACTGCAAATTAGGTCGTAAATGCTAAAAACCTTTCAAAATGAATAAAATCTATTAAGAATATAATAATATTGATTATATATAGAATATAATAATATGATTCAAATAATTCACAATGAAATGATCCTAATTCATCTTTTTTCTCAACCTCAGAATCAGCTGTTATGAAATTACAGTGTTGCCAGATTGTGCCCTATCGGTTAACGAAAAATAACTAATGGATCTTTGTGCCTCATAAATAAACTCGTTACATTTATGACAGTTAACTGACATATACATATACTCCTTATTTAATTGGCTTTTGTGCAACCAGCCGAAATCACCCGGTGATTCGGAACCCATTTAAAATAGTAGGTCAATCATGTTTCCCATAACATGGATAAAACGGTGAGGTGAAACCCGTAAGAGTCTCTCCACCAATACAAGTCATACGATTATTATTATTTTAAGGCTCCTAATTGTTTGGCCAGTGAGCTTTTGTATGTAAATAGATAATTAAATACAAGTACTATAGTTTCGACTGTCACGTCATTTCCCATCTCAATCAAACTAAAACTAAAATACAGAGTATAAAATATATATAAATATTAATAGTATTAATTATCATGTTTTGTAACGTTTTTTGAAATTAATTTACCGACTTTTTTAGAACTGTCTTGATCAAGACTTGAAGGGCGTAAAGATCAGCATAATGCTCAATCTTTTTAAAATGAACAAAGAATAAATACAGAAGAAGCGATTGCACAGAAAAGAGCAGAAAATTAATTTTTCTTTTCTTCTCTAGGACTTCTACAGTGAATTTGAATACTTTCTATACTTCTGAAATGTGTAAAGTGTATTTTTTATTTATTTTGTATTTGGTGACTAAATTGTGTGAATGTTAAAGGAAGTAGTTCATTTGTAAATTATTCATTTTAAAATTTACCGATAAACAGATGCTCAGTTTTGAAAGATAACATTACCTAAATTTGGACAATTTTATTTGAAAAAACATTTGTGGAAATGGATTACCAAGTTGTCATAACAAAACGGCGAAGTGGAACTACTCATAAAGCACTACCCCATCATAAAAAGTCATATGCTAATTAAATAATAATAATACTTTTTATACTCCATGAGGACCCACCATGAACTCCATTTTCATAAAAATCTTAAATTCCTATGCACAGTAAAACCTCGATAATTCGGCCTAAACGGGCGGCCGGTAGGCCGGATTTACGTAAAAGCCGGACCATCGAGAGACCATTTAAAAAGTACAGTAATGAGTTTTGTGACCATGTCATTGTTCTGTTGTGTGCGTGCGTACTGTAATTATTGTGATTCTGTGTTTAGTACAACACTATTCTATTTTGTACTGTATTCATTGACTGTAAATATAGAATTTAAATGTGTGTAAAATTGTATGTATTATTTTTTAGCAGTTATTATCTAAAAAAATAAAACTTTTAGAATCGGGCCGGATTACTGGAGGGTCCGGATTTTCGAGGGCCGAATTATCGGGGTTTTACTGTAATTGGCAAAAGAACAAAACCGTTTACGGCTGAGGCTTCGCTACTTTAGCTACCTCGAACTCCTCAACATAAACAATTTTCCTCTTCACGATTTTCCTTCAAAGTTTTTGAATACTTTTCATAATCCATGGAAACCTACACCTAAAACTTGAGGAAACATTTGAGCATTCGAAGTCAAACAGGAAACTCGAACTTTATTTCAAACTGCTCAATCGATCAGGGAGAACGTTTCCAAAGTTTCTCATTACACACTCTGTGTATAGTTGAAGGAAATCCTAAGCAAGTTTGTAAGAAGTCACTGCTAGATGAAATTCCCCACGGGCGATAAAATTCGAGACGGTTTCCTGTATTCGAGACGAGTTAATCCATCTAGAGTTTCCCACCTTCAATACTTTTCAATGCAGATTTCACTGGAATCGCTTCGGAGCCGGAAAGTCTCATGAATCTATCACGGCTCAAGTTTTCGTTTTGAAGTCAGAATTACTCATTCAAGAGCTACGATACCAATGATTCTAAAATTCCCCAAGCCGTCTCACGTTTCAAGATTTAAGAATAGTTAGGTTAGTTTATTTCTCTCTCACGCTCACACCCTCATTTCATTCATTGATATCCTTATTTTATGGAGTACTTTGGAAACCTTACTTCATACATATAACGATGGACCTAACAATTATTAGGCTACTATAACTTTCGACTTACAAATTACTTAAACGTGTAATGAAGTGATAGCCACGAGCCGTGGATAATACCTGTCAGATAGAGATAAGCTACGAACTCTTGGGCTCTCTTTGTAAGGGTGACCGATTGTATTGGCCAGCAAAAAAGACTCAGCTTTCTGCTGTAAAATCACTTCGCGATGGTTCGGAGCCCACCTAAAATTGTAAGTCCAACTCATCAATCACCATCATTCAACTCATTACCCACGCTAAAGTTTAGTTATGTGGGCTTAACCTTCAAAAAAAATCATAAATAGATACAGAATTTATTAATTCCGAATTCCTTTATGTTTCTGTTGCTGCATATTTGTCAGTTTGTTAAATTGTCTGTTTCTTCAAACTAACTTAGATATTTATAAGATATTAGATATTAATAAGATATTAGATATATTTAAACTTAGATATTAAATAGATATTTCCACCAACACTCCAGTAATGTTTTGAGACCAATTTTTATTATCTTATCAACTCTTCTACCCATGACCAAATTTTTACGTCAGGGAACTTCAATGCCAGAAGGAGGTCCCACAATGAATAATGGATAGGGCCTACTTTTCCTGCCCCAGGGTTGTAGGTATCCTCAATAGGGTACTTTGGTTTTATTTCTGCAATAACTTAGAATTCTCCTGCAGTAGAAGATCGCAAAACTCACCGTATAAATTATTGCTGGATGAAAGTACAGATGCTTCTCATCCTCTGACCAATAGCCAACATGATAAACAAGGTTTTCGAAATATGAATTTCTGGGTAATATATTTGAAACATTTACCATGATTTAGACATTAAGATGAATTATTGTATTGCGCTTGTACCACATGAAATACGCTCTTGGGAATAGCAATTACAATACAACAGTATAACAGTATAGCTTCTTCTTATTCTTCCTCATCATCATCTCTTGCTTTTTCTTCTCCTTCTACTTCTCCTTCCTGCTACTCGTATCTTCTCCTTATTTTCATCTTATGTCTTCTTGACCACCTCCTTCGCCTATTCTTTTTCTTCTTCTTCCTCTTCACTTCTTCTTTCTTCTCCTTCTTTTTCTTCTTCTCCTTCCTCTCCTCTTCCTCCTACTTCTTCTTCTTTTTCCCTTCTCTTTCTTCTTCTTAGTGTTCTTCTTCTTCTTCCTCTACTTCCTCATCTTCTTCTTTTGCTTTTCCTTCTACTTCAACTTCTACTTCCTGCTACTCCTATGTTCTTCTTCTTATTCGTCTTCTCTACCCCCTCCTCTTCCTCTACAACCTCCTTCCCCTCTTCCTAATCTTCTCTTTCTTCTTCTTTTTCACTTCTTCCATCTTCTCCCTCTTTTTCTTCTTCTTCTTTTTCTCCTCATTTTCTTTTTCTTCTTCTTCCTCTTCACTTCTTCTTTCTTCTCCTTCTTTTTTCTTCTTCTCCTCCTCTTCCTCTTTCCCCTACCCCTCCACCCTTCCACCGTTCCTGCTCGTTATCCTCTTCTGTCCTATCTTACTGCTGCTTCTTCTTCTTCTTTTACGCTATTTTATTTTTTATATTCTTGTTTTATGCCCAAACTTGTATTTTTAATTTTAACGGTTATATGCATCAAATCAACTCCCCTCCCCTCCTCAACCTCTTCCCTCCCGAGCAAAGCGAGCCTGCCGGCTAATATCGATGTTTTGGAAGACAGCTCATGTTAAAAAAGTTTATAAAGAGAACAAAATCAATATTTACACGATATTTCAGTGCGAATAATTTGAAAGAAGTTTAAATCAACTTAGATACTCAAGATCTGAGCCAGTGCCACTCATTCTGAAACAAACACAGCGAGAACAACCTGAGCGAAAACAGGAAAATTTGAATCAACTTGTAAAAGTTTGTTCAAACACTTTGAAAGTTTGTTCACACAATACTGTACTCCATCCGGCCTTCTAGAGTGAAGTACACTTCTTGTACTCTTATGCTAATATCTCGCTAGATTATTCATAAACTTACATCTAAGGTAATTCTCGGAAATTCCCAACTTTTAATGCACTAAAATATTTGAGGAATTGTGGATTTATAAGATCCAGATGACTTTATTTGCTTAAATTTACAATGTACATTGATGATTACAGTATATTATCAAGATTGACAACTATCAGATCCAATAGTTATATTGACGTACAATGATTTCAGAAAACTCAATGGTTGAATAACATAAGAAATAGAAAATAAATTATTGATGCGATCGGTAATAAAGAATGAAAGCATGGACCTGAGGCAAAGCGATAAGATAAGATAAAATTACTTTATGTAAATTTACAAAATTCCCTTGTGACTGATTACAAAGCATATTATTAACAACACAATAGATTGTATATGGAGGAAAAGCTTGGATATAAACAATGAGATTTTATGTGAAGCATTTACATTATAAGGGCGAAGTTTGTACAAAAAATCGTCCATTCAAAATTAACCTAAGAGAGAGATTAGATTATCTCTCTTTATTCATTTCAATTGACAATTTATAAATATGAATGGTTAAAGAATTATCAACATCACATAGATACAACAGTAAACTCAGATAATGCTGTTTTTACAGTGCAATATATTATGAATAGCAATGATCTCATTTGTATGATAGATGTTAACCATGGTAATGACAATTCAAGTGATGCAATTACATGAAATGACGAAGTTAGGACAAAGATTCGTTAATTCTTGACACATGCTTGTCCATTGAGAGAGAGTGGTGATACAATAGAGAGAGAGAAATTGATTTGATTTGCTGCCTGGAGAGGGAAAGTTATGGCGCAGCCGGCTCTCTCTTCCACTCAACCCCCCCCCCCCCCCCTACAATTCTAACTTATGGTAAATTCTAGTAGAGATATTAGAAATTGATATTAAATCTAGTGAATTAAGATTAAGAATTCATTTGAAAAAACTATTAAGAGTAGATGTAGTTTTGACAACATTGAGATTTATTCATTTACTAGCAGGTTACCCTATTCAATTGAATCTGGGTGTTTAGAACTTCACAAAACTTATTTACAAATTCAATATTTATGATAGTCTACTTTATCAGGGTGACTAGCAAAGTAGACTACGAAAATTCCCTGACTTTTCCCTGATCATCAATAACATTTTCCCTGACCAATTCGCACAAAATCGTGAATCCAGCACTTTTGTTTGTTGATCATCTGTAGTCATGGATACGGGCCCAGTTATTCAATTCATAAATCCATATTTCTTATATCTGATTTTAAAATTTTCATTTTGGCCGTATTTTTTGGAAGTTTTCAAAATTATTTCATAGCATGCATCTAGAGCCCCAACGGGACATGGGTACCAAATTACAACTTAATTAGCCCTGTGGTTTTCGAGAAACTCTGATAAATGAGTCAGTGATCAGGGGTATTTGGTTTTTATATAGATGACCTTGGCGAATAATCAAAACAATTTTATGTTTTGTTAGCCTACCTAGCTTATTTGTCTGGTTGTCCATTTAAAAACGCATTTCAAGTTCGATATTGGAGCATTTCACGTGAGGGTTTCTATAATTAGTATAATTATTATTAGGTATATAATTACTACGAAGTTTTCCCGATATTTTTTTCCCCTGACTTTTCCAGAATTTAAAAATTCCCTGACAAACCGTTTTCCCGGTTTTCCCGGTCGCTAGTCACCCTGTTTATCCAATCCATCTTCCCCTTCTTCACCATAATCGCCATCTTCTCTATTTTCTTTTCCTCCTTCTCTTGCTTTTTCTACTTCATCATCATTATCTCCATCTTCTTCTTCTTGTTTTCTCCTTCTTCTTTCTTTCTTTTTTCTTCGCCATCTTCTTTTTTCTTCACCACCTCGCATAATAATAACAATGCAGTTCATTTTTTGTCACATGGAGCGCTATAGTTTTATCCTTTATGAACAGCATTAATAAGTTTAAACATGGAAGTGATAGACAGGAGCCGCAACAGGTATCCGTTCAATCAGATTAGATAAGCAACGCTCTTCTGGGCGTTCTCTGTGAGGGTGACCGATCGGATGGCGCAGCAAAAAAGATCATGTTTTCTACTGTGAAATTACTTCCTGGTGGTTCGGAACCTACATAAAACTGTAAAAACTGTAACTTTAAACTGCAAAACACCAACTCATTAACAACGCACAAGTCTCAGACCTACATGTGCTTCACCCATATCAAATTGTAATTACATCTATTTGATACTGATAATAATTTTTGAATACAAACACTAATTGAAAGTACAATAATTACAAAAGTACAATAATTTGATGAAAACATCAAATAATTATATGTTTATTAATTATAAACTTAAAAGACACTTTTGAATGGAAATTGACTCACGTTATGGCGTGACGGCCGTTTCGCTCTGTTGTCTAGAGCATCATCCGACGACCCACAGTACACTGATTCAAGGCATGAGTTTGAGGGTTAGTTATGTTGGAATGGTGAAGGGGTGGGGGGATGAATTCAAAAGTGTTTTTTAAGTTTATAATACATATTAGTGGAAACAAGATGGATCTTCAACATCATAGTTTATTTATTAGTTTCAGTTGAGACATGCTTGAAGGGAACTCAACTGAAATCAATATTTTCCACTTGGCATTCTCGAGTTGAAAGTGTAATGAAATTCCTGAGCTAGAAGAGCTTATTCATTATTGAAAGCAGAGTCAGAATTTCAATTGCTTTAGAAATGTTTTCAGATATATTGACTCTTTGAGTTGAGTGTGAAAACATCAATATGCATGAAAGCAGTAGGCGTTTACAGTGAAACCAATCTCCTGATATTAATACAATATTTCACACGTGCTATTCATTGAAGTCTGTATGAAGTTTAGGAATTCCAAACCTGTGAAATGGGTACATTTGCCAATATCGAATATTATCACCATATAGGACATGTATGTACTTGCATGTATGCATTGAGGATATCCAATAAACGAAGTTCATGCTCTATGATGGGTTCTTTATCAAAATATTTCTTATTCACTCTCGCTCCCACTCTTATCACAGTCTTTCACTTACTCCCCCTCTTTTTCTCTCTCATTCACTGCCTGTATCACTTTCTCTCTCTTATCTCTCTCAGTAGGTTGAGTGTAAGATAGGGCTATTTCGCCCTAACTCCGCCCTTTTGTGAAATGCATCACCTTGATATTACAATTCATTCATTATGCAAATATTCTTGTTAATGTCAGTAATCTAACTTACAAAACAGTGTAATAGTAACGTATCGTCTTGTATCTATTTTTTTATTTATCTTCCATGATTTTAGGTGATGTCATTCATTGTAAGGTAATAGTCAGAAGTCATATGAATATTGTACTTTTACTCGAATAAAGCTATCTGAATCTGAATCTGAATCTCTCACACACACACTTTTATAATAGAAAAATACTCTACTGCCACTTTTCTAATAAACTCCTTTCATACAGAAACAAAAATAACTCTAACTGAATGCAATTAGAGAAGCTCTCTCATAAACTGTACTAGTTGTGTCAGGAATGGACGAATCTTTGTCCAAACTTCGCCATTTCATGTAATTGCATCACTTAGATTGTCATTACCGTAGTTATCATTAAGATCATGCAAATAAGATCAGTGTGCATAGTTTCTAGCATTTTAAAAATAGCATCCTCTAAGTTAACTATAGTATCTATGTGATGTTGATAATTTTGTACTGCTAATTAATTTGTTGTAATTTGATAATTTTATTGTAACTTCAACTACTCATATGCAAAATTTGTAAATTTGCATGAATAAAGAAAGATAGTCTAATCTTTCTCTGTCTCTCAGAGGGCTTGGTGGGTTGCATCTTTGGCATTCCTCATATTAAAAGAGAAGATTCCGATCTATTTATATAGGCAATACATAAGGATGAGTGATGTTCATGACTTTCAAACCAGAGCTGCTCATCGTTTGCTCAAAGTTCCAACACATAGAACTTCAATGTTTGGTGCTTCGTTCCTTGCGATGTCCGTAAGGATAATTAATGAAATAGATGAAAACAGCAAATAGTGTAACGCAATTGAAAAAGATCTAACTACTGTTTAGAAGATATGAAGTTTCATTTGAAATTCTATTGACAAGTGAACAGTTTATTTATTTATTTTTTGCTTCTCCAAGTAATTTTTACGATTGCAGGAAATTTAATAAGAAACTTTTATAACTTTATGAACTTTCGATATGGACAGATTATTTTGAAAAGGAAAAAAAAATTTTTTTTTTGCAAAATTCTTTTTTATTCTAAGTTTGATGAAATGAAGTAGACTACTAAATTATGCTATGTAACTGGGTTGGCCTGGTCAGGTGTTAGAGGGAACCAAATGGTTTCAACATTGCCAGGAGAAAAATTAAACAATCAATCAATCAATCTCTGTCTGTTTTTCGCCCTACCTTTCTCTTCTCTACCTTTTTGCTCAATCGTTGCCTGTTACCCTTTGAAATACTCTCACTCACTCATACTCTCTCTCTCTTACACACATAGACTTCCCATTACAATGTGAGTCATTTCACATCCACTGCAACAGACTAGAGTATGAGAGATGTGAAGTTCTTCACGAAGCCAATTAGCTGAGGACTAGAAACTGCAACTTTTATGTCCGCAAGCAAATGGAGCTGGGAGAAATTTTTCTGACTGTTGTAATATGAAGTGTTGTAACCCTTTGAATAATTAACGAGGAGAAGGAGAAAGAGCAGAAGAAGTGGGAAAAGAAAAGGAGAGATTGAGACGAAAAACAAGAATAAGAAAAGAGGGGGGAAAAAGAAGCAGAAGAAGAAAAAAAAGGAAGAAGGAGAAAAGAAGAGGAAAAAGGAGAAAAAGAAGAATAAGGAGTGATGATGATGATGATGAAGGGGAGAAGCACGAAGTGGAGGAGAATGATGATTTGGAATGGAATAAAGAGGAGTTAAGAATAGAAGGAGAGGTAGGAGAAGGAATGAGTGTAAGGAGGATGAGGAAAAGAAGGATGAGGAAAAGTAGGAAGAGGAATAATACTGGATGAATACTCTTGCTTTCTGTTATCCCTCAGTAAGAATAAGACTAAGATGAGAAAGAGAAAGGAGGAGAAGAAGAAGGGTGATGATGAGGAGAAGGAAGAAGAGGATAATAATGAGGATTTGGATTAGAAGAAAAAAATGAGATGTGAATGGAAGGGGAAGAAGGAGAGGAAGAGGAAGAGGAAGAGGAGGAGAAAGAGAAAGACAAAAGGAAAGAGGAAGAGAAAGAGAGAGAGGAAGAGCAAGAGGAAGAGAAAGAGAAAGAGAAGCTAGAAGAAGAGAAAGAGGAAGAGGAAGAGAAAGAGAAAGAGGAGGAGGAGGAGGAGGAGGAGGAGGAAGAGGAAGAGGAGAAGGAATAGGATAAGGAGGAGAGAGAGGAAGAAGAAGAGAAAGAGAAAAAGGAAGATGAACAGGATGAGGAGGAGGAGGAAGAAGAAGAGGAAAAGGAAAAGGAAGAGGAAGAGGAAGAGGAAAAGGAAGAGAAAAAGAAAGAGGAAGAAAAAGAGAAGGAAGAGAACGAGAAAGAGGAAGAGGAAGAGGAGGAGGAAGAGGAGGGGAGGAGGAGGAAGGGGAGGGGAGGAGGAGGATGAGGAGGAGTAGGAGGAGTAGGAGGAGGAGAAGGACGAGGAGGAGGAGGAGGAGAAGAAGAAGATAAATAATAATAATAAAAATAAAGAGTGATGGTGATGATGATGAAGTTGAGGAGAAGAAAGTGATGAGGATGACGAGGAGTTGGAGTAGGAGAAAAAGGAGAATAAAAAGGAGGAGAAGGAGTAGGACAGAGTATGAAGAGCATAACGAGGAAGAGGTGAAGGAGGAACTGCAGGAGGAGGAAGAATAAGAAGAAGAACCTCTTTTATTCTTCAGAAGGAAAAGACTAAAAATAAGAAGAAGAAGAAGAAAACGTCACAGAAACACTTGACGATTCAAGTGGAAGATGAAATGAATAATGATGAGTGGGAGGATGGAAGGGAGGAGTGGAGCTGCATAAAAACTGAGGGCTCGTAATAAATAGACGAGTAGAATCTTTTCTCGCAGAGCACCTGAAGACCTAATGACGAGATGAAATGAAAAAGTGAAACATTCGTCATTCCTGCTATTCAGTCCTGGACTGCGTATCGTCACTTTTTTGAAAAGAATGTCAATAGATTAATAGATTAAGAAGTTTCTTTGAAATACGCTATACATTATTAATTAGTAATAGCTGACAGACATTGTACCTTAATGAAGTAGTAACTGAGTTTCAGACGAAATTCATATTTATTGGATGGAAATTAAAGAAAGAGGAGCAGAAGAAGAAGTAGATGCAGCAGTATAAAGAAGAAAAAAGAAGAAGAAACGGAAGAAGAAGAAGAAGGAAAGGAAAATTAAAGAGGAAGATGATGAAGAAGAAGAAGAAGTGGAAATGGGAAGAAAAATATCATGGAGAAAAAGAATATGACATAGAAGAAGAAGAAGAAGAAGAAGAAGAAGAAGAAGAAGAAGAAGAAGAAAAGATAGAGAAGAGATTGAAAGAAAAAGAAGATGGAGAAGCAGTAGAAATAAGAAGAAGTAGAAACAAGAAGGAAACAAAGAAGAAGCAGAAGCATTAAAAAGATGAAGAAGAGGAAGTTTAAGAGGAAGAGATAGAGGATGAGTAAGATGAAGATGACGAAGAGAAAGAGGAAGAGTAAGATAAAGATGAAGACGGAGAAGAAGAAGAAGAATAAGAAGAGGTATAAGAGGAAAGAAGAAGACTATGATGTAGAAAAGGAAACAATATGATAAGGAAGAAGAAAAAGAAAATGAAGAAGAGGACTTAGAAGAAGAAAAAGGAAGGAGAAGCAGAAAAATAAGAAAAGGAAGAAGCAAGAAGGAGAAGAAAAAGAAGCAGCAGCAGCAGAAGCAAAAGGAAGGAAAATAAGGAGAAGATGATGAAGTAAAATGATGAAGAAGAGGGAGAATAAGTAGGGGGGAAATTGATAAAGATGGAGAAGACGATTGAAAAGAAAAGGAAAAGCAGTAGAAATAACAAGATGAAGAAGCAGGAAGGAAATGAGAAGAAGCAGCAGCTGCAGCAGTAGAGAAAGAAAAAAAAAGAATGAGAAGCAGAAGAGTGAAGAAGAGCGATAGAAAGAGGAAGTGGAAGAAAAAGAAGAAGAAAAAGTAGGGGGAAGGAAATGATGGAGAAGGTGGAAAAGAACACGATAGATGAGAAGAAAACGACGATATGAAGAAGGTTGAGAAGAAGAAAAAGGAGGAGAAGCAGTAGAAATAAGAAGAGAAAGGAGTAAGATGGAAAAGAGGAAGAAGTAAAATAAGGGAGAGGAAGAAGAAGAAGAAGTAGTGGAAAAGAAGAAGAATGTGATGAAAAAGAAGAAGATGAAGAAGAGGGGCGGAAAAGAAGAAGAATGTTCTAAAGAAAAATACGATAAACAAGAATAAAATAAATATGAGTAAAAACAAAGCTTTAGAAAATCTAAAGAAGAAGGGGAATAAAAAGAGTGAGAAGAAAATATCCCTGTAATCATCAATTATTCAATTGACAGACTCAACTTTAAAACAGAGATGGACTGAAAAAACGTGATATTGTTCAAAATACAGATATGTAGTCAGTATTATAAAAGCAAACTTATCAGTTCAAAACACTATAGATTAGTCATTCAATTACTAATTTTTATATATGAAGGGGATATAGCTCAGTGGTAGAGCATTCGACTGCAGATCGAGAGGTCCCCGGTTCAAACCCGGGTGTCCCCTAACTTTTTTTATTGCTTTTTTTTGCTCTCAATAAACAGAAAAAAATAGGAAAGGCTTAGAATATATTTTTGCGCACTAAATAAAAAAATAGTAATATGCCAGGTTAATAGAATGCAACATAAGTGGTTTATATACCAAAAATATATGATGATCTAGGAGCCTCTGAAGATGGATCTCATAGATTCGAAAGTACTCGGCCAGATTAAGTGAGTTATTATACTTATTCTTAACAAATATTTGACTGCAAGTCGTTAAATTTCACATGAAAAGTTAATATTAACAACGCAGTTCGTCATGGAACAAGAAATCCAGGAGTTTATATACCTTTGAAAATACATATCGCACCACATTAAATTCTAAAATTTAGATTTCTACACTGAAATTTTGATTTTTCAACTTATAAAGGCTGTTAAGGACAAAACCTGAGCAATTTTGACTCATTAAGAATCCATGAGTGACGACCCAATTTTGAAAATGTTGAATGTTGAAATTTTTATAATTTTAAAGATGAACTTTTTGAGAAAATCAAACATTAAATATATTTTTGGGGGTTGCTTGAAATTTGTTAGTTTTAGCAGATATCGTGTTACACATAAAACTGAAAAGAGCAGGAAAATGCTGCAAATGATTTCACTTACAGCCCTCTAGCTTGATTGCACCAGCTGCTAGAGTAGTTCTAAAAATGTCGGATTTCCAAATTTTTTGGATGATTTTGTTGAAATTTCGAATAGCTTTCGTAAACAGATTGGAAAAAAATCGAATATTATTATTGTTGACCGAGCGAAGTGAGGGCTATGTTTGGAGTAGAGCGCTTTACATTTCTCTGTTTGTTCGTCTGTTTGTAATGCATTTACGGCTGAACGCGTTAACCAATTTCTTTGAAATTTGGCATGAATGTTCCTTTTGGAAATGTGCAGCGATGAATGTATAAGGTTTTTTAAATTTTGTTGCATTTTCAGGATAATTGTAAGGAAAAAGGAAAGGCACCCAGGCCTTCTTCTATAGGAACATTTGATTTTTTAAATGAGCTTTTTCATTGTATGCAATTGGAATTAGATTCTTTCTTTGTAGTGGCGAAGGTGATATTGTGGAAGGTATCCATGATGAATAATAAGACGAAATTGTCACAACCACATTTATTAAAACTTAGAGAAAAAATTAGAAATTAGATTCATTGGCTTTCCTCTGGCCCCATTCATGTTAATAAAGTTATCATTCATATTTGTTTGTTTAATTTCTGATATTTCAATTAAATATAATAACAAGTGATAACTAAGCAAATGATATACAAATTGAAATAATATTGTTTTATAAACTCATTCATCAGACATCTAAAATCTAATTTGAGCAATCAACTATCTCGAAAATTTAAAACACAGCCTTGTTGATGTGACACAGAGTGACCTTTTGTGACACATGGAATAATGGACAACGCAAATTGGATCAACGGTTAGGTCTGATCACTGTGTTTGATTTTGCGATGGTGATTATCATTGAGTACATCGAGTATGTTCCTCTGTGCAAGCACACTTATTCTTGAGCATAGGTCTACTGTTCACAGAACTACTAGTTAGTCTCAGCTCTCATTGTGAGTTTATTAAATCTCATCAAAATCTGAGGTGGTGAACGAAAAAAGTGTGCTGATTTGACTTGGAATGACCCTTTCGTATCAACTCAAGAATTATGGCGGGGAGGAAGGTTTCATCCCCGAAGCCCCCCCTTAAATTCACAACTGAAATTCAGCACCAATCGCAATTAGTTTTTCATCATTTTCATGGGTACAACAAGCTCATAGAGAGAGTGTAACAATATGCAAAATATTTCAACCCAGTTGTTTGAAATACAGATCACATTAATTAAAATTAATTTTTTCGTCCCTTCATGAGTACAACAAGCTCGAAGGGTTCGTATTTCTATGCCAAACACCCTACATTTTAATCTAATCCAAAACAGCACCAATGTTTGTACCAATATTATGATAAATTTTTCTCATGAGTAAAACAAGTTCATTAAGTGATAATATTTGTATGCCAAACATCCAATATTTTTTTTTTTTTTTAAGATTACGTCTTGGAGACTCCAGTATTAGACAATTCAGATCAACAATGTTATACAATAACTTAGTTACTTCAATTAGTTGAGGTGAGGCTTAATCTTGATGTTAAAGGAGCTCTTGTAAACAATAAAAAGCTTTATCAACTATATATTTTTTAATCGTCTTTTAAAAATATTTCTATATTTTGAAGACTCTTTATAAACTGTGGTAGCTTGTAGGACTTCAACTCAGTTACTGGTTTGAAAGACGCAAACAGCACCGAGTTCTCATCTGGAAAAGTAAAATGTCGTTTATTGGGTGGGTGTTGGGAAAGGGGGGGGGGAGGATCGAATAATAGCGTAGTGCGTGGCTTAAAAGGGTTGCTTGTGTTGGAATGGAGGATGGCTCCGAAAAGGGTATAAAGAGATTTTTGGATTAAAGCCAAAACAGACGTTACATCAGGCCAGTAACTAACACTGTCTCTCAGCTCCACAATAAAACTAACAACTCTAGAATCTTCTACGGGGTTCTTTGCTGATCTGTCCATCCACATCGCTTTTCTTTCAATTTCTATCAAATTCTTCTATTCTTATTCTTCTTCTTCTTCTTCTTCTTCTTCTTCTTCTTCTTCTTCTCATCCATCTTCATGTGCTTCTTCTCCTTTCCTTCTCTATCTTTTCTTCTTTCTCTCATACTCCTCCTTCTACTTATTTTTTCTACTTTCCTTCTCCATCTTCTCTATGGTACTTCTCATACACTTCCTTCTTCTTGCTCTTATTTTTCTCCTATCCTTCTCCTACTCCTTCTACTTCTTTTCAAACTCCTCCTAGTTTTTCTCTTCTATTCTCCTTCTATTCCTTCTCAATCGTTTCCTTCTCCACCATTTTCTTCTTATTCTTATACCCCTCCTTTCACACCCTTCTACTGTCTTCTTGTCTCTTCTACTTCTCCTCCTCCTCTAAAATCTCCTTCTTCTTCTGTTTTCGTCTTCTTTTTTCCTTCTCCATCTTCTACTTTTTTACTTCTTTCCCTCATTTTTCTTTTCCTTTTACTTATTTTACTCCTTCTACTACATCTTCTTCTTATTTTTCACTCCCTCTTCTTTTTCTTCTCTTTTATTCTTCTTCGTTTCCTCCTCCATCTTCTTCTTTTTCTTCTCCTCCTCCATCTTCTCCATCGTCTCCTCCTCCTCCGCTCTTCTTCTTCTCCTCCTCCTCCTACTTTCTTCTCCTTCTTCTCCTCGTCTATCATTTTCTTCTTCTTCTGATTTATTCTTCTTTTACTCCTTCTCCATCTTCTTCTTTTCTCAATTTTATTTTTCTTCTACATCTTCTACTTATTTTTCTCCTTCTACAACATCTTCTTCTTCTTCTTCCATTTTTTCTTTTTATTCTTTCCTCTTCTTTTTCTTCTCTGCTATTCTTCTACTACTCCTACTTCATCTACATCTTCTTTTTCTCCTCCCCCTTCTTTTTCTTCTTCTTCTACTGTATTTTTGTTTCTTCTTCTTCTTCTTCTCCTTCTAGAATCTTCTACGTGTCACAGTTCTGTGTCGTTCCTCTTTTATAAGAGGTTTCTTTTTATTTCTTACATATTCGACCATTCTCTACAATTATTTCTTCGGTTCTTTTTACTGATCTTCTAGTAATCCGCGACCCTATCAACTCCTTTCTTGCCATGTTCGATTCTCTTTGCTGATTTCTAACTAATCTCAACTTTCTTTCGTAAAGCATAATTATAATAGTGAAGAGGGCAGTTTAGGACTTGAGTCTGTTGCTCCTTCACATTCATTGTAATTTTGTCACAATAAATTAATAATTCCATGGAAGTATCACTTTAAGATTAATATTTAGATAATATATTTAGATGAAGAATAATATTTAAAAAATGATTAAAAGGAATAAAGGAGAAATATTGTAAAACCTTCTAAATTGAATTGTTCTTTTGTCAATGAAGTTAAAAATGGAATCATGAATCGGCAGTTATTATTGTTTACAACAATAATACACATCACAGGTTGGAGAACGACAAAATGTTTGGCCTATATTGATTTTTCACAGTGAAGAAGGTTAAAACAACGTCACATTAATTTAAGTTTTTCGCCGTATAACAGATAAGCAAGGACAATTTGTTCCGAATTATGAGGCAATTTTTCGATAGCGACGAATTTCTTTAGAAAGACTGACAGATTGTGAGGAAAGTAGGTCATCTTTTGTGTTTAATTGAAGCTATTCACTTTCATGATTATGTTCTATTGAATTTGACAATATAACTGATTATAATTGGTTTATTTTTATAATTTTTCTGATTTTGATTAGTTAATTGAATTGTCATTTTTTTATGATTGAGGAAGATTCAAACTGATATTGCATGAAAGCTACAAATGCAAAATCGTAACAGAACCACGCCAATAAATCGTACATAAATAAACAAATTTAATGGAGTATTAAAGAACTAGGAAATGAAAGTCATTATAAAATGATAAACTTTTTTTTTGGAGACTCCGGCTAAGAAAAGTCAGATCAAAAATTATACAATCACCAATATATCAATTAGTTGAGGTGAGACCTAAATAATTATGGTATGAACTCTTGTACACTATAAAAAGCTTTTTTAACTGAATATTTTTTCAATTGTTTTCTTTATTTTCAATACACTTTAAAAACTGCGGTTACTTGTTGTAGAATTTCCTACCAATATAATGTTACGGGTTCTATGTCTAAAATAACGCTGGCAACACTTAAATTTATCACTTTCACTTTATTAACACAAATAATCTTCAACTCACACTGTTCAGTAATTTCTTACAGAAAAATAAGCAATTAAAAACAGATAACACGATATTGTTCAACTGATAATGAGTTTCCAATGAACTGTACACGAATCAATCACTAAATGTCAAAAGGCCGATCTAATATTAAACAATAACTGTACAATAAACTGTCCAATAATACTCAAAAAGAAACGTCGAGGAAGAACAATTAACTTACGTAGCACAAGTCCGTCAATACAGTAATAGATAAAAGAATTATCACTATTATCACTTTTGAACTGTCAAGAGAATTATCACTACAGACAACGAAAGTTCATTGCATGGTTTGTAATAGCGCCAACAGGATTTCACTGTCTGTATTAACGCGAACTGTCACTACTGCCACTTATCAACGTAGAACAATAACTGAGCTACTTAACTGTCATACTTGTTTATCATGGCGAATTACAAACAAGACTGAACTCATTTACAAGAGACTTCCTCTATTTATATGATTTTCCATAATTGAGATATCTCTGGATTTTTCTATCATCTTCTAAATAAATAAATAAAGAAGGAAACTAGCACTTTCTACAAAAAGATTCCATTAATGTCTAATCAAACAACTAGAACATTCTACAAATTACCAAGTAAACACTATAAAAGTGTCAAAAGCAGAGTAATTAATTGCTTTAAAGTAAACATTTACATAGCAGATAACGCCAAGAACAACTGTGCCTTCTTTCTCACTATTCACTCCAATTTCATATTTGCTACAATAACTAGGTTTTTGTTGGAATAATAGCTACTATTGTGATCCTTGGCTTCTTGTATTATAATCGTTTATATCAAGGTTCTGGTTTATATAACTCTTTTCTGCATATAAAGTAAAGATATCAAAAACGATGTGCGTGTGCGCGCATGTGCGCACGCGCGTGTGTGTGTTGTGCCAGTCTTGAATTTCACAAATACGGAACACTAAATTTGGTACAAATCTTCCTCTAAACTCGATTCAGGGCACCTCGAAGCCCAAGTTTCTATTTTATTTTCAGACTTTTAAAAATTAGTGTTGAAATTTCACTATTTAAAAGAAAATGGGTATAGATGCAGGAAGCTCATATAACAGCTGATAGCATGATACGCCGTGATAATATAGATGATACGCCGTTATATCTTAAGCCAAAGCAACATATTAGCTCTGTATCAATCAATATGACAACTGCTTATTGCCCAGCGTCATCCGAGCTCACTTATTGTGTTTATTGAGATGTTCCCATTAATCTTACTAATTAAGCACAATACTGTGCAGGTGGGCAGAGCTGCAAAGTTGCTAAAAATGTAGTTTACTTGTAGGAAAACACTAAAAATTCATATCATCAGTGCAAAAACAGTTTATGGTGATCTTCTCTTTTCAAACAGATGAACTGGGTGTTATAAACACTGAATGTTATTCCATTCACCCTTTACAATTTCTCATTTTTGTGACCACGACTATAAGTTATCTACTAGGAAAGAAAAACTCCAAACTTGATTCCCGGGCAAGACCAGGTTAAATGCTAGTAGGCCTAAATAACAAAAACACAACAGAAATTGAAAAAAAAATCGTTTTTATGATTTTTATAAAGGTTTGACTCAATTTGATGAAAAAAAATACAAACAAAAAATGTCTGTTTCCAAAGCACTAGTGAAAGAACAGTTTATTATTTACTACCACTTTCTGAGACTAATTTCAAAGAAAACTGCGCGTCAGAAGAAAATATCGAGGAAAACTCACAAGTCGAACGTCTTAGAAAACTTTTCCAGATATGAAAAGAGCAGCCGACAGAAAAATGGCAGAAATTTTCCACGTTCGAATCTCGAAGGTCATCTTTGAGCAGGAAAATATCTCTAAAAGTTTTTCCGACACCCAACTGAAAAATGCTGGCATCGCGTTTTCCTGATCTTTGATGAAAATCCTTTCAGTGTATAGCCTACTCCACACTGAACTTTCTTAATAAAAACTCGCAAGAATGCTTGAGGGCGTAAAAAAGAAGTGTCACTTGGAAAAAAGAATGCTGAATTTTTCTGACGCCAGAAGTGCATTTTGAGATAATTTAGATAACAGAAATGCCAGAATTTACTCATAATATAGCGGCTATTCTATGACATGGAAAGGCAACATTTTTTAAATTTTGTGAAGTGAGTACAGGAACACAACATACAGAAAACATGTTTTACAATAATAAGTGAGTTCACATACCAAATATTCTTTTATTAATTTCTTACAAAAACAAAATCAATCAAAGATACAAGAGGCACATTACTATTTTCTTAACAAATTTTCATCTAGAAAATCCAAATTCTAGGTTATGACCAAAATTAACTAGAAAGTTCACTTTGAAGTACTTAGAATAGCTGCTTCCAAAAAAATAATACTAACTTTGAATTAATGTGCAGGATAAGAATAAGAATGTAAAAGAAATTATTCAGAATATAATGCGTAAGAGACATTTTGATTTTATTTCCCATTAGTTAATAGACCTTATTAAACTAACATTTATTGGAAATACAAGTAGACACATAAATAAGAAACAAAGAAATTGAATGGAAAAATGATTACTCCTAAACAAAATTGAGGAGAACTGTTCTAAACAATCACTGCGCTTTTTCTAGAAAATTCTCTAACTATAAATGGGTCTCTTTAATATATATATATATATATATATATATATATATATATATCAATTTTTTTTCTCTCTCTGCATTTCACCTCTTTTTTCACCTTTCTTACTTTCTTCTATCCACATCACTCCGTCTCTTTATGTTTTTTCATCCATCCTCTTTGTTCATCGAACTTTGTGTAATCTTTTATAATATTTAAATATTTCTGCAACTCACACCTGCGCACAGAACTTTTTCTGCAGGTATAATAGTTAGACCCTCTGTTAGTTTTATTTTATTTGCATGATGGAGAATCTGAATAAATTTGGTTTGATTTAATGTTCACTTTAAAACAGATTAATAGTCTAAACAGAGTGGATACTGATTACACCCCAACATATTCAACTTTACTTGCTAACTGACTTGCCATATTTAGGTAATTCCCATTGAAAAAAATTTCAATTAAGAGTAATTGTGATTATCTTGTGTAGATTTAGTATTTTTTTCTTGTATTCTCTTTATTTTAAATGTTGGAGACTATTCGAACAGTATTCGAGTATCCAATACTGAAGGTTGATCACCATCGCAAAATCAAACACATTCTGAAGAATGATCGTATTCACGCTTCTTCAATACGTCAAACATACCATAGCATCTGTTTTGATTTGCGATGGTGATTCTCATCTTGTGTTGAATGCTACACTGATGATCACCATCACAAAATCAAACCCATACTAAATAATTATGTATAACAGATTGAATCAGCGTGAATGACATCATTCTGTAGAATGTGTTTGATTTTCGAAGGTGATTATCCCCGAGAACTGAATGCTGCACTGTGGAAACATTTTAAGCGACCAAAATGTTTTAATTTAAAATTGTAACACCAATTTCATCTAATAATAATAATAATATCGTGTGACCTGGCTGGCTCAGGTCTGGTGTCAGAGTTATCAGGTCGCACCTGAATAAGTTCAGGGATTCTGACGTGACTTAACGACTGTTTTTAGGCAGCCGGGACCGACAGCTTAACGTGTCCTCCGAAACACGGGAGTGTGAAAATCTACAATTTTTTTCCAAATTTTAGAATAAGAAGAAATAAAATTTGAATAAGTTTTACAATAAATTCTATATTATTATTGTAGAACTGTTTGAAGATTTTTGTGTCTTTTTAAAGAAACAGAAAAAAAATCAGGGGACACCCGGGTTTGAACCGGGGACCTCTCGATCTGCAGTCGAATGCTCTACCACTGAGCTATATCCCCTTGATACTGTTCACAAGACAATAGTTATTATCTTTTCTTATCATGACAAAATTACTATATCGTTCTTTTCTTTCGATTCCTCATAAAAATTATATTTACTCAGGTCTAATCGGCAAAGACTCAATTATTGTTAACTATCAATATTATGGAAGAAATCACGTTTCTCTGTTCTGTTTAGATTAAAAGATTTTTCTTCTTTTTTCTATTATGCAGCTCTTTTCTCTTCTTTTTCTTCTTCTTCTTCTTTTCCTCCACTTACTCTTTCTTCTGTTATTAATTCCGTATTCCTTCTATTATTCATTCAGATATTTATTCTTCTTGCTCTTTATATTTTTCTTTTTCTACTACTAGACTACTACTTCTTCTTCCTCTTCCTCCTCTACCTCCTTTTCTTCTTCTTCTTCTTCTTCTTCTTCCTCCTCCTCCTCTTCTTCTTCTTCTTCTTCCTCCTCTTCTTCTTCTTCTTCTTCCTCTTTTTCTTCTTCTTCTTTTTCTTCTTCTTCTTCTTCTACTACTTCTACATCTTCTCCCTCTTGCTCTTGTTCTCCCTTCATTTCTTCTTCGCCTATCTCCTCCTGTCTTCTTCTTTCTTCTTTCATTATAACCGAATTTCTTCACTTATGCTTTAAATTTGTTTTCCTTATAAAGTAGTTCTTTACGTACTGAAAACTAATTGTAAAATAACTCTTTACTGCTTCGCAAGCGGTAAAGTACTTTACGCTCGCCAGCTGTTTTCTTTACGCTTCTGTTTTGATTTTGATGTCTTCTCATTGGTGGATCACGGAATCTGTGAAATTCACATAACCTCAACAATGGCGAACGCTAACCAAATCCGCGCACGGTCTGTGATGTTACAAACTACAAGCTTTTATTGTGTTGGAAATTCAGAACTGCAGTTGTAGAAAAATATTGTATGTAATTCGCGCGTGAAGCTTCCTTATCGCTCTCGCAAAATTACTGCGCTCCGCTATGCGTCGCGCAGTAAATGTTTTGGCTCGAGCGATAAAGTCGCGCTTCACGCTCTTAATACATAAATAACTATTTCCAGCTTGAATTGAAACCTACATTCTTCTTTACAGCATTTCACAGAAGCTTCGTACTATTCAACATAAGTAACGAACATTTTCTCTGAATATGTTTTTCGAGAAAAATCTTTGTTTCATAATTATTTAGAAAAAATAATCAGAAGCTGTGAAAAAATTGAGGGAAAAAGCTGGAATAGAAAAGAAATAAGCTATGAACAGAATTGGAATTTGACTGCAGGGCTAGGCGGATACACAAAGCCGATGGTGGAGGAAAGAAGAAAAAGAAGAAGAAAAAAGAAATATAATAATAAAGCGACATTGTGGCCTTTCCAGAAAGTTTTCAATCTAGTTGAATACGTGAAAAGTTCCGACAAAAATTCTGAAAGCCAAAAACACAGTCCCTACACTGTGCGGATTTAAAATATTGCTGACTTGCAAAAATGAAAATTAAAAAACAGTTGAAAGTCTCTTCTTACAAAACAGCCAATTCTCATTTGAATCCTCATTTTCAGTGCCACAGTGTTTTCTGTATTGAATTCTTTATAAAACATGAATACCCAATTCTAAAATTGATAACAACGTATTACAGATAAGAAACAACGACAATAATTAACAACTTCACGAAGTATTATGTATGTTGAAATATTGGAAAAAACAATAAGTTTCAAGTTCAGCATAAGATATTTAACGTGCTTCCAATTCTACATGAAAATCACCATCGCAAAATGAAACACGCCATACATTTTACAGTTTTACACTAACTATAGTTTACTCTGTTTTGGTTACTTTGACACTTTACTTTGGTCGGACTAATCTATTCTGACAGTATAAAAATAGTAGTTTATGCAACGATGTTATTTTGACCCTTATTAAAGCACGAGTTAGATGTAAGTTATAACACGAGTGAACGCGAGTGTTATAAATATCTCACAAGTGCTTTAATGACCAAATAAAATCGTTGCATACACTATTTTATCTACGACCACTAGTATACATTTAATTAAAACAATTTCATTTTACCTGTGACTGTCAGAGATACCTAACCTCTCATCTCAAATACAAGAAGTTATAGTAGATTGTTAGGTTAGCAGTTTGATAAAATCAGCTGATAGTTTCACAATATTGAATTACGATATTGATTCCATCAAAAATGCTTCTGATTGGTCCAGAACCCAAGTTATAATGTAGAACCTGTACTATAATGAGCTCTTTATGCAACGGGTCTCAAAAAGCATTTCGAAAAGACAGCTGTTTTGGCATCAATTGTGAAACTGTAATGTATACATTATGACATGGTCGTAGATAAAGTCTATTATAAAACTCTTATACTATATTTCATGCTGATTTCAGAACTCTGTTGGCTGCATTTAAATCTAGCTATCATCGCTTGGATAACAGAACACTTTTTTACCAAATAATGACTTACTTTTATACTGAATGATGTGATGGATTGCAGCCTGGTATAAAAGTGGAACAGATAATGAACCATCATTATGATAGGACATTTGTGCAACTGGGGGTATAAACTGTACATCGAAATGAGTTTATTATTACAATACTGAATAATAAAGTTTTTTATACTGTCAAAATAGATTAGCCTGGCAAAGTCCTGAACAAAGTGACCAAAGATTAGCCCGATTAGATTAGCCCGACCAAAGTAAAATATCAAAGTAAAGTACCAAAGTAACCAAAACAAAGTAAACTATAGTTAGTGTAAGTAACAAGTGTGACTTTGGTCACAAAAGTGCAAAAGTAACCAAAACAAAGTAAACTTTAGTTTAAAAGTGTAAAACGTGTGGCACATAAAGAAACGTGTGGAAAAGACGGAAAAGTAATTTTTGTTACACTTGATAGAAAGTAGCTACTTTCCATAGATTTGTCAAATATGGAAAGTGCCTCTTTTCCGCACTAGATCGGAAAAATCAGCTGACAAATAGGGCCTTATAGCCGTACAAGATAGGAAAAAACATATGGAGTGCGGAATAGTATATTACGTTACTAGGCTGGAAAATAACGTTTTCCTCCACCTACTATCAAAAGTCGCATTTTACTCCCTGGAATCGAATACTAAAGTACTAATTTTTCTCCCTAGGGACTAAAAGTAATCACTTTTACTCCCTAGGGAGTAAAAGTGATTCCATAAGAACAACCTGGGAAGAAGTCCGACAACGCCGCGATTGAAGAGAAAGGAATGTGGCAACACTGTCGTGGTCGGTAGAGGAAAATTCAAGAGAGCTGTATTTCGATCTTTGGAGTATTTAGATCTAGGAAATAAGTAGCTGTATTTCGATTGTGAGGTTATGTTCAACCGTTGGAGGATATGAAAAAGTACTCACCTCTAACGTCATCGGCAGGTTATAGGTATTGGTGTAGGTGGAGGAAAAATGTTGTGTGCATCACGGGACTAAAGTACTTTTTCTCCCTCAGGGAAATTGTCGCCCTCGGCTACGCCATCGGGCGACAACAGTTTCCCTCAGGGAGAAAAAGTTGCACTTTAGTCCCTAGATGCACAAATAACTATTTCCTCCACCTACTATCAAAAGTCGCATTTTACTCCCTGGAATCGAATACTAAAGTACTACTTTTTCTCCCTAGGGACTAAAAGTGATTCTAGCGGGACTAAAAGTAATCACTTTTTCTCCCTAGGGAGTAAAAGTGATTCCATAAGAATAACCTGGGAAGAAGTCCGACAACGCCGCGATTGAAGAGAAAGGAATGGGGCAACATTGTCGTGGTCGGTAGAGGAAAATTCAAGAGAGCTGTATTTCGATCTTTGGAATATTTAGATCTAGGAAATAAGTAGCTGTATTTCGATTGTGAGTTTATGTTCAACCGTTGGAGGTAAGCTAAATTTTGTTTTTAAAAAAATAGTGTGAAAGCGTGAAGGTGAAGTAAAATTATACATTGTTATAGGTGTAGGTGTAGGTGGAGGAAAAATGTTGTGTGCATCACGGGACTAAAGTACTTTTTCTCCCTCAGGGAAATTGTCACCCTCGGCTACGCCATCTATCAAGTGTAACAAAAAAAAAAATTCCGTTGACTCACATATATATTATATGTATAGATATAGTCAACTCATTACATTACTCAATACCGTCATGCCTCGAACATAATCCAGCTGATTGCACTAGGATATAATTATTTTGGTTTATATCTGGGAATTCGCCCATCAAATTCTGAATCTAAATAAAGCAGCTGATTCATTTGTCTTGAATACTTTTGAATGTCTCGCATATTATCCAGCTGATTGGAGCATGCCTTTCTATCAAGTGTAACAAAAAATATCGTACATTACACGGCTGGAAACTTTTGCCGGTTCTCGCATATTCACGTTTCTGCACTCGGCTTTCGCCTCGTGCATAAACTATCATATGCTCGATCGGCAAAACGTCACTTTCCAGCCTAGTAACGTAATATACTATTCATCATTTCAGTAATGATAACACTGTTATGATAATACTGCCTAAAATAATAATACAATATTGTGGTTGTAGACTATAACATGGGGATATAGCTCAGTGGTAGAGCATTCGACTGCAGATCGAGAGGTCCCCGGTTCAAACCCGGGTGTCCCCTGATTTTTTTTGTTTCAAGTTTATTTTAATATTTGTAAATTGACTTAATTAATAATGAAGCAGCTTTAACACTGCTTGCGAAAGTTTTTGCAATAATGTTTTTCCAGTTTCTTGAATTTGAGGTGGTTAAGGTTTTAAATGTTATTATGCATTGCCGAGTGAACATTTTTCCTCCATCAATTATTTTGTGAAAAATAGACACTGGTATTTCTCGGTTTTGGAGGCAATTGGCCTCTTCTGCAAATTATTTTCAACATTTAATACTCTCGATTACTAAAGCACACAGTAGAAAATATCAAATCGAATCAAATTAATTCTTTCAGCTTTCAGTATTGTTACAACATTCTAATTTCACGTGAAACAAGACATGAGATTATAAAATATGACACTTAAAATTAAACAGAATTTGTTGTCAATGAGAAAAGCAAAAAATTAAAGTTCTAAAGCATGAGATAACACCAAATATAATATCATATGATATCTTAACAAACTGAAGAATAAAATATTTCAAGTACCCCAAGGAAGTTCCTGTACCAATACAAAATTAAATAATTCTATGTGACGCAAGCTAAAATATTCAGCTGAGATGGAGCTGACACTAGAAAATAAAATGCATTTATTCCATGAAAGGTATAGATTTTGTACAACAATTCGATAAACTACTTGTGTTAGGAGTTCTGAACTAACATTTGATTGATTGTAACAAAACGAAGTCTTAAAATTAACTAATTGAAACAAAAATTGAAAATTCACAAGCATACTGCTCTACTGCTTTCCAAGATTTTTGAAAACAAAATATATTGTTTAATAACAATGGAACTAATGGATTGTTTAATAACAGGAATAGAAATTGTTCCTGGATTTCTTGTTCCATGACGAACTGCGTTGTTAATATTAACTTTTCATTTTTTAATTTGTTCAGTCATGGAGATTGAAATTTATTTAATAGAAATTATTTAATAACAATTGCCAATTTGTAAATGCTAATAAGTGTAATGTGGTTTTCTTTACTCGTAAAAGAGATTTATTGAATTTCACTTATGTGATAGACAATAATCAATTGCCCCGTCTTTATCAGGTGAAGGATCTTGGAGTATATTTTGACAGTAAATTGAAGTTTAATTATCATATTGAAAAAATTATCAACAAAGCCAATCAAAATTTGGGATTCGTTATGAGGACTTGTAGGGATTTCAAAAGTGAGGCAACTCTTATTTATCTTTATAAGACACTTGTCAGGAGTGTAGTAGAATATGGAGCCCAAATCTGGAACCCATATTCAAGTGGTCTTATACTTGACTTGGAGAAAATTCAAAAAAGATTCCTCAGATATTTGTTTCTCAAGAGATTCAATGCTATATGCCCTCTGGGATTTCCAAGTAAAGAGCTTTATAAGTTATTTAATATAGAGCCTCTGAGTGTGAGACGGTCTGTGATTGATTTGATGTTTGTTTTCAAGTTGTTCAATGGTGATATCGATGCACCAGAACTATTATCACTAATAAATGTCTATATTTCACCCATATCACGTCGATCTGTTTTTTCATTTCGGGTTGATCATTGTAGATCACTGAATCATTTTTTTCCCCTATGAACAGGTTGCCCAGACTATTCAATACTATTGCAAATGAGGTAGATATATTCCATTTCTCGAAAAAACAGTTCTTTAATAAATGCAACCAAGAACTATTAAATAAGTATGAACCTTGATTTGGCTGATGGATGAGTCAAACAGGAAATACGTTATCTGTATTTAATAATTATAATATTGTATTTTGCTCTGATGGGCGAAATATCAGATAGCCTTTTATCCAATGGTTTCATGCCCTACTGGTTTTCAAGGATTTTTTCTCTCATCGTGATCATTATCATTTCATCATTATTGCACTTTCTTAGTCTTCATCCTAAAGAGCTTTTAGGGTAGATTTCATCATGTTTATCATCATTTCATTTTTATTACCTATATAAACCATTTTTCATAACTTTCTTTTACTATTGTAATTTTACTGAGAGTAAGCTTATCATATTAATTATTTTGTTCTAGGAAATATTTTTGCTTTTATTATTTTGCTAAGTACCTATTGTTTATCACTTGCTTACTTTTATTTTTTATACTTACAATAATTCTCATAATCATGTCTTATTTTCATTTATCTGTGTGTCATGGGAGCAAAATGGATCGATGTATCTGTTGCTCCCACATGAATGTAACTTTAAATAAATAAATAAATAAATAAATTTTTCATAGTGAACTTTCTGTATGCTGAAATTAATGTCATTGACGAAAAACTAAACAATGCACTGGAACACCAAAAAAACGTATTACTATGATAAACAACTATTAGAGACGGGTTTAGAAGTTGAATAATATTCATTTGGAAAGAGAAATTGTAATATGGAAATATATGGATTAGTTTGTAGATTTGAATGTATCTTTTCTAATTTGAAAATATGTTTTTTATAGATATATAAATTTGAAATAGACAACAATTACGTTTATTTCTATTCCAATCTTGAGAAAAAAAACTCAACGTAATTCTGTAATACTATTCTGTAATAGGATTTTAAGTCTTCTTGTACTGTTTATATATTTATTATTTCTTCTGGTAGTGAGTTGAACAGTCGAGGTGCGATATATAAGTAGAACCTACGATAAAATTCTTTATATGTTCACGGAGGAATTAGCATGTTTCTTGATCTCAGATCATATATCCTAGACTGCTCCATTCTAACAACAGGAGCTTCTCCATCCAAAATACTTGAATTACTCTGTAGAAGTAAATGTATCTGAGAGGAAGAATATTCCATCTTTTAAATATAGTCAGTGAAGGGTGAACCATTGGCTTCTTGTCTATCACTCTCATATAATGTGCTTTTATCTACGACCATGTCATAATGTATACATTACAGTTTCACAATTGATGCCAAAACAGCTGTCTTTTCGAAATGATTTTTGAGACCCGTTGCATAAAGAGCTCATTATAGTACAGGTTCTACATTATAACACATGTTCTGGACCAATCAGAAGCATTTTTGATGGAATCAATATCGTAATTCAATATTGTGAAACTATCAGCTGATTTCATCAAACTGCTACACCAGCTACTTTAACCTAACAATCTACTATAACTTCTCATATTTGAGATGAGAGGTTAGGTATCTCTGACCGTCACAGGTAAAATGAAATTGTTTTAATTAAATGTATACTAGTGGTCGTACATAAAATAGTGTATGCAACGATTTTATTTGGCCATTAAGGCACTCGTGAGATATTTATAACACTCGCATTCGCTCGTGTTATAACTTACATCTAACTCGTGCCTTAATAAGGGTCAAAATAAAATCGTTGCATAAACTACTATTGTCCAATTATGAGTGGGTTGACAGTGGAGAAATAGGCACCACCCCACGCGATTATGCCATAAGACAGTCTACTTTCTACAAGAGCATAGTAGAGCATTTTTAAAACGTATTCAGGACAAGAGTTTCTCAAAAATAATAATTTTCTGCATTTTAATGCGTTTTATATGTTCTCCCCAACAAAGGTTTGAATCTATGACAACTCCAAAATATTTTAGTGATGCAATACTCTCCACTACCTCACAATCACAACTACCATAAGTCACATAACGGCAAGTGAGCAACAGCAACAAAATTACTGGGACTTTCACTAGCTCTTAGGTTAAAATGCATAATCTTTGTTTTATTTATGTTTAATGAGAGGGAGACTTTATCAAACCAATAATTTGGAGCTTGTAGATCCTCATCAATATATTCTTTGAGAATTTCGTTAGAGTCTGCCACAAAACTCAATGCTGTGTTGTCAGCGTAGGATGTTATAGTGCACCAGAGCAGAGATTATAAACAAAGATTGAAAAAAGTTCAGCCGAGAGAGCTGGACCCTGTGGAACTCCACAACTGATCATTGCTTCCTCACTCATGGTTGAATTTATTTTTAACTCTTGTTTTCTATTAGAATAAAACTGGAAAACCATTCGTTACATATTCTTATAGCTGTTTTTCCTAGTTTTTCTAGCAAAAGATCATGATCTATGGAGTGAAAAGCTTTTTTTATGTCTAAAAAAGAGCAGCTACCTTTTTGTTTTCGTTAACTCCATTATATCCGTCAAAAGTTTTAGAATAGCACCATCCGTCTTTTTTTTTGCTTTTTCTAAATCCAAATTGATTTTTGATGTGGAAATGTGTTTTACTGAGGAAAATTTGCTATCTTAATTTCATTAATTTTTCAAGCACATTGGCAATTTATTTATTTATTTATTTTACACACACATACAAGCAAATTTACAGAGATGTAAGTGAAAAATAATAACAATAATAATAATAATAAATATAAGAGGCTAATTCGGTAATTGTAGTGGATAATTGTAGGTAGAAGATAGATTAGTCGGTAATTGTTCATAATTTTCTTATCTCCCGATCATAAAATGGGTATTACCTTCGGGCTTTAAAATCTCAAACCAAATTCAAAATTATATCTTCTTTCTTTGGACTGTTTTAGAGCTACGTTTTTAAAGTGAACTTCCAAATTTATATTTTTGTTTTGGAAAGAATTAGTAATATTAGTGGACATAACCTGAAATTTGAATTTTTCAGTTGAAAATTTGTAAAGAAAACAGTTTAGTGGGCTGTGCCTGTTGTATCTTTACTTGATTGTGCTTTGTGTAATAGATGAAATAAATAAATAAATAAACGAATAAATCACTATTATGTTATTATGTATGAGTGTACTATTAAAAATTACGACTAAAACCCTGGAGCCCTAAGTACTATACTGACTTTATAGAGAGTGTGGCCATTGCTTCAGCCACTATAATACTGTCTTCATTATACAGGGTGGGGGAAATGTTTGGAAACGGCTTAATATTTCATATACAAAGGTGATTTTGCGGTAGGTATGATTGAGGATCCTACTCAAATTGAAAATACTATTTTACTGTGACTTTAAAAATCTGGTCCGCCATCTTGGAACCGCAATTTTGAATGTAACTTTTTTTTTTAAATAGGAAGGGGGTCATGCGATACATGATTTCAATACAGAATTTTAAGACAAAATGAATGCCGAAAACCGCACATCGATATGTCAACCCGTTTCGGAGATATTTACATTATTAATCGATACCATGAAAAGCAGAAATGAAATAAATAAGTACATTAAAATCTTACCTATCAAATTTTTTGTTAATAGTGTTTGCTAATAAACATTAAAACCCAATTATTTTAATAAATGTTCAAACTGTTTTCCTTCAGCTGTTTGACAATGTGCTAATCTTAAATAATAGCCATCAAGCACATTTTGAATCATTTCGCGTGGAATTCTGTTAGCCACTTCAGTTA
The DNA here is from genome assembly GCA_948455865.1 of Conomelus anceps. Lineage (NCBI taxonomy): Eukaryota > Metazoa > Arthropoda > Insecta > Hemiptera > Delphacidae > Conomelus > Conomelus anceps. The sequence goes on from OX418216.1 coordinate 146,919,716, forward strand.
TACATTCTCTCAGTTCATTAATTGTTGCTGGTTTCTTTTTGTACACATTGTCTTTCATGTAGCCCCAAAAGAAATAATCAAGTGGAGAGAGGTCAGGTGACCTAGCGGGCCACTCTATTGCACCTCTACGACCTATCCAGCGTTGGGGAAATGTTTGGTTCAATATATCCCGCACTCCTAATGCATAATGAGGGGGCGCCCCATCTTGTTGAAACCACAAGTTATGTAACTCTTGTCCGTTGATGTTCTGGATGGCTGGAACAATCAAATTTATTAACATGTTCTCGTAAATGGCACCTGTTAAATTATTCTCGATAATAAATGGTCCTACAATGTGACCATTTACCATACCAGCCCATACGTTTAATTTTTCAGGATACTGTGTATGACCCTCCTTCATCCAGTATGGGTTGACATCGGTCCAGAAACGATAGTTTTGCTTATTTACATTGCCGTTAAGCATGAACGTAGCTTCATCCGAAAATACTACATTATTAAAGAAGTTTGGATCATTGTCATACTTGTTCATCATTATGTCACAAAACTCTACCCGGCGGTCGAAATCATCCTCATTCAGTTCTTGTAATACATGAAGCTTAAACGGATGGAAATGAGATTCCTTAAGAACTTTTCTGACAGAACGAGTAGACATACCATGTTCCTTGGCAACGCTTCTAGTTGATGTATGCGGATCTTCAACAAATGATTGCATTACCTCTAAAGATTTTTCATTGTTGGTGGCAGTATTTGTTCTTCCAGTGCGAGCACGATCAGTCACTTTGCCCGTTTCTTGAAACCGCTTTACTGTCTTAAAAACAACACTTTTACTAATTGGATTTCTGTTGGGAAATGTTTCGTTAAATAAATCAGAAACTTCTTGGTAAGACCGTACTCTATCTCCATAGCCGCGCATCATTAACAAAGTTATTCTCTCGGTTTCATTTAAAAATGCCATTGCGAACGACTTTAAACACACTCACTACTTCATGATTGAAAAAGAATTCATTAAATCAGTTGGATTATTACAGATGATTTTAGGTTGATATCATGATTATTGTTGATATTATGATATCCAGAGTCAGATGTTCATCACGCGAAATGATTCAAAATGTGCGGTTTCATTTAAAAATGCCATTGCGAACGACTTTAAACACACTCACTACTTCATGATTGAAAAAGAATTCATTAAATCAGTTGGATTATTACAGATGATTTTAGGTTGATATCATGATTATTGTTGATATTATGATATCCAGAGTCAGATGTTCATCACGCGAAATGATTCAAAATGTGCTTGATGGCTATTATTTAAGATTAGCACATTGTCAAACAGCTGAAGGAAAACAGTTTGAACATTTATTAAAATAATTGGGTTTTAATGTTTATTAGCAAACACTATTAACAAAAAATTTGATAGGTAAGATTTTAATGTACTTATTTATTTCATTTCTGCTTTTCATGGTATCGATTAATAATGTAAATATCTCCGAAACGGGTTGACATATCGATGTGCGGTTTTCGGCATTCATTTTGTCTTAAAATTCCGTATTGAAATCATGTATCGCATGACCCCCTTCCTATTTAAAAAAAAAAGTTACATTCAAAATGGCGGTTCCAAGATGGCGGACCAGATTTTTAAAGTCACAGTAAAATAGTATTTTCAATTTGAGTAGGATCCTCAATCATACCTACCGCAAAATCACCTTTGTATATGAAATATTAAGCCGTTTCCAAACATTTCCCCCACCCTGTATATTCGACTGTATCATAGGTTAGATATATATTATGAGCATATATGTTTTTCACGTGACTGCATGGCTCCGACTACATAGTGCATGTGTGAACCAATGCGTAGCCTAAATACATGTTACAATATCGCATGATTCGTACTAAATTGGCCGCGAAGTGTAAAGAGATACATCGGTCACTGCAATCAATATTGAATTTGGACACCGAATGGCTAATTTGTAACATTTGACCGAACTATCCAATCAGAAGTGAGGCGTCCAATGACCACACTCTCTTATTAAGTCACTGCACTTGACACTATCCCCTGGTTGCACAAACGCCTTATCATAATGATTATTCCACATATATGCCATGGCTACTATCTATCCGTAACCCACGGGACAAAAGGCCTCGGGACTATATTTCCCAATTGATATGACGTCACCTCATTTGGTTTGTTTACATTTTAGTTTGGAATCAAGATATTCAATTTTTCAATCAGCTGTAGAAAAATTCCATTGTAAGATTAGGAGAAAGTATGATGAACATAGTATTGTTTCGGTTCTGAAGTTTATAGTAAAATTCAATATCCTCTTTCCTGGAACTCTTTGTTCAGTGCATATTTTCAATTGATTTACTTTCTTGATTATCTTTAAATCAATAAGACTCCTTTGAACTTTTCAGTAAAACCGTTAGTGAGATGTATAGCCAACGTGTGTGTGTAGCCAACGTAACTTTCAAAGGTTTTTATGAACTTTTCAGTTGAGAGTTAGAGAGAATAAGTTTTGCAGGTACTAAAATCCTGTTTGAATGTAGATATATGAATGAATAGATTAATAAATAATGTGGATCCGAATAAAGTGTGTGCATTATTTATAATGTTTTGCATCATTTCTTTATTAATGTGAAGCAGGTAAGTTCACTAGAAATTATTGCTATTCTAGTCTCCTTATACAGCAGGAATGTATTCTAATAAATTAAATTGTACAGTGTCCAGCATAATAAAATCAATCATCATTGAAAATTGAATTGAAATGGAATCTCATTGATGTCAAACTACATTTTTTATTAAATAATTTAATTTGATATCATGCACTGTGATAAGAGCATGAATTAACTGACCAACCTATATAAATCTAAGGTTTAATGAATTCATGACTAAGAATATGTTATTAGCCAATCTTATGAAGCAACTCAATTGTCTTTCAATATTATATTGCAAATAATATAAAACTGTTCTGAACACAAATGTTCACCACTTGTAATCATGTGTGAAAAGGTAATTGCAGAAGGGAAAAGGGAATCAACTCTCTTAACTGAAGTAATTGTTCAAAATTGATTGATTAAATTGCCAACTGTCTTTCTTCACATTAATGTAAGCATCTACGTTCAAATTCATTCAATAAAGTTTTTTATTTTCTTGGCTCATATATAAGATTTCATTGACGTTTTTATGATAGTTGCTCAAAATTCTTAGTGATGCAATTGGAGATACCGTAATACAGGGGTTCGTTTTATTAAGTAGACTTGGATGGAAAAGTAGTAAGATGGGATGGAATGACTGTTCTAATTATTACGTGAAAGGAGCTCAATTGGATAAGTTCATCTTTAATAATCTTCATATGACTAAAATCATTAATATTAGTATGGCATCATCAGTGTTATATTGAATTAGCTTAGAATTGATGAATAAATTAAACCGTTTATCTAGTAAGTAGTTGGGTTTTCCTGTATTGGACCCAACGTTCTCTAATGTTTGTTCTCAGTAACTTTATTAATGACCTGTCAGTGCCTTATTATCTTCCAATATTACAGAATTAATTGTCTGCAAATAGCATGTATTGCAATTTTTGCAAGTGGTAAGTATACCTGAGTTTGTCAACAATTATTTTTGTTACTTTGTGAAAATCTTACAGAATGATATTGTTTCAAGTTTGTGTTTAAAAGAACAAATACAGTCATCATGATATAAATTTAGATATGGTTTAGAGAGTAAATTAGCTTTCAGAATCATAAAATACATGCATTACTGACTAGTATTGGTCATTAATATAAGTCTTGTTTTAGGTTATGTTGAGTTATTTGCGTGAATGATGTTCATTATTCTAGGTATATGTTCCACCATTCAAGCTATATAGAACATACTACCTATTTTGCCCGTCCTACGTACGGATTATGTTTGGAAATAAGACTGAATATGTTTCGGATTTTTTGATAGCAACGATCATGAAGTTGTTAGCAGCTTAGGCCCCGTTCAGACGATACAGCTTTTTTGCGGTACGGTTTTTTTACTGTACGGCATCAACTGTACTGTGATGTTCACACGGTCCGGCTTTGCAGCTTATTGCTGTGATATCCTCCTTCTTCCATTGCGCTTCCAGTTCAGTTTTATTTATTCCAGTTCAGGATTTTTTTATTTGTGTAAGATTTTTTTAAATAAGTTACTTACTGAAGTTTTCTCTTAAATTTTGATCAAAGTACGCAAACTCTGGTTTCAATATTCCACACATTTCTCGCCGCGCTGATAATTTTCTCTCTTTATTTTTATATTAATCTTAAGTCTTGTCCCACAAGGCGGGTCTCTCATATATTAGAGAAATTAAATTTTCACAATTAATATCTTCCATTTCTGGACACTGGAATTCACTAATAAGAAGATCAATGCTGAAGAATATCAATGAAGAAGATCAATGCTGACGATCTGAAGAGTGCTTCCAGCGTAATAAGCGTATCGTTTGAACATATCCATTACCGGTACAATACATGTGCCACCGGATACGGATACAGTAAAGTAAATTCGTATGGCTTTTCGTGGTGGGGAGACCCTTACGGGTACAGTTATTTTGCGGTACAGCTGATTTTAGCGATACAGTTTTCGAAGACAAAACCGAATGTAGAAATCGGCTAGAACAGCTTTTTTACTGGATCCAGTCGAAACAGTATTGTGTGAACATACAATATGAAACGTACATGCAAACGAAAAAGCACTGCAAAATAACTGGTACAGCAAATTTACTGTACCGCACAAAAACTGTAACGTGTGAACGGGCCCTTAGTAAACAACTTAGAACGTAAGCAATTCAGTGACAGGTATCGGAGAGAATATTTTTTGAGAACAGCTGATTGATATATCATGATAAATTACGTGATTTGTTCTTATCTATATAAATAAAATTAGAGTTTTGTCAGTACATTTATCAGAATTGTATATTTTTTGGTTATTTTTACGTTTTATACATTAAATAAGCCGAAAATCGTCTTATCTCACTTTCTGTCTGTCTTTCTGTCTGTCTGTCTGTCACGACCCAAAGGCATTTTACGCGGCCTTCTCCTCAAAAACGAGAGCATCGATCGGGATTTTAGTTATTGAACAGTATTGAAAACATTATTGACAATGTCTTTAGCTATAAAAAACTAAATTAACTTTTTTTTTAACAGAGTAATAAACGTTTAAAAGCAAGTATTGTGCGATTTCGGATACATTTTACGCGGCCTTCTCCTGAAAAACGAGAGCATCGATCGGAATCAAAGTTATTTATCAGTATTGAAAACCTTTTTGACAATGTCTTTAGCTATAAAAAACTAAATTAACTTTTTTTTAACAGAATAATAAACGTTTAAAAACCAAGTATTGTGCGATTTTGGATACATTTCTTCTAAGTTTTATTACCACATAAGAACAAATCACGTAATTTATCAATCAGCTGTTCTCAAATATAATCTGAATGGTGGGCCCTTCGCGGCGTTATTTACGCTGTCTGCAGACTTGTGTGCAGTCGGAGCATTGCAGTCTTTTAGGAAACATATGACTGGTGAATCAAAGCTCATCTTATGTTTCATCAATAATTATTTCTTTGTTGAAAAAAACAAAATTTTCTAATTTAAATTTATCAAAACAAAAATTAACATTTTAGGAAGGTGCGGTTTGTGCTAGGCTCTTGGGAATTCGCCAGGTAGCACTATTATTACCACATAAGAACAAATCACGTAATATATCAATCAGCTGTTCTCAAATATTCTATCTGATAACTACTGTCACTGAATTGTTTACGTTCTAAGTTGTTTACTAAGCTGCTAACAACTTCATGATCGTTGCTATCATAAAGGCCGAAACATATTTAGTGTTATTTCTAAACATAATCCGTACGAAGGACGGGTAGCTGCTAGTGCGGTAATAAAACTTAGAAGAAATGTATTCAAAATCGCACAATACTTGGGTTTTAAACGTTTATTATTCTGTTAAAAAAAAGTTAATTTAGTTTTTTATAGCTAAAGACATTGTCAAAAAGGTTTTCAATACTGATAAATAACTTAAATCCCGATCGATGCTCTCGTTTTTGAGGAGAAGGCCGCGTAAAATGCCTTTGGGGCCGTGACAGACAGACAGACAGACAGAAAGTGAGATTAGACTATTTTCGGCTTATTTGATGTATAAAACGTAAAAATAACCAGAAAATATATAATTCTGATAAATGTAAAAGACAAAACTCCAATTTTACTTATATAGATAGAAGATGAATGCTAGCATGTATATAGGTATAATCACAAGCTTTCACATAGCATCTTTGTATAAAAGTGGAACGAATAATGAACCATCATAATGATAGGATGTTTGTGCAACCGGTGGTAGCCTATATATTCATGAGTACTCCTTCACCATTAAAATCTTTCTGTCACGGAGGTGATAATAATATTAAACCCTGTCTTTATTAATATGTATATATTGATGTCCCCAGATCACGTCTAAACTTTGGAATTCAGTCCGACGGGGGTAGTTTCGCTGAATTTTGATTGGTATTACCACCTAATCTTCACCAGCATACGCACAGGCACGGAGCACTTATGAATTTATGGATAGGGATCATGGATAGGGATCAGGGATAGGATAATTCAAGTTTGCAATATCATGAGACACTCATCTCATGTCATGAACTTTGAATGCCGTTTCAAGCAATTCAAGTTTCATTGTGGTTAGGAGTCTCGAAGTAAGAAGTTTCTGAACTTTAAACTAGTTCGAGAAGTTTGCGTACATTGGCAGACATTTTCAAACGATAAAAGGTTATTGCAACCTTACAGACAAACGATTAATAGATAATGAATGAAAGAAACGATAGATATTTTTAGGCGCGGCGACCGACAAAAAGTAGGGATTGTAGAGGATGGTGGTAGGAGGAGGAAGAAGAGAAGGAGGGGAGGAGATTGATTGATAGATTTTTATTCCTGTGCTAGGTCTTGAAAGACCCATTGCACATTTCAAAATAGTACAGCAAGAAAAAAAAGTCACATCACTTGAAAATAAGATGGTAATATTGAAAAATAATATTATACTACTTATAAAAACAATAATACCTCAGATTGAAGTTATAATAAAGGGTTTTAACAATATATAATAATAATAATAATAATAATAATAATAAATGAATAAACAAAGATTGGAAAAGAACAGCAATGAAAAAACAAAGGAAGACTAGAGAATTACTGTAGCATTAAGACCGACTGTAATGACACAATACAGCAATGACGGAATGTGGAATGACCACAATGACAAAATTACTTCACCTGTAAAATATTGAAAAATTAAGAAGTATAAACCAAACTTGAAAGTAATATTGAAAACTAATATTATACGACTTAATAAAGTTATAAGAAATCAGAGCAATGTTGTAATAAATAAGTAGGTAAACGAAAAAAACAGAATAAATAACAAAGATTGGAGAAGAATAGTAATGAAAGATAAAGAAGATAATAAGCGTTAAGACTAACCGGATAATCACTCACCATCCCAAGCAAATAGTCATGTAATCTTTTTTTAAATAATGGGTGAATGAGGGGGAAGAGGAAAATGAGGAGAAGAAAGAGGATGAGGAGGATAAGACGGAGGAGGAGGAGTAGGAGTAGTATGTGGAGGAGGAGGATGATGAGAAGAGAGAAGATAACGAGGAGGTGGATAAGGAGGAGGAGGACGATGATGTGAAGGAAGAAGATGAGGAGGAGGGAGGAGGAGAAGAAGGAATAGGATGAGAACAAGGAGGAGGAGGAGAAGGTGAAGGAGGAGGAGAAGGAGGAAGACAAAGAGGTGGAGGAGGAGGGGGAGGTGAAGAAGAAGGAGAAGATGAAGGATGAGGAGGAGGAAGTAGTGGAGGAGAAGGAGGATGATGATAAGGGAGAGTAGGAGGAGCAGTAGGAAGTGAAGGAGGAGAACTGGAAGAAGGAGAAAAAGAACGAGGAGGAGGAGGGGGTAGGAGGAGGAAGGGAAGGAGAAGGAGGTAGATGGGAAGGAGGAAGATGACGAGCTGGATGATGGAGAAGAGGAGGAGAATAATGAGAAAGAGGAGGAGGCGGAAAAGGATGAGAAGGAGGAGGTGGAGGAGGATGAGGGGTAAGATGCGGAGGAGGAGTAGGTAGAATGAGGAGGAGGAAGATGAAGAGGAGAAGGAATAGGTGTTGGAGGCGGAGGAGGAGAAGAGGGGGGTTAGAAAGATGAGGATGTGCAGGATAAGAAGGAGGAGTAGGAGGAAGATGTTGAGGAGGATAAGGTAGAAAGAGGAGGATGATCAGAAGAAGGAAGGATGATGAGGAAGAAGAGAAGAAGGAAGATGAGGAGGAGGAGGAGGAAGAAGGATGAGGAGTAGGTAGAATAAGGAGGAGGAAGATGAGGAGGAGGAGTATGTGGAGGAGTAATAAGAAGGTGAAGCCAAACGAACGGGAGAAGAACTAAAGGCAGAAGGAGAATTAGAGTAGAAGAAGAGGAGAAGGAGCACAACAACAATAAAAGAAAGAAAGAATGAAAGAAGAAGAAGAGAAATATTGAAGAATTCCAATGTTGCCACTATTTTAATTAATAATGAGTAATACCGATGGTATTTCAACTTTCAACCACTTTAATCAACAGCACATGAGATACAATAGTTTCTATTGTCACTTCATTCTCAATTCAACTAAAACTAAAATACAGCGTAGCTATCATTTCTATACTCATATAGCCGGCTCATAGAAGAATACTATTGGTTCATAGACTGGGAGCCACTCAATAGGTGGAGCTTCATGTTGCAGGCCTGCCATTGGCTGATACTAGACACGCCCATTAGAAACAACCTACCAATACGAAACACAAATATAAACTAGCAGAAGACAGGTGAACAAACACAAATCAGCAATATAACAAACTAGAAAAAAATTGAAGGTCAATAATTCAATCTAGGTCAAGCAAGCAGCTGGGAAAATAATAAATAAGTATCAGACATAATGTGCAATCAACAACTGAAAAATTAATCAAAACAAAAAAATCCGGTAATTGAAAGATTGTCATTTTTTTTTGTTTTTTTTTTTGTAGATTACGTCTTGGAGACTCCAGTTAAGGAGTATAAGACAAGTCAGACCAACAATATTATACACTAGATACCATAATTACTTCAATTAGTTGAGGTGAGGCTTAATTTTGATGTGAAAGGAACTCTTGTACACTATAAAAAGCTTTATCAACTAAATATTTCTTCAATTGTTTTTTAAATATTTCTATATTTTCAAGACTCTTCAAAAACTGCGGTAGCTTGTTGTAGAATTTCCTACCAATATAACTAGGTTTTTGTTTGAATAAGCTACTATTGTGACTCACCAAGTGATAATCTCCTCGGCTTCTTGTATTATAATCATGTACATCAAGATTTTGGTTAATATCATTCGTTTTTACATATAAAGTAACTTCATACACATATAAGCAGGGTACAATTAGGAGACCAAGTCTCTTGAACAACGGCCTACATGAATCTAATCTATTTACTCTTTCTATACACCTAACCGCTTTCTTTTGGATCTTAAACACCCTATCAAGATTTTGTTTTGATGAATTACCCCATACTAAGATAGCATACCTAATATGTGACAGTAAGAGCCCATGGTAAGCTGTAAAAAGTAACTTTTTGTCATTCAATCTAGCGAGCTGTCGCAGGACAAATACTCCAGATGAAATTTTACTACATATTTTCTCAATGTATGGAGTCCAGGTCAATCGTCTATCCAACGTAACTCCTAGAAATGCAATTTTTTCTTCCTGGTCTAATTGATTATCGTTTACAAACACGTTTATAGCCCTATCTTCATTTAAATTATGTTTGTTTTTGAATTGAAGGTATTGGCATTTTTTACTATTTATAGTTAATTTCAACTGATTTAAAAACTGACCAAAAAATTGACCTACTGGGGTGAAATAGCTTGGGTAGTGAAGAACAATTCTGCTTAATAAAGTATGATCAATTTCCCACTAATAACCCTGTTTTATCAAGAAGTAACCTGTTTTCTACTGGTTTATCATTGTTTTTGTATTGCCAGGCTATTTCTTGTTTCTAATGGGCGTGTCCAGTATCAGCCAATGACAGGCCTCCAACGTAGAGTTTGACCTATGAGATGCTTCCAGTCTATTAACCAATAGTATTCGTCTAAGAGCAAAGAAGGGTGTGATAAATATGTAAAATTACTCTGTATTTTGGTTCTAGTTAAATTAAGATTCAAAATGACATGGCAATCGAAACTACAGTATCTCGTGTGTACAATAATTGAAGTGGACAAGACAATATCAGAGTTATTCATGACAACAGACACTACTAGCTTTGATTTTAAATGATGTTGTTCGTGTGTCAGGTTGTTGTCAATAGTGGAAAATTGACGATGAAATCAATTTCATTATGAAATGTTGGGAACGACTAGGACTTTGAATTATTTTCTCTTGGCTATATTGCAAACGCAATTAGGTGACAAATGTTGAACACGGGTAAAAATAGACAGACAAGTATATGGGCAAGTGTACCACTACATGTGTACATAAGTAGTACCTATTCTCTCAAATGTTTGACAATTTGTTATTGGTTAGAATGAAAATCACAGTTTAGTCATTATTCATAATTTTAATTAGTCTTTGCATTTGTTTAGTGCTTGATTGAAATTGATTCCATGTAATTTATTGTTGATTGGATTGATGTGAAGTATTCGATTGAGTTTCTAGATAGACATCAATCTAATAAAGTAAAGATATATGATTTGTTAGATTCATTAGATGTATAAATTATGATTAGTTAGATGCATTTGTGTTAATTTCATATATATTTATTCACACACACACACACACACACACACACACACACATTCAAAATACAAACAATGAGTTTGAATATATTCAGAACATAAAAAAATACAAATAATGAAGTTAGACATAAAATAACAAGACAACAATATAAAAAAGGCACTCTGTGTGCTTGAGGGGGGAAAGAGTAGGAGATTACCCAACCAACTATGGTTTCCCATGTACTAGGCGGGTAGTAGGAGGAGAAAAGTGGGAAAGGAAAAGGAGAAGATGTAGAGGAAAGGCCCTGAAAATCAGTACAGAGGGAGAAAGAAGAGATTCAGATTCAGGTAGCTTTATTCGAGTAAAAGTACAATTCATATGACTTCTGACTATTACCTTACAATGAATGACATCACCTAAATTCATGGAAGATAGATAAAAAATAGATACAAGATGATACGTTACTATTACACTGTTTTGTATGTTATATTACTGACATTAATTTGCATAATAAATTAATTGCAATATCAAGGTGATGCATTTACACAAAAGGGCGTAGTTAGGGCAAAATAGCCCTATCTTACACTCAACTTATTGAGGGATGAGAGATAAAAGACAGAAAAGAATAAGCGAGTCCACAATCTCATATCAGAACACTCAAAACCAAAAGGACATGACAAACATCAGAGTAGAATCTGGGATTTCAGACATCAAGATCAAAGAAATAATTTCTAGAAATATAGTTTTTTATCTCTTGTTTAGTTTTCCTGGTAATTTTAGTATAAATGAGAAAGTGTACAGGAATTAAGTTTATGATTTCAGTGCGTAACAGGTATCTGTTCAATCAGAGATAAGCTACGAAACTCCTGGGCCATCTTTGTAAGGGTGACCGATTGGATTGGCCAGCAAAAAAGGCTCAGTTCTCTGCTGTAAAGTCACTTCCCGGTGGTTCGAAACCCACCAAAAACTGTAGGTCCAACCCATCAATCACCATCCTCAATCAGCCTCCTAATACATTCAGTATTAGTATTATAAGTGACATATTTATTTGTGGTATCTCTTAAACTGTAGCTATTAACCAAAGAATTCACAATATTTTTATTTTTTTGTTCACGTCTTGTAGACTCCAGATATGGAGTAAAAAGCCGCGTCTCCACCAACCGAACATGTCTCCCGAACATTGTTGGCGAATACAAAAAACGGGCAAACATTAAACATATGGGTCACCGAACATGTTCGTGAGTTCAATTGAAATGTTCGGTCTGTGAGCGAACAGTGACGACCAACAACAGGTTCCCGCCACTAACCCCACCACACCGATCATAGTTCGAGAAGGCGTCCACACCAAACCAACTCCAAAAAATTTTCGGCGACATCAGCTGATTCCAGCGAACACTGTTCGCCGAGCATGTTCGGTTGGTGGAGACGCGGCTTAAGAAAAGTCAGATCAACACTATACAATCTTATGAACTAGTTACCATAATTATCACTATATCAATTAGTGCCAGTTTAATTTTGATGTGAAAAGAACGCTTGTACACTACAGAAAACTTTATCAACTCAATAGACGCGATTGCAGTATAAAATTGTAGTACTGTACACTTATAGTGGTACACTTATATTGAGTTCCTACTCAGACATCATTCTGGAATCAAATGTATTTAAAAATTTTAAATGTATTAAATTTAAAATTTAAAATGCATTAAAAATTTATCATTTTAGATTCAAATGTATTTGTGTTAATTTACTATAGTTAGAAGCGATTGTAAAAAAGCCAAGGGGGTTTGCATCCCACCTGAAATTCAAGGTTTTCGTAAAAATCTATTTATACAATTTTAATAACATCTATATTATTCATTACAAAACTTTAAAATAATGTAATAATTCAGGGATTAAATCTTTTAATAAAATAAAATCTGAATAAAGAGTAATTTTTTCTTTGAAATTGAATTTTTGGAAAGGGAGGCACAGGTATAACATATTTTGTTTCTGTATTGATAGTTTGAAATAATGGAGAACAGAATTTTTTTTTGAAATGGTCTGAATTAGTAACTGGTTTCAGCGGACAAGTATAACTTATACTGACGTCAACCAAATTATATTATTTAAATAGAAATATCGTATATGATAAATAAGTCCTCTAAATAGTTTTTTAAATTGTATCATTTTCCTGTCATGTCATGCTTTGCATTCTTTTGTATTTTTGTTTTTGAAATAAATTTAAAGTATGAAAACAATACTCTTTTACTCGAGTCAAAATTGCTCCAAAATTGGATTTCAATCCAAATTTCACTAAAATATAAGCTTATACGTCAGTTTCCAGTAGACATGTTTTCACTGAATTTTGCATTGGTGACAATGCTTAATTGTGGAGTACGTCTATTACCAATGCATATCAAAAATGAACAATTCAACTTTAACGATAATTCAAAGCCTATAGAACACATAGCAAAATAAGCAGATTCACATTATTTTTATAGGTCATACTAACAGTGAAAACGATATTTATTAACATTGAAACATGATTATTGATCCGTCACATTTTCCAATCAATTTTAATCCACAGTAAGCAATAATCGATTAATTATTATTGGAATTTTAACAAATAGCCACTTTTTTTTAGATTTTTTGGATTTTGAAATATCAGCTTTTTTGAGGAAAACTACGTTAACACTAAATGAAGAAGAAGCTTCCTGTATCAAGGCAATTATTATACTAGGCCTACTTGATTAATTTTTTTATTGCTGATCATGTCCAAATGAGTCCGAGACTTGTGCGTGGGTAATGAGGTGATTGATAACATATAGATGCCCGACGGAGGAGCGGGATTCGAACCCACGACCGCTGAAACGACAGCAAGCTGCAGTTGTGACGCCCCAACCAACTGTGCTAAGCGGCCCGCCGCTTTTAAAATAATATTTTATTATATTGATATTGAACTTATGAAGTATGAAGTGGGTTAACTTGCCAATTTGTCAATATAACAATATTCTTTCAATTTAAAATATTGTCATTGGCTAACTTCATCTTGATTGATCTAGAATAGTAGATACATATGGATCTTTTTTTTTTTAAACGTGTATGATGTGTGAATCTGTGTGTGAATGTAGCAATTAGAAAAAAAATTAACTCCTACTTGCGTGCAAATTGTTATAATTTAGCAAGTAGTACTTTTTTGTTTTGGCCTTATATTAGTTTGTTGTTATGAGACAGTTTTGTCCAGTTTTTGTTAAAATTATTTTTCTTGCTTAATTATTGCCTGTAACCAACAAAATTGTTTCAATCAATTGTTTGTGATGTCAAAATAAAAAATTATTTGATTTGATTTTTTTTTAAATAATTTGAGTATTATTTTTAGTTCAATATGTTTTGTGTTTGCTCTCAACTCTGAAAATAAAATAGAGATGATAATAATAAGAGTGCAATATGTAATTTTTTACATTTGAGCATGCTCCGACCATAAAGTAACATGGCCGAAGCTAGTTTATATCTCATATTGACAGAAGATTAACCTATTTCATTATGTTTTTGCTCCAAATCTCATTAAAGACCTATTATAAATGGAAAAATAAGTTCGGCAAAGTAAAAATTATGTCGCTACAAGCCACTGGTTTGAACTTACCTATTCTAGTTGATGCAACATAATTATTTTTAAATAAACTATGAGAAAATGCATTTATCTAGAAATAAACACATTATATTTATTGTGCTCGTACAACTATATCAATTCAATGTACTCATTCAGACAATTTCATAGATGCATTTAGTGGTTATCGGATTAAATTTTATTTCAGAACATTCTTTTATTAAATATTCTTTATTATATTCTGTGTTATTTAGTGTTGAGTTTTTCTGTTTTTTTTTTTTTTGACATCACTTTAATTCACCAAGTCTTATCATGTTATTATCCTATTTTTCAATTTTATTTCGTTGAAAATTATTGGTTGAACGCTAATCTAGCCGAGTTGCTGAGTGTTGACCTAGAAGTTTACATACTAAGATTACTGACACTATGAGTTCACTGTCGAAACCAGCAGTGTCTAATCTAATGATGCTCTACAACAGAGCGAAACAATTCTAGCACAATTTAATGTAACTGTTGAAAATAAAAACATCTCATTTCAATTTTTTATCAGTTGGAAGATGGTGTAAAAATGACAACGTACATTATTATTTTTTCTGATGAAGATGACACCCACGTGATTCTGAGAATTGTGCGTGGGTTATGAGGTGAGAGTAATTTCAGTTTGAAAATTGAAGCTGTGCGCAGGGTTTATGGTCATATTTTTCTCAATGTTTCTAGTATTGGATGTAATAAAGTTATTGAAATGTAGTCTATTGCCGTAGGATTTTTTTTTTCATGAATTGCCTTGTGAAATATAGGGTTCAATGATTTTCGTTTTGTTTTGGGGAAGACTCACCTACAAATTATTTTGAACTTTTGATAATTTTTTTATACGTATTAAAATACACCTAAAGCGGCCCATAGACGATCAACCTAGTCGCCAACTCAAGTTGTCAACTTGATGTCCTTGGAGACCACAGACTACAACTCAATTTGCAACCTGGTATGCAACTTTGTTGTCAACTTCAGTTGTCTCATCACTTCGGGTCAAATTAACCTTTCCTCCAACTAGCATTCTTGCAAATAATTACCTTTTTTTTTAACATAGTTGGCCTATTAATTATTAATACGTAATAATAAATTATAAAAATAATAATAATATCGTGTGACCTGGCTGGCTCAGGTCTGGTGTCAGAGTTATCAGGTCGCACCTGAATAAGTTCAGGGCCTCTGACGTGACTTAACGACTGTTTTGAGGCAGCCGGGACCGACAGCTTAACGTGTCCTCCGAAACACGGGAGTGGCCCGAGGTAAAAACTTTCGGTCAGAACTGGGATCGAACCCGGGACCTTTGGGCTAGCAAACCAGCACTTAACCCACTCGGCTACGGCCACTCATAAATATATTTTGGTCTTATTTCACAGTAATGAGTCAGAACCCTTTTTTTTATTTTAAATGAATTGTGTGATGATGAAAGAGAGTCGCCCAAGAAAAAAATAAAAGTGTGGATGAAAGAGTGGTACCAACGTACTGAATTTTCTTATTCTAATTTACTAAATGAACTTCGTGTCTCTGCACCTGGAGGTGGAGACTTTAAAAATTTTTTACGAATGAACCCTGAAACCTATGATGTATTGTTGGATAAAATGCGTCCATTTATTGAAAAGAAGGACACTATCATGAGATGTGCAATTGCTGCAAATGACGGCTGTCTGCTACACTGCGATTTTTAGCGAGTGGACAAAGCTTTGAAGACTTGAAATTTCTCACCGACATATCAGTCTTGGAACAATCATTATTAAGTATCTGTATTAGCATCAATCTTGATATATACTTGCAATAATTTCTCCCACGCATTTTTCTTTTTCAGTCATCTTTCAAAACATCCGACTTCACTTTCCAAAGTTCTGGAAGCTCTTTCAGTAGTAAAAAGAAATCATTCCAAAGCTCATTGTTTGGGATTGTCGTCATTATAAATGAAAAAAGTTAACTAAATTTAAAAAAAAGTGGAAACGAACTAATTATTAAAAAAGTAAAAACTAACGAACAAAATTAACGTCAAAAATAAAAACTGCAATGGGTAACTATCAAGAATTGAATTAACTGGAATTAACCTGACTTCATACAAGTGTATGAAGATGACTCGAGATTTCAACTGATGTTGTGAACCTAGTTGACAACCTGCCCACACTACAACAGGTTCGCCAACATAAGGCTCCTTCCACAGAAAATCCAAAGTTTTTGATCTATCACAAATTCAACACCGACCTCCTCTCCAACCAAAATTCCAACCAACAACCTAGCCACAGACAAGCAACATGAACTCCAACATAACCAAGGACACCAAGTTGACAACTTGAGTTGGCGACTAGGTTGGTCGTCTATGGGCCGCTTTAGGGAACATGATTACATATTTTTCATTTCAGTCAAACAATAGGGTTTACTGGCATCATTTTTTTAAATTCTCAAGGATTTATTTTGAAAAAAAACATGTTTGTAGACTATGAGAACTATGTCATTCTACTCCCCAATGTGTATTTTAGTTATTAAAAATTATCAAAAAGTTTAAAATAACTCATAGGTGAGTTCAGTTGCTCCCAAAAAGCGAAAGATTTGAACATTGAACACCCATATTTGACCAAATAGTTGATGATAAACAATTTTCCTCGCGCGATAGCTAGCATTGTAATAAGTATCACGTAGAATGATGTCAATTGATGAATTTGCTAATGTTACCTTAATAATAAACAAAAATTGAAAAACTCACAATAAGAAAAAGAAGAATAACTTTTTACTCCCATATCTTCAGGATGGACAACAACAGACTGACAAAGCAAATATTCGATTTCTTGTGCAATAGAAAAACAAAAAGCAATTGTTTTTAAAAAGTTCAGGACGATTTAAATGAACAGATGAAATAACCAGAAACCGTAATAGCCTCAGGAATATTTTGAAAAACCAAAATCAAAGGTACGAGGAAAAGTCTAAGCGTACAGGTTAGGTTAGGCTGTCCGAAGATCAGAAAAAAGTCACCACTAGAAGAATGAAGGAGTATTGGAAAAAACGGAAAGAGGCAAATTCATAAAGGCACTGTCAAGATCATAGTTGATTCAACGTACTAAGCTAAATGATGGTGATTGATGAGTTGAACCTACAGTTTTAGGTGGGTTCCGAACTACCGGTAAGTGATTTTACAGCAGAGAACAGTCAGGATAAACCGGGAAAAAATATTCGATCCGAGAAACTTCTAAAAAAATATATTATGATAAAAAAACCGCGCGTTCAGTCTTAATGCTGCAACTTAATTATGCTATAAATTATGCAGGCTATTTACAAGGCACTGGTTTAAACTAACTTATTTTTGAACTTATCTCATTAGCCGTAGCTACAAATTATGTATTTACAAGCCGCTGGTTCAAACTTATTTATTCTTGAACTCATCAGCCATCCTCAGCCAAACAGTGTTTCCAGGAAATAACCACCCTCATTCAAATCAAACAAGCAAAGTTTGTATAGCTTAGTCTGTCAGTTTACCCCCACTCCCACCCAACCGTCTGTCTGTGTTCATTATTAGTTTCTAGAGAAACTGTATCTACTAGCTGTCAGATATCTATATCAACAACCCTTCGTAATTGTATTATATCTATACATATCTAAAGCCTAAAACCATCTTCTCTAAAGGCCTTCCTTCCGAAGTTGCTCTCCTACCACGTATGTAGGGAGCCCGCTGACTCACTTAGTGGACCTTGCTATTGAAATCTTGATTAAGTTCAACTTATGCCCCTCCTAAGCGCCTTCTCTTTCTCATTTTCTCTTTCACTCCGTTTCACACCCTCTCCTAACACCTATCTTCTTCTAACTTTGACTCCCCGACCCACTCTTCACCTTACTCATAACCTAACACTTCCTTCTCTAACTCCTTCGATCAACTCAAATTGTTCTTCTCTAACGCACTCACTTTCTTCTTATTTCTCTTTCTTCCTTCCTTCCTTCTCTTATCACTCTCTCTTTTTTTCTCTATAAATTTTCCTCCGTCTGTTAATCTTAGTCTCTATCTTCCGCCTCTCTCGATCTGTTGGACTCACTCTAGCACTCTCATTTACTCTTTAATAGTCCTCCAATCACATTCTCTCTCACTCTTTCTCTGCCATTTCCTCTCTTCCTTTCTCTATCATTTCCACTATTTCTTTCTCTATACCTTCCTCTCCTTCTTTTATTCGTTCTTTCCCTGACGCACTCACTCTCTCCACGCCCTCTCTTTTCTAGCCCTCATTCTTTTCCTGTTCGTTCCACCTTATTCTTCTCCTTTTCTTCCTGCTCATCCTCCTCTGCTCACCTCATCTTTATCATGGCTCTATGGCGTAATTTGTCTCTTATATATATATATATATATATATATATATATATATATCATCTTTTTCCTATATCTCGCATCTTCTTTCTCCGTCTCATACTCTCTTTCTTCCGATTTCGCTCTTTTTCTGTCTATCTGTCTTATCCTCATTCACGTTCCGTTCCTTTTACCTAATTTTTCTCACTTCTTCCCCTGCTCATACCACTTCTCCTTCACCCATTCATCACCTTTTTCATATAATTCTCATCACTATTTCACACTTTCACTCACTACCACTCTCTTCCTTGTTCTCTTTCACACACACATTCTCTCTCTCTCTCCATTCTCTCTCTTCCTATCTTCCACTTTTCTCACCCTAATTCGTTTTCATTCTGTTTCACCTAATTTCTCCACTTCTATGTCCTACTGCTCTTCCCATGTCATCGCCCTTCATCCATAATTATCACTTCTCATCCATTTCCTTCAACGCAAACACTCTCTCTCCTCTCTTCCAATCACTCTCTCCCACACACTTTCTCTCTATCGCTGAGTATTCTTCTCTTTCACTCATTCTCTCTCTCTTTTACTCCCTCACACTTTCTTTCCCGCCTCACCTTACGTTTCCAATATGTGCCCATTCCAGCGTTTCAACTACCAAGCTGTGCTGCCGTTATTGGACTATTACCCTTAACCTCTTACACGTTGAAACAACACAGATTGAACGTATTAATCTTGGAACAGGCTTCCGTTTGTAATCAGCTCAATGTTGAGTGAATCTCTAGGGACTTCGCTTCTGAGCTTTCGCTTCCTTGTTTAGTTTTTTCTTCTCACTTGTTAGCTCAAATAACATTAAATTGATTGATGCTCCCAGATGACTCAATATTTATCAAGATTTTCATGATCTTTATCAAGATTTATGATGGCAGCTTCACAAAGAACTCCGACTGCGCCTTATTTAAATGTTTATTTTTCTTTCGTCCAGGCAATAACTTTTGAAACTATTCAAAAGAAAGATTCAAGTCTCTTAAAGAATGTACACTGAAAGTACTGTGAACAGTTTAGACCTCACGGCCAAGAATAAGGATGCTTGAACATACTCTATGCACTCAATGATAATCACCATCGAAAAATTAAACACAATAATCAGACCTATCCCTTGATTTAACTCGAGTAGTCCATTTCATGTCTGTCTTCCACAATAAGATACTCTGTATCACCAACGCTGCGTTTCTATTTTTCAGACAGCTGAGAGCTCAAATCAGATCAGATTTCACATGTCTGATAAATAAATTTATAGATAGAACAATATTAATTTTCATTATTTTATCATTTACTTGATAATCACTTCTAATCATACTCAATTGGATGATTATATTATTTCATATTATCTTTTATGAATGATAACTTAATTCATATGGAGGCTCAATCAAATAAGGACCTGAGAATTAAATCTGATTCCAAACATCTAGGATTATTTAGGATTTAGGCTTATTCATCATTCAGCTACAATCATTTCATACATGCTTACAGTAGAAACAATTAGTCTGGGCGCGTGGCTCTGTTTTCACTACTAGCCGGCCTGTAAAAGTTGACTAGTTGACCTTGAAGACATCTGCAGCGTCGCATGGGCGACATGTTTTTAGAAATGAGCGATAAACACTCCCCTCTCCACCCCGCGCCATTGCTGACTACCAAATGGCCGTGCGCCCAGACTAATTGTTTCTACTGTACGTAGGCAAGAAGATCGGCGTTTGACAAGCAGATCAATTGTTCGAATTTTTGCAGCAGCAAGATTGATTTGACAACAATCTATACAAATTTAATCAATTAATTCTATATTTTTTATTGTTTTGTAAGGATTTTTATATCAGGTTCTTCGATACTCTGTACATTCTGTGCTAGACTCTATTTCATTCAATTATTATATTTTATTCTATTTTACCCTTTTCTATTGTTATGGGTCTTAACACTAGAATAATTCTGGCGACACTTGAAAGTAGCACTCAACCTTTATTTACACAATTATCTCACAACAAACACTGATAAGTAATTATCACACAAAGAAATCAATAAAAAAATAGTCCAATAACTAACAATTTATTTCTTGTTATTTCCATAACAAGATACTGTACAAAACTAATAAGTAACACTGTCAATAGGCCAATCAAAATTTCAATAATACGAGTCCAATAAAATGATCATTGAATCAATAAGAATATATTTCTAATAAACGGTTAATAAACTCAATAATAAATTAAACTCTTACTTAGCACAATAATTCTATTATCACACTTGAAACGCTGAAACACAACTGTACTGTGTATGGCACTGTGTTATACAGCCACGAAATGAACTGTCACTTACATACTGTTGAGATTAAATAAAGACTGACTCACTGCTAACAAACACAGCCCTCTTTATAGGTTTGTATTGTTCCAGGAAGTTCTATTCCAGATCTTTCTATTGACATGATATTGTCAAAACAGATGTGCTGTCATCAAGGATACCCTCGAAAATACTAGAAGCACATTTGACAAATGAGAGTAAAAGACCATTGAGATGAGACGAGAAAAACAATGTACTTCGATTTGTTCATTTGCAAACTTGAGACCCTTGTGCAAACAAAATTATCAAACAAGCTATTCATCAACATTTCCGGCTTGTTACACTATTATGTTTTATTCTATCGCTAATACAAAGTTTAAGCCTACTAGAAGAAAAATTATTCCAATTAAAAGTCAAGTGGGTTTGACAGCATTGACATTTGTTAGAATCGACAAATATTCTGGCACCATTCCTTATTCAATATCAAATTACGAACACAAATCCAATTTTCTAACATGAAATATTGGTCCGTAGTCTCTTCCCACAAGAGCAGTAACGTTCACACTAAACAACAGCATTCTCAACACTAAATAATAACTCATTTTGTGTGAGTGTTGGACCCAGATTCCACCATCCACACTAAATAACAGCGTTTCGTTGACCAGTAGCGGTGAGTTTCCACTAAACATGAATTTACAGTTTGTTCTGTTGACCAATAGTAGCGGTGTTTCCTCGATTTAGAATTTAATTTACAGTTTGTTCTGATGACCAATTATAGTAGCGGTGAGTTTCCTCGATTTAAGCTTGAATTTACAGTTTGTTTTGTTGACCAATTGTGGCCGAGAGCTTCCTGCTTATTAGCGCTCCATTTACAGTCCATTTCTGGCGCATTGGCTCGCGTCCATGACTGATAAATTATTGCTAAATGTCATGTTAATTGCCAACGCCATACTTAAACACTACATCAAACTGATGCGACTATGAATTACATTTTAACTGCTGCCATCAGAAGCTGAGCTATTATTGTTTATGTACTGGTCTGCGATCTGACGACTGTAAACTCACACACACACGCACACAATCGCATGCCGCATGCCCATGAATTACATGCAAACTGTACGTTTTGGTGTTAGGTTTGGTCCAACCCCACAACTCGTTAAGTCCCGTGTTGAATTATATTGTTATGCACGCTTCAAATAAATAACTCACACATTAATTAAATTCACTGAAATTCGATAACTCGTTTTGTTTGCTTGTGGATTATTTTATATTTTGTGTACCAGTGAAATATTTGAGAAATTCATTTACCCACGGAGTTTTAATTAGTTTTAATCAACTTAATCGCGATAACGCAGTCGGTGAACAGTGCTATATGTGTGAATAAACATCGAAACTCAAATATCGTATTTATATGATTGGACTAAAATATTTTCGGCTCTAAAATCTTAGACAAAATTCAAGATTGTCTCTGGGCCAACGGTTTCTTCTTTTAACTATTGCAATGTTTTAGTGCTTCATTTTTCGAGTGAACTTCAACTGATGTTCAAAGTTTAAAAAAGGGGGCTGCAGTTTCATTATGTAGTCCAGTGAAATAATTGACTGACAGAATCGATAGTCGATAGGCTATAGGTTTAGCTTTGGGTTTGGTAGAGTTCGACCGATTATCGACTATCGATTCTCTCAGTCGATTATTTCACTGGATTACATACGAAACTGCCACCAAAAAATAGAGTTATGTTCAATTGAAAAAAATCGGCAATGTACTTCAAAGTGAAATTTTTAGTAAAACTTCAACATCACCTGGAGTTTGGATTCTTCAGTTGAAAATTTGTGAAGAAAGCAGTTGTGGACAAAAGTCCACCATCTTTTGACTGATTGTTCTCTGCTGAAAATCACTTCCCGGTGGTTCGGAACCCACCTAAAACTGTAGGTCCAACTCATCAATCACCATCATCCAACTCATTACCCACGCACAGGTCTCAGACCTATGTGGGCTTCATCCTCACAAAAAAAAAAAAATTATATACTAGTGATTAATGAATAAACAAGTAAATGAATGTTTAGCTTTAATCTTTCTAATATTAAAACTGACTTTGCATTTAATTTAAATAATGATTTTCACTCAGGGTTTTAACCCTGACTGGAGGATTGCATTTCGCTCTTTAGGAGGCGCTTCATTAGCCTTATATTATTTATAAGGAATAAAACTGGAAAACCGATAACTACATTGAAACCTCTATAAAACGAACTTCAAGATAGCGAAATGCTCCATATAATTTTTTAGACAACGATATAAAGTACAGAAGAGTGCAGAACGTCATGACACCTGACTTTACTCATGCCTAATCAAAACCGCTACCCATTGAAGCTATTATAAAACTAGATTAGCATTTGAATTTTGTTACAGGCTCTAGATCTAGACCAATCAAAAGTCGCTATTTTTCCCAATCAGTATTAAAATAAAAGTATAATAATGATACACACATCAACTGATCAATCTTTTATTCGAAAAAATACATATAGGGGCAATTGCACAAGTCTAATTAAGTTTTAATTTGAATTCAAACCCACAATGAAGAATTGTAGGTTAAGATAGTTTAAGTTAATTTGTGAGTAAAAGTAAGGTATTGGAAGTCGTAGATAAAATAGTTTATGCAACGATAGCATTTTGCCTATAGGTCACTCGTGAGTTGTTTAGACATTCGCTTGGAAACCGTTCTGGTGTCAAATTCTACGGATTTTTGTAAAGTTTGAATTTGTATACGACATGCATGTGGATTTGAAAATTCTATGTATGGGTTTGAAAATACTAAGCAAAAACCAAAACAATTCCCAAATTTCGTGGTTTTTCGAGAATTGTGGGGTTAGTACAGGATTTTCGACAGTGCAGAATTGTATTCAGTTTTTTTAAGCCAGTCATGAGATGTTTAAAACATTACCTTATTCACTCGTGTCCTAACTTATATTTCACTTTTGGTTTGAAAAAGCAGTCATAACACAATCGCTGCATAAACAACTATTAGCATAAACATAAATGTATACTGTATTTATGTATGTATAGTCTCTTGCTGATTCCGGCTGAAAATCCTATCTATCTCTACAAAGAAGGATATAAGGACTTGCACACTACACATCAAACCAAGCTCGAACAGAGATAGAGTTAAGCCTGTTGGCTGGAATGGCTGGATGGCTTAGGAAATATGAAAGCAGTACAAAATAAGATTATTTCGAGAGAGAGTTTGAGGGTTTTTGAGAGTAGTAGTGCATTGATCAGAGCGAATACAGTAGTAGTAGTAGTGAGCTCATCTTTCGCGGTGACGTATAAGAGCCAGACTGGACACACACATATCTATATAAAATGGGTCTTATTCCACCCAGTTTTTGTATCCTTTGCTGGAAGGAAAGATAAGCTCCTAAGGATTCCAGCTTCTTTCCTGGAAAGGATAAAGCCATTGAAGGATTCGAAAATGAACGACAAAATGCAGTGGTTGGAGTATAAAAATGCGTTTTCACAAGCCAGGCGAGCAGTGAAAGTATTACGTTACTGTTGAGCTATCTGGACACCTATTGGACCACTATCTGGACACCTATTGGCTAGACTGCAAGTTAACCGCGTGAGGAAGTGAATTTTTTTTTATCGTTGTTGAAATAATCGATCTTTCACCTGTCGACTTGTCGGTTCTATTTCGATATTTTTTCCAAGCAAATTGATAATGACATTGACCTATGGTAGATGTAATACTCGTCGTCGTCGTCATCGTCAGAATCGCATTTATGGAAAAACAAGAGAAACTATATTTTCGGCAGTCACATCTTTATCAATTCAAATAATGTGAAATACAAAGTAGCTTCATATTTTTATATATCCTACAAATGTACGATAGGGATTGTTATTTTATTGGCTGATGAAGGGGTAGCCTCTGATAGGCCGAAGTATTAGTAGCATAATGATAATGATTTTGAGTTCCCTGATAAGAATTTGTGGGAAAAAATTTCAGACTGGAAGCTTGTTATATTTATACGTTGCATTGTATTGATTCATTGTATTGACTCATAGTTTGGTGCCAGAGGTTTAGTAGATGTTTCTAAATGAACCAACTTCTAACTAGGGATTTTAGGATAGGTTTCACTACAAAAAATAGAAATGGAAGTGAGAAACATATGATTTCAATGTTCTTTCAAGTTAATTAAGAGGAAGATTGATAGAGAATACATCTGGATAAATTCCATGTAGAGGACAATCAATAGCAGGATTACATTGGAAGGTAAACAAATAAAAATTAAATATCTGAAAAGTAGAGCTGATGGAGAAAAACGACTTTCAAATTTGAAATAAACACTTCCGAAATATTTGGAAACAGCTTGAAAATCTTGGGCACCTACCAAAAAAATTTTTTTTGTCGCTCTGTGATATGATTATGAATATCTCAATGACTATGATTGTGATTACGTCTTTGATTAGGTTATTGATTATGTCTTTGTGAAAAGATAAGTTAATAATATAAAAACTAGAACAAAAAATGAGCTTCAAGTTGGAGGCCTGTCATTGGCTGGTGGCTAAGACTAGGCACCACCTTTATAGGAAGAGCAAGCAAATAACCAATAGATACGGAATAACAACGATAAAACAAGCATTATTTCTATTTTTAAAATTTGCAAAAATTACGCTCAAAATTGACGGTTTTTTCAATTGAGCTACATTTGGAGTGTTTCTCAAGAATTACGTGACCGAAAAAAATTGATACACACTTATTAATTTATTAAAATTCATCAAATAAGTTTGTGTAAATACAACGAAGGTTTACCAAACAGTGATATGTCAATACACATATACATACAAGCTAATTCATACAATTTATAGGAGTTAATTGATGTGATACAATTAAAATGCATAAGAAACAATTATCAAATGTTTGCTTTAGGCTCTAAACGTGTGCTAGGAAACGTTTTCAGAAATTCACTGTAATACGTTTGAAATTCAAGTTTTTGTACATTTGGAGACTCCTTTGGCGATTCTCAAGATGTACTTGGCCGAGACAGTGTTGAAATTTGGTACACATGTTAGGTTTGGCCGAACTGCAGCTAAAAGGCCAGAGCATACAACGCTGTTGTGTCAACAGATGTATCAGGTTAATAAGGTGATATAGTGATGAATTTATATAGCTATAGGAGCTATTCACATATTCCGGTCTTTCAGCTACAGAAGTTAGGCTCTAGACGCGTGGTAGAAGTTTCAAAAATTTTTCCAAAATACTTCCAAAGTAAACGATTTTTTAGAATTTATTTGATCACCATTTCTTACCGTACCTTGAAAGCTGTTGCACATGTTCAATTGATAATTGGAGTTCAAAATACACGAAAATTGTTTCAAAATACCCCCCAAAAATCGACAATTTTTAAAAAATTGATAGTTTTCAACGTTTGGTATCAAAATTGATGATTTTTGAAAATGTTGCTGATCACCCTTCCCAAGAAACCTAGTGACTTGAGAAATTGGGTGCCAATTATTGTATAAACTCTTTCCCAGAGGTGAAACAATTTTAAATTTTTGAAAATCCTTCATTTTCCAATTATCATCCCCTTAGTGATGTTCGTTTCACTCGGGACACATGTAACAAGAAAGGAAGACAGAAAAAATATACTCACCAAACACACCAAAGAGAAAATAGGAGTTTGATGATTGACTTACCTGAAAAAAAAGAAATAGCATTAAATTTTGTTACCTGGGCTGAAAATTGAAGATATTTTAAAATTAAGCACAATCTAAATCATTGGGGCTCTATTTGGTACCAGATAACCGTTTCCCCCATGGGGGAGGAGGTTCTAGAAGGGTTAAGCCGAGCGAAGCGAGCCTGCCGGCTAGTTTATCCGACTAAGTAAGCGTACAAAGACACAAAGCAAAACAGAAATTCTATTTTATTCAGCAATGTCTCCACTGTTTATAATGTGTATGGAGTGTGGTGAAGTGCAGTACATTAATTTATAAGCTAAAGGAGAGACAAAGCTTTATAGTTGGACAGCGGTGCTAAAAGCTGGCGACCGGCAAATTAGGAATTGGGGGGGGGGCCTCTCATAGCCCCCTACTACACCGTTGCCCCCCCCCCACAACCACACTCTCTGGATGGAACACAATTAGGCAGGCCTCGAATGTGTGTACAGTGGTTGAAAGAGGAGAGAAGTTTGGGGTGTAATGTTTTTGTTTAATGAGAACATCGGGGAAAAGGGAAGAGTGAGTGTGTGTGTGTGAGAGAGAGAGAGAGGGTCTGCGAGAGTGAGAGACAAAGAGAGAGAGAGAGTGAAAGATAGAGAGGGAAAGGGTGAGAGAGAGAGATAGTGAGCGGCTAGTGAGAGGGTGGGAGAGAAAAAGAGAAAAGTATGGAGGGATGAGGGTAAGAGAGAGAAAAAGAGAAAAGTATGGAGGGATGAGGGTAAGAGAGAGAAAAAAGGGAAGAGTGTGTGTGTGTGTGTGTGTGTATGTGACAGAGAGAGGGTGTGTAAGAGTGAGAGACAAAGAGAGACTGAGTGGGAATCATAAGGAAGGGGTCAAGAGAGAGAGAGTGAAGGATGAAGAGAATGAGAGAAGAACGTAGAGAAAATGGGGTGAGAGAAAAAGAGGGATAAAGAGAGAGGGAGTAGAAGATAGAGAGAATAAGAGTGTGAGAGAGAATAAAGAAGAAAGATTGAGAGCGTGAGGGACTGAGAAAGGAAGTTTATGAAAGAGAGAGAGGAAGAGACTGAGCCAGTGAATTTTAAGAAAAAGAGTAAAGGATAGAGTGAATGAGTGTGGAAGAGAGAGTAGTAGAGAGAGGGGTTGGAGAGAAAAGGAGAAATGAAGAGAGAAGGTGAAAGATAGAGACAATAAGAGAGCGAGAGAGAGTGAGCGAGTGAGAAAGAAAGTGTATTTATTTGTTTATTGATACAGTCAAAATAAAACTTATTGTAAAGAAAAAAGAGGCTTCTAGCCCAAAACTAAGTGTGAGACGGAGAGTAAAAGAGAGAGAAAGAGAGTGTGAGAGTGAGAGAGTGCGAATGAGTGTGTGTCTATTACTAACTTTTTACAAGAGTCCAAATATTTGTAAGCACAGGCTATGTTTACATTTCGATTGAAATATAACTTGAATTTTCTCGAAAACAGAATTACCAAGTGGAAAAGGAGAGAGAGGGAGTGAGTGACAGAGAGGGGGTTAAGAAAAAAGTAAAAGATGGACAGAATGAGGGGAAGAGAGGGTAACAGATGAAGAGAATGAATGTGTGTGTGAGAGAGTAAAAAAGAGAGAATGAGGGTGTGAGAGCGAGTTAGAGAGTAGAAGATAGGGAGAATAGGGGTGAGAGTGTGTGAGAGAGAGGGGTAGGGTAAACGATAGGGAGAACCAGTGCGTAAGAGTGAGAAAGTAAAAGAGATCGTATATAAAAGAGAGGGGAAATAAGAGTGAGAGACAGAAAAAACGATAGGGGGAATGAGGGTTTGAGAGAAGGAGTAGAGCAATGAGCCGGAGGTGTCGAAGGGAGGGGGGGATTGAGTAAGAACGTATGTCCAACTAAGTTCAAGATGCATTGTTTTGGGTTGAGCCAGTGCTGTGTAACACGTTAATTATAGGAAACAAGCTTTCAACTACTACGTCAGAGTTGGGGGTCCTTTGATGATGCTATTAATTATTCAGATGGTTGAGTATAATAAGAAAGTCATAGAGGGGGCAGGAGAAGGAGAAGGAGAAGGCGAAGGAGGAGGAGGAGGAGGGATAGGAGTAGTAGGAGGAGAAGAAGGAGGACGATGAGGAGGAGGAGGAGGAGGAGGGTGAGTAAGAGGAGGTGGTGGAGTAAGAAGAGGAGCAGGAGAAGAAGGAGAAGGAAGAGCAGAAGCAGGAGAAAGAGGACAAGAAGCATGGGATGGAGAAGTAGGAGCAGGAGGAGGATAAGATAAGATATGTATGTATATAGTACCATAGCCGATTCGACTGTAGGTGACTTTTCAGACCTCAACGCTATGTTTTAGTCCAAAGAGCGTACTACACAAACGAGGAGTGAGGTAGTTTGTGATTGCTTTCCTCACTGAGCTAACAGAATAGTATCAGTATGACAAGCCCACCGATAAGATAAGATAAGATAAAACTACTTTATTCACGTAAATTTACAAAATATAATCGTGACTGATTAAAAAAGAATATTAACAACACAATAGATGAGAAAAAGTTTGGATATTAACAATGAAATTCTATGTGAAGCATTTACGTAATAAGGGCGAAGTCTGGACAAAAATTCGTCCATACTTAACCTTTATAACTTTGAATTGCGAGACTATATAGTTAGTGATAATAGAATAAAATTTGAATACAAATTGAAAAAGTTGGAAGTGATTAAACATAATTGAAATTGTGTTTTTTTTTTAAATATTTTCTGAACAATACAGATGGGATATTATTTAAAAAATGAAAGATGATTGTTGAAAAGATGCAGTCATTCTCTCCAAAAGATACCTCTTCAATGACGAGTTGAAGCCTGCTCGACTCTCAATGCACCTTATGGAATTAGGAAGTGCGTTCCAGGAGAAGGAGGAGCAGGAGGAGGAGCAGGTGAAGGAGAAGGAGAAGGAGCAGGAGAAGAACGAGAAGAAGGAGGAGAAGCTGAAGGAGAAAGAAGGGGACGCAAATAGAGGAGAAAAAAGAAAAAGATGAATGGAAAGAGCAAGAAAAATCAGAACTCAGATGTATCAACTGAATGGTTTCAAATGTATTTAAATGTCAACTAGAAGGGAGGTGGAACAAAATTAAGAAGAATAAATAGTGAAAGTAAAAAAAGGGTGAGAAGAGAAAGAACAAGAGGAAGAAGGACTTCAGAAAGAAGAAAAAAGTAAAAGGGAATAGTGAGAAGAAAGAAGAAATAACAAACAGAAATAGAAATAGTGAAAAGGGTAAGAAGAGAAATAACAAGAGGAAGAAGGACTTCAGAGAGAAGAAGCAAAAAAAGTGGAGGAGAATAGTGAGAAGAAGCAAAGGAACGAGAAGAAACAAGAAATAACAAACAGAAATAGAAATACTGAAAGTAAAAAAGGGTAAGAAGAGAAAGAACGGACCGAAGAAAGAATTCATAAAGAAGGAGCAAAAAAAGTAGAATATTAAGAACTTGAATGAGAACGAGAAGAAGGAAGAACTAAGAAACTGAAGAAGCGAGAAAGAAAGAGAACAATAAGGAAAATTGAAGGTGGTGAAAGAAACTTAGAAAAATTGTGAAAAAGTATAAGGAAACGCGTTGAAAAAAATAAAGGAGGAATAAGAGGATAAAAGAAGGGAAAAATTAAAAAGGATATGGAATGGAAGGAAAGTGGAGTGAGTAGGTGATAAAGAAGGTGGAGAAACTGGAAGATTAAGAATGAAAATCATGAGAAGAGATGTATTCTTTGGAGGTACAATTTGAAAATGCTATTTTATGAATGATTAATTATTCGAATAAGAGAAAAGCAAGCCCTCTTATTAAGTGATAAGTGAGTAGAAAGACTTGAAAGAAAACTAGAAGGAGGAGAAGACGAAGAAGAAGAAGAAAGAATTTCACAAAAATTGCTTTTGATCTTTTCATGCACTACCACTCAGGTGTATTATCTCTTCCATTGTCAAGTTGGAAAGAAATCTGGAGAAATAATAATTTGGAAATGGTAATTAATGGTTGAGTGACAAAAGAAGAAAAACGGGAGAAAGTGAGAAAAGAAGAAGAAGAAGATGATTGTAGGAGAAAAAGAAGGGAAAGAAGAGGAAGGAGCTAGAAGATAAAGAAGGAACAAGAAGGATAAGAAGCAGGAGGAAAAGGAAGAAGAGGAAGGAGCTGGGAGAGAAAGAAGGGACAAGAAGAATAAGAAGCAGGAGAAAAGAAGGGACAAGAAGAAGAAAAAGAAACAGGAGAAAGAAGAAGAAGGGACAAGAAGAAGAATAAGAAGCAGGAGGAAGAAGACGAAGAAGAATAATAATAAGAAGCAGGAGAAAAAGAAGCGACAAGAAGAAGAATAAGAAGCAGGAGGAAGAAGACGAAAAAGAAGAATAATAATAAGAAGCAGGAGAAAAAGAAGGGACAAGAAGAAGAAGAAGAAGCAGGAGGAAGAAGAAGAAGAAGCAGGAAGAAGAAGAAGAAGAAGAAGAAGGAGAAGGAGAAGGAGGAGAAGGAGAAGGAGAAGGAGAAGGAGAAGAAGAAGAAGAAGAAGAAGAAGATGATTGTAGGAGAAAAAGAAGGGAAAGAAGAGGAAGGAGCTAGAAGATAAAGAAGGAACAAGAAGGATAAGAAGCAGGAGGAAAAGGAAGAAGAGGAAGGAGCTGGGAGAGAAAGAAGGGACAAGAAGAATAAGAAGCAGGAGAAAAGAAGGGACAAGAAGAAGAAAAAGAAACAGGAGAAAGAAGAAGAAGGGACAAGAAGAAGAATAAGAAGCAGGAGGAAGAAGACGAAGAAGAATAATAATAAGAAGCAGGAGAAAAAGAAGCGACAAGAAGAAGAATAAGAAGCAGGAGGAAGAAGACGAAAAAGAAGAATAATAATAAGAAGCAGGAGAAAAAGAAGGGACAAGAAGAAGAAGAAGAAGCAGGAGGAAGAAGAAGAAGAAGCAGGAAGAAGAAGAAGAAGAAGAAGAAGGAGAAGGAGAAGGAGGAGAAGGAGAAGGAGAAGGAGAAGGAGAAGAAGAAGAAGAAGAAGAAGAAGAAGAAGAAGAAGAAGAAGAAGAAGAAGAAGGCCAAGAAGAAGGCGAAGAATGAGAAGAATAGGTAGGAGTAAGATAAGACAAAGGAAGAAAAGCAGGAGGATAAAATCGAAGGGGGAGAAAAAGAAGACGTTTGTGGAGGAGGAGGAGGACGAGGAGTAGGAGAAGTAGTAGGAGGAGGAGTTGGAGGAGGAGAAGGAGGAGGAGGAGTCGGAGGAGGATGATGATGATGATGAGAATGATTATGAAGAGGAGTGGGAGGAGTAGGGGGTGCAGGTGGAGGACGAGGATGAGAAGGAGGATAAGTAGGAAGAGGAGGAGGAGGCCGACGGAAAGGAGGATAAGAAGATGATGAGAGGGTAGAGGGAGGAGCGAGAAGAATAAAAAGAGGAAGAAGAACAAAAAACGAGAAACAATAGGTGAAGAAGAAGACAAACTAAGCGTCTCATCCCCCTTGTTATTAGAAGTCATGTTTCAGTCAACATTTCCGACTCTGCCAGCACCGAAAAACGTATTCAAATGAATTCGCATGTCAGCATGTTAGCAGCAAGGGAGGTGGAACAAAAATAACAAAAAGAAATAGTGAAAGTAAAAAAGAAGAAGAAGAATTTTAGAAGCGGAATGTCAACATGTTACATTAAACAATGGTTGTTTGATTTGTGTAAGAATCTGGGATAGCGTGTTCACTCTTTTATCACCCCTTACCACATTATTTCGTTTTTTAGTATCCACCGTTCATTGACTATCTCCTACACCTTAACCTTCATCATATTCAACATTCTGATCTACCACCTCTTTCTCTACCCTACTTCTTCATGCATCTTCTTATTTTTCGTTACTGTATCAGCATCTTTTTCTTTTTATTATTCTTACTCTCATTCTTAATTTTTTTCTTATTTCTGTTCCTATTCTAATACGTATTTCTTCTTCTCCTTCTTATTATATATCTCCCGTCTTCTTTTTAAACTGTGCCCTTCTTGATCCTCCTCATATTTTTTTGTTTTGTTCTTTTTGTCATCTTCTGTTTGTTCACAGTTTGTTTGGCCTTACCTTCTTTTTCCCTTCTCATTTATTCTTATTATCCATGCTCTTCTTCTTCTCCTAACTTATTTTTACTTGTATCCTCCTCCCACTCCTCTCCTTCGTTTCTGTCTTCCAAATTTTTCTCCCTTTTCTTCCCTCTTCTCCAACTTCTTTCTTTACTGCTTCTTTTTCTTTTCTTCTCCTTTTTTACTTTTTTCCTCTGTTGTTCTACTTCCCTTTATTCCCCTTTTGTTTGTTTTTTCCTCCTCCTTCTAAGTATTTTTCTTCCAAATTCCTCTTCTTCTTATCCTTCTTCCAGTTTCTTCTCCTTCGTATTCTCCTCTCACTCCTTCGTATATTTCTTCCAGATTCTTCTTCGATCTTCATATTATTATTGTTCCTCCTCTTCTTCTCTTCATTCTTTATTATCTTTTTCTTCTTCTCCTCCTTTTCCTTTAACTTCCTTTTCTTCTCCTTTATTTTTCTCTTCTTCTCCTCTTTGATATTATTATTATTCCTCCTCTTCATCTTCCTCTTCTCCGCCTCCTCTTTCTTCTTCTTCTTCTCCTCCTCCTTCTTCTTTAACTTAGTTTTCTTCTCCTTCTTCTTATTCTTCTTCTCCTCCTCCTTCTTCTTTAATTTAGTTTTCTTCTTCTTTTCAATCTTCCTCTTCTTCTCCTCCTTTATATTAATATTATTCCTCCTCTTCTTCTCCTCTTTCTTTATCGTCCTTTCCCCTTCTTCTTCTTTCTCCTTTAATTTATTTACTTTTCTTCTCTTCCTTCATTTTTATCGTTCTCTTCTCATCTTTCTTCATTATAATCCTCTCTTTCTCCTCCATTTCCTTTATCTTTTTATTTTTTTCTTCTTGTTCTTCTTCTCCTTTCTCGTCCTTTTTCTCCTCCTTCTTCTTTATCGTTTTCTTCTCATTCTCCTGGATTTCTTACCGAATACCTAAACGAATCTCAAACCCCCGCTAGGAAAGTAAATTCTGTTTTCATCCTCATCCATACCCCTTCCTATCCAACCATCCTTTCCCCCCCCCCCCCCAACATCACCCTATCCAACTCAATTCTTGTGCCAGAGAATTGTTGAATTATTCAGTTTGAACAGGCGCCGTTCACACCGCCACAACTTTGATACGACATTTTGTCAGGTGCATTGAAAATGCATGAACCTCGAACCGACGAAAATCAAGTCCAAGTTGTGTTAGCAAGTGGTTTCACACCATATATTCGAATCATTCGCACAGCTTCACAGCTAAACATCCATCTTTCATTTAAAATAATGAACCGATTCCACGGAGAATCGAGGATTCGACAATGAAAATCATTAGAGAGGTTGCGAAAATCACCGCTAAAATCCCCCTAACACTAGAATCCCCTTATCATTTATCATTAGGTCCCTTTAATCAGTTTCAAGTCATTTGTAGACTTGCTCCAGCAGATCGTACAAAAGAGAGGTTAAAATCCCCTCAAGAACACTAGAATCCCCTTATCATTTATCAGTTGATTAAGTCCCTTTAATCAGTTTCAAGTCATTTTTAGACTTGCTCCGGCAGAACATACAAAAGAGAGGTTAGAATAATTGAATTAAGTGATTGATTGCATTCTTACCAAATTCTAAGCATTACGATGTAGTTCAGATATATAAAGATTCAGAAATGATGCAGTTAATTAAAAAAAAGAATGAAATATCAATAAATAAATGGAATATTGAAAAATAAATATAAAAATTATAAATGAAATGAATGAAATATCAATAAATTAATCAAATATTGAGAAATAATATTTCTGTATCACATTTTTTGATGGCAATTTCTGTAATTGCAAATTACAGCTTATTTGTTCTCAGCTAGTTCAGCCATACTTATGTAGATGAATGCAACTATAGAAGCGTCCCGATAATTCGAGTCTCGATAGTCCGAGGTTCCCTTCAATCCGAGCTACTAAATGCCAATTCGAATACGCGATACCTAAAAGGTCGATACTCGAATCAATTTCTCAAGTAAAAATGAATCCATTTTATCTATGGAAGGAACATTTCAATTCTCTTTTCCATTTATAAGTGCTGTAATGAGATTTTTTAGTTCGTATTGTAGCCTTTAGTTTCAATTGAAATCCAATTTTTCGTATAATTTACATCCACAATCGAGGTATCTGTGGTCCAATTTAACTCTACCAGGACTCAACTGTAGTTATATTGGAATAATGGCCTATAATTCTTAATCCGTTATTCTATTCTTTGTGATAAACCGCTATTTGTTGTTATCTGTCGGCGAAACCCTGGAAATGGAGAATAGGGGATTGGAGGAGGAGTAAAGATAAGATAAAGATAAAATTCCTTTATTTACAAAATTCCATTGCGACTTATTAAAAAGAAAATTATCAAACAAAACAATAGATTGTATATTGAAAAAGTTTGAATATTAACAATGAGATTTTATTTGAAGCATTTACGTAATTAGGGCGAAGTCTGGACAAAACATTGTCCATACAAACTTAACCTTATTTAATGAAAGGAGGGAGAACAATGAGAGGAAAACTGAAGAAGAAGATGGAAAAGATAAAGAAGAGAAGACGAAGTAGAAGGAGGAGAGGGATAAGAAAAGAGAGACCAAAAGACTGTTGAATTTAATTTACGTGTATATATATAGGTATTTACTTTTTGTAATAGGTTATTACAAGTTCTAGAAATCCAGATTCAATTAAATCGGGCAACTTAGTAGCCTGCTAGTATCCGCATAGGAAAACTGTCAAACAATTCATTCATCAGTTAGTTTGCAATTTCCAGTAGTTATGTACATCAATTAGCACTAACAAGTACAACGTAAATTTAATGACGCTGCATTTCAAAATTTTGAAAATTGAGAACTGATTCCCTTTTGTTGACATTCGCTTTTTCTGTGACATCCAATTATATTGTCTTGCATGTGCTACTAATAACATTTTCGTGGAACAATTATTTCGATTCATTAGAGCTATATTGAACAAAATGCAACTCTGAAATTAATGTGAAGTTTGCAGATCAAAGGTAAAGACAATGGAATTCTTCTTGGAAATTGAATAACACATTATTTAGTAGATATTTGCTTGAAATTCGAAACTGTATTATGGAATCCTATTGTTTGATATTGAGAAATTGTAAGGCAGTCAAGCATTGTATTGCCTAATAAGTAGTTGAAAATACAGTGATATCAATCAATCCATGATCAATTTTAATTCCTCTATTCTTCTATGCTTAATTCTCACTCTTTCTTCTCTTTATTTTTCATCATCAACATCATCATCTTATTTTTCTTCTTCTTTGTACTGTATTTGAAAGCCAAATACCAGTGATTCATTGACTGGCTTGGCTCATCCATCACTGTTTCTTGGATATAAGCGACTAACATGTATACAAAACTATTATTATTTCTTATCTTAAAAGGAAAATAGAGAAAAGAAGGGAAGTGGAGGAGGAGAAGGAGAAGGAGGATGAGAAGGAGTACGATGAGGAGTTGGTGGAGGAAGAAGAAGAGGAAGAGGAAGAGGAGGAGGAGGAGGAGGAGAAGGAGAAGGGGGAGGAGGAGAAGGAGGAGGAGAAGGAGAAGAAGAAGGAGGAGAAGGAGTAAGATGAGGAGTTGGTGGAGGAAGAAAAAAAGAAAGAAAAGGAGGAGGAGGAGAAGGAAAAGAAGGATGAGGAGGAGAAGAAGGAGGAGGAGGAGGACGAGGAGAAGGTGGTGGATGAGGAATAGCAAGAGTAAGAGAACTGAGGGAGAAGAAAGCGTTAGAAGGAAAGAAGGAAGAGGAGGAGAAAGAGTAAGAGGAAGAGAAGCAGGAGAAGGAGAAGAAGAAAAAGAAGAAGAAAAGAGGACGAAGCAAAAGAAGAAGAAAAAAGATCAGGAAGAGGAATAAGGAGAAAAAAAGGCAAATAATAACTTAAAATCATTGTACACAAACTATTATTCCATATCTTTAAAGAATAATAGACAAAGGGAAAGAATGTGTGAGAGAATGAGAAGGAGACGAAGAAGAAGGAGAAGAAGAAGAAAAAGGAGGTCCTGAAGAAGAAGAAGAAGAAGAAGAAGAAGGAGGAGGAGGAGGAATAGGAAAAGGATGAGAATGAGGAGGGGGTGGTGGTGGAGGAGGAGGAGGAGGAGGAGGAGGAGGAGGAGGAGGAGGAGGAGGCGAAGAACAATAAAAAGCAGGATGAGAAGAACAAGACGTAGAAGACGACGAAGACAAGAAGGAGATGGAGAAGAGGAAGCGAAAAAGAAGGAGGAGAAGAAGGAGAAGGAGAAGAAGGAAAAGGAAAAGGAGAAAGAAAAGATGATGATGATGATGATGATGAAGAAAAGAGGACGAAGCAAAAGAAGAAGAAAAAAGATCAGGAAGAGGAATAAGGAGAAAAAAAGGCGAATAATAACTTAAAATCATTGTACACAAACTATTATTCTATATCTTTAAAGAATAATAGACAAAGGGAAAGAAAGTGTGGGAGAATGAGAAGGAGACGAAGAAGAAGGAGAAGAAGAAGAAAAAGGAGGTCCTGAAGAAGAAGAAGAAGAAGGAGGAGGAGGAATAGGAGGAGGAGGGGGAGATGGAGGAGGAGGAGGAGGCGAAGAACAATAAAAAGCAGGATGAGAAGAACAAGACGTAGAAGACGACGAAGACAAGAAGAGGAAGAACAAGAAGATTAGAGGAAAAAGAATAAAAAGAAGAAAAGAGGAAGAAGAAGAATAAGAAGAAGAAAAGAGGAAGAAGAAGCAAAAGAGGAGTAAGAAGAAAAGGGGAAGAAGCAAAGGAAGAAGAATGAGCAGGAAGAGGAATAAAAAGGAGAAGGAAGCGCAGAAAAAGAAAAAGTAGATGAGTAAGGAGAAGAAGAAGAAGAAGAAGAAGAAGAAGAAGAAGAAGAAGAAGAAGAAGAAGAAAAAACAGTCGAGAAGAAGGAAAAGGAAGAAGAGAAAACTTTAAATCATTGTACAATGTAGATGTAGAAGAGGAAGCGAAGAAGAAGAAGGAGAAGGAGAAGAAGGAGAAGGAAAAGGAAAAGGAAAAGATGATGAAGAATAAGAAGACGAAGGAGAAAAAATAAGAGAAATAATTAAGGAATTTGTCAAAAATTAACAGAGAACCGCTACGAAAGAGGAAGGGCATAATAGTGACTGAAAATCAAATAAGCCCGAAGAATATTCTAGAGCTAATTCTCCTCTGGTGCTGAGATACACAATGTTAGAGGAAAAAGAATAAAAAGAAGAAAAGAGGAAGAAGAAGAAGAATAAGAAGAAGAAAAGAGGAAGAAGAAGCAAAAGAGGAGTAAGAAGAAAAGGGGAAGAAGCAAAGGAAGAAGAATGAGCAGGAAGAGGAATAAATACTCCTTTCGCAGGACCTGCAAAACTTAGCGAATTTCTGTATTTTTTCAAATATTTATGAATATCTATAGGCTATATATTTTTTTAATTTCTGGAAAAAAACACGAAGCGTTCTGTACTCTAGGGACCCCAAAACAAGTTTATATCGAGGTTCAGGGTGAAAGTAGCACATCACGACCAACTGCAATATTTACATTTCAAGAAATTCGCTCAAACCCTCCCCCCACGAAATTAAAATAATTTGAAATTAAAAAAAACTAGCTCCATATTCGCTTTTATCACCAAAAAATACTGATAACTAATCACTTCTTTCATATTGCACAGAAATTGACAAATTAAAAAATTTTCGACGCCATTTTGAAAATGGCTGCTTTTCTCAAAACGCGCTGGTTTTTCGAGGTGGATGAGTTGAAATTCGGATTCAGCGCCTCAAAAACCATAAAGAACAGTCAAGAAAAAAAAAGATTAAAGTTTTTTCCTGAAACACTTTTTTAACACCAAATAACTAACTCCATAGGGCAAGATACAGCTTTTGACAACAATGGTTTTTTCTTGATATCTTAAAAATTTGTTGAGCTAGAAGGCAGTGCAATACCTTAAAATTTTTGACTCCATGAGCTCTATCTTAAAGTCTAACAATAGAACTAAAATTTTCAAATACAACCCTTTTTTTCTTGAAAACCCCTAATTTTGGCGGGAAAATACCCCCGAAAAGGGGGTTAACCTTTTTGGATTTTCCTGGCTAACGAACTTGTCCAAGCTATTCACAAGAGGAAAGTGTATACCAAATTTGGTGGAAATCGGACATCTCCTTCAAAAGTTATCGTGCTATCAGACACATAGATAGATATATATATATATATATATAGATATATATATATATATCTACATATATAACATTTTGTGCCACTATGATTTTTGTACTCTGGGGGCTCCAAAACAAATTTCCATCATGGTCCCGGGTGAAAGTCGCACATCACGACCTGCTGTAATAGCTGAATTTGAAGAAATTCGCTAAAAGGAGAAGGAAGCGCAGAAAAAGAAAAAGTAGATGAGTAAGGAGAAGAAGAAGAAGAAGAAGAAGAAGAAAAAACAGTCGAGAAGAAGGAAAAGGAAGAAGAGAAAACTTTAAATCATTGTACAAAATTGGTGAATATACTCTTCATATTCCTGATTGTTTCAGATCTATATTTTTAGAATCTGTAAAAGAAGAAGTAGAAGTAGTTTTATTCCTGTAATTTCAATTCATGCTAAATGAATATCTCCTAGAGAATTTCTCGAACTTTCTTCGAAAGACATGTAGAATACTGAAAATAGGGGAAGAAGAGATATAGAAGAGGAAGAGAAAGCAAGGGAGTGAGGGAGAGTAGGAGAGAGAGATCGATGGAGTAAAAGAAAAAGGTTGAGACCCAAATACCTAGCAGAACAATGCGATTCACATGTCACCCAGCAATTTGCATACAAATGAGTTTAATGACTATAGTGGGATTACCTCGTTGGTTCCAAATGTCGTTAGCAAGAGAAAGAAAGAGAATATGAGAGTGAGTGGGGGTGAGGGAGAAGTGATGAGGGTTTTCAAAGTATTTAAACTCATCAGTGCAGGGAAAAGGGAGAACTATTCAGGAATACTTCAGAAGCAACTGAGATTGAAAAATCATTCCCTGAAATGAGAATCATAAATGTAAATAGCTCATCATAATTCCAGCCTACATTTAAAAAACAGTTCCTTCGTGTATTTCTCAGTTGACCTTGACTGCATTTCAGTGAACTTCTAATCTTCTAGTTTTAATTTGATTAAATTTTAGCCTAATTACGTATTTTTCTTCTTTGTTGCTCTCTTGTTCACAGTGTTTAGTTATTGATTTGACTCGTATTTTTGCTTGTTACTCCTCCCACCAGGGGGCGTGACTTGACAGCCAATCACAACGCCTCTTTCCCGCTTAGCCAATAGTATCATTCCATGTTCAGTATATATTAAGCTTCTCTGTAATTTAGTTTTTATTTTGATTGAGATTAATAATGGTGCAAAAACCGAAACTAGTTTATCAAAGTTTCAATAAATGTGGTTGTGACAATTTCGTCTTATTATTCATTATGGATACCTTCCACAATATCACCTTCGCCACTTCAAAGAAACTTCAGAAGCAGCTGAGATTGGAATAGAAATCCCCGCAATGTGAATTTTAAGTTGAAAACATTCTCTCTTTCTCCTCCTTTGTTTTCATCTTCTTCTCTTTCCTCCACATTTCAGTACTGTTCTACATCCTTTTCCATTTCTTTTTTTTCATCACAACCTCTCATTTCTTCATTTACCTCTTATTTTCTTCTCCTTTTTATCTCCTCCCAATATTTCCATTTCTTCCACTTCTATCTCTCCTCCTCCTCCTTCTAATGTTTCATCTATTTCTTGTTCTCCCCATTCTTTACCACAAATTTCTTCATCACCATCTTTTACTAGTTCTTTCCCTCCTCCTCCTCCTCCTCCTCTTTCTCCTTTTTCTTTTCTCCAACATCTATCACTTGCTTTTTGTTTACCTCCACTTCTTCATCCTTCTTTGGTTTCATCTTCATCTTATTACTATTTATCTTCTCAGTCTTGTTCTTCTCCTGTTTCTTCTTCTTCTTCTTCATCCTCCTCTTCTTCATCTTTTTGCTTCTTGTACTTCTTCATCTTCATCTTCTCCTTCGCCTTCTTCTTCACCTTCTTCTTCCTCCTCTTCTTCATCCTTTTGCTTCTTCTTCTCCTTCGCATTCACCTTCTTCTTCTTCTTATTATTATTCTTCTCC
Source organism: Conomelus anceps (assembly GCA_948455865.1). Lineage (NCBI taxonomy): Eukaryota > Metazoa > Arthropoda > Insecta > Hemiptera > Delphacidae > Conomelus > Conomelus anceps. The sequence goes on from OX418216.1 coordinate 146,960,560, forward strand.
ACCTTCCTCCTCTTCTTCATTCTTTTGCTTCATCTTCTTTTCGCCTTCACCTTCTTCTTCTTCTTCTTCATCTTATTACTATTTTTTTCCTCCATCTCGTTCTTCTCCTGTTTCTTCTTCATTCTTTTTCTTCTTCTTCTTTTTCTTCTTCTTCTCCTACGCCTTCACCGTCTTCTTCTTCCTCATCTTCTCCTACGCCTTCACCTTCTTCTTCTTCTTATACTTAACCTTCTTCTTCTGCTTCTTCTTCACCTTCTTCTTCTTCTTCTTCTTATACTTCACCTTATTCTTCACCTTCCTCTTCTTCTTCACCTTCCTCTTCTTCTTCACCTTCCTCTTCTTCTTCACCTTCCTCTTCTTCTTCTTCCTCCTCTTCTTCATCCTTTTGTTTTTTTTCTTTTTCATCTTCATCTTCTCCTTCGCCGTCACCTTCTTCTTCTTCTTCATCTTCATCTTCATCTAATTGCTATTTTTCTTCTCCATCTTGTTCTTCGTCTGCTTCTTCTTATACTTCTTCTTACTGTTCTTCATTCTTTTGCTTCTTCTTCTCCTCCTTCTTCTTCATCTTCTCCTTCGCCTTCTTCTTTTTTCTTCTTCCTCTTCTTCACCTTCTTCTTCTTGTTCTTCCTCCTCTTCATTTCTTCTTTTTCTCCTTTTCCTTCCCTACCTTTTACTTCTGAACTGCTGTAAATTAGTCGCTAAAAATTAATAGATAGGACCAAGCAGTGAGAGTTAAGCACTGCAGTCGAATAGGAAAGAGCATTTACAAGCAGTGTTACAGTTATTAAATTGGGACAGTTTATGAAATCTGGGACGTCACACACTCATTGAATCACTCTCCCTCTCACTCCCTCTCTTCCTTTTAATCCCAAAATCTTTTACTCTCTCACACACTCTCTATCACAAATTCTCTTTCTTACACACTATTTCCCTCAATCACACACTCCTTCTCTCTCACCCTTATTCACTCTTTCTATCTCTTACTCTCTCTCTCACTTGTCACTCTCATACCCTCTCTCTCTTTCGCACACATTCACTCTCGTCTGCTGGCTTCCCTTAAAAGCGTCTTCTTGACTAATGCGTTTAAGCTTCAGAACATTATAACATCTTCCAAAAGATGAACATTCTAATCTAGTAGTAAAATTGCATTATACAGAGTGTTCCAGGAGGAATGGCTAATACTACAGGAACTGATAATGCGACTCCAAATAGAGATAAAAGTGCTAATATAAACATGAGTCAGGACACGCTCCTTAAGAGGAATAAAAGTGACTGATTTTTTTGTTTTTCTATAAATACTATTGAAACATCATAAAATTATAAATACTTTAGCCTCATTTAGCTAGTAAATTGGTCAGTTTAAATATTGTTGATCGTTTTATATTATTTTTTATTTGAGTAAATGAAGTATTTGGTTTCAATTTCTTCAATTTGGCATGAAAAATGAGCTGAAAAATCTTATAAATCCCCTTTTAGGACTATTTCCGTTATCGATATATGCGGGGAAAATGATTGATCTATAACATTTTTTTTTCAAGTAGATAATTTGGTTAATACATAAATGAACCACTTGAAATTTTGAACAAATTTTGTATGGTGAAGAATTTTATTTTGAATAAGAAATGCATGAGGAGTGAGGTTAAATAGATTGGAGTGAGATTCAAAAAGGAACATTAAAATAACTAAGGAGTAAAATTGAAGAAAGGAAAATTAAATAACTAATAACAGAGGACCTGCTCCAAAAATTGATGGGAGCGAGAGGTTATGATTTAAAGGACTGATTGGAAATGGATTTATGATGGGATGGCAAAATTTACTCAATAATAAACAAATAACAGGTTGATGATAGAAGTCATACATGTAAAACAATCAGCTTTGAACGTTCTAGTTGCATTAGTGACACAAAAAAACTTAAACTTCATAAAACCAGTTTTATTCTATTTTAAAATAAACCAGTTTTATTTCATAAAATCTAGTTTAATAAGAGTGGTAATAACCGAGATGGATTAATATAGTAGTATAAGTATGCTAACATCATCTTGTGCTAACATTAAATCCATTTGTAGATTTCATCCCAGCTGTGACCAAAAGATTTTACCTCGGGTGACTCCCGTGTTTTGGAGGACACGTTAAGCCTGTCGGTTCCTGCTGCTTGAAAACAGTTGTTAAATCTCGTCAGAGGCCTTGAACTAATTCAGGTGCGACCTGAAATCGCAAACACTAGACCTGAGCTAGCCTGATCACACGATTTTATTATTATTATTATTATTATTGGTGATAGAACTCCCGAAGAGGAAGACGCTAAGTAACGTATGATTCCTGATGTAGGCCTGCGATATTTCATTTGTGGGGAGTAGTATAAAAAGGACAGATTCAGCGCAACCTTGACCTTTGACCTTTACCCCCCCATGCCCCTCCCCCTCCCACTGCAAAATGTTCCCCTCCCCCTCCCCTCTACACCCCCACCACCTCCCCCCTACCCCCTCCCCCAAAAATCCCCCAAAAATTGCCCCCTCCCCCAAAAAGTGGCCCCCCTCTCCCTAAATGTGGCCCCCCTCCCCCGAAAAGTGACCCCCCTCTACCGAAAAATGGCCCCCCCTCACCCGAAAAGTGTACCCCTCATCCGAAAAATGGTTCCTATACCCAAAAAATGACCCCCCTCACCCTAAATGTGGCCCCCCCTCACCCTAAATGTGGCCCCTCCCACCCGAAAAATGACCTTCCTTCCCCGAAAAGTGGACCCCCCTGTCCTAAAAGTGACCCCTCATCCTAAAAGTGGCCCCCCTCTCCCTAAAAGTGACCCCCCTCTTCCTAAAAGTGGACCCCTTCATCCTAAAAGTGGACCCCCTCTGCCGAAAAATGGTTCCCCCACCCCAAAAAGTGGTTCCTCTGACCCAAAAATGGTACCCCTCACCCTAAAAGTTAACCCCCTCATCCTAAAAATGGTACCCCTCATCCTTAAAATGGTACCCCTCACCCTAAAAGTGGACCCCTCGCCCGAAAAATGACTCCCATTACCGAAAAGTGGCCCCCCTCTCCCGAAAAGTTGACCCCTTCAACCTAAAAACGGTTCCCCTCTCCCTTAAAGTGCTCCCCCTTGCCTGAAAAGTGATCCCCTCATCCTAAAAACGGTCCCCCTCTCCCTAAATGTGGACCCCTCATCCTAAAAAAAGGTCCCCCCTTACCCGAAAGATGACCCCCTTAAAAGTGGTTCTCCTCTCCCTAAAATTCCAATGGATAAGTTTCAATGAGAGAGATCCTACATCATCGACCTTCTCATTCCAGTTGTGTCTGCTCATGACTCAATAGTTTGGGATCCACTTAGGTAGCCCATAGCATGACTATGCATATTCAATACTGATAGGCCAAGGTCAGGGGCCTTGGGTGGGGGCCTGGCATGAGTATATATGGGGGATCAGTGGCTGGGGCATGGGGGGAATTTGCTGGACTATAAAGAATGATCTCTAGACTTAATCATACATGGGAGCATGTGGGGAGGGGCATGTAGGAGTTTGCTGGACTATAACCTATAAGGATCCCATCCAATACCCCGCCTCACTAGCCTACCGGCCTTGAAATTTTGTATGACTTCATTCCAATGCAGGAAAAACAAGTAATTGCGCAACATTATGCATTACGTAATCACTTGCCTTTGGCGCCATACCAATGAAGCAGGAAAAAACATGTCTGTGTGCAGCATTACTGACCTTGGCCGATCGGTCAGGGGCCTTGGGTGGGGCTGGACTATAACATATAAAGAATGATTTATAGACTTAGTCATATTCTGGGGCTAGGGCATCTGGGGAATTTGCTAGACTATAAAGAATGATCTGTAGACTTAGTCATACATGAGGCATGTGGGGAGGGGGGGGAATTTGCTGGACTATAAAGAATGATCTCTAGACTTAATCATACATGGGAGCATGTGGGGAGGGGCATGTAGGAGTTTGCTGGACTATAACCTATAAGGATCCCATCCAATACCCCGCCTCACTAGCCTACCGGCCTTGACATTTTGTATGACTTCATTCCAATGCAGGAAAAACAAGTAATTGCGCAACATTATGCATTACGTAATCACTTGCCTTTGGCGCCATACCAATGAAGCAGGAAAAAACATGTCTGTGTGCAGCATTACTGACCTTGGCGCCATCCAGAAAAAACGTATGCAACTAATTTATGGCTGTACAAGAAATAGGTGGGAGCGTAGTTGACCTTGGGGAGATCCGGTTACCAAGTATATATAGAGGACCTCTGGCTTGTAGATCCATAGTATCTCAGCAAACGACTGCTAGCTTCTACAGTGAATCCTGCTAAAGACTCAATAACAGTAAGTATTTGTCTCTTGCTAGATCATCTAACCTCCATAGCTATTGCATGGAATCTAATGCCTAACCTATCATTCATCCATTGCATGAAATCTAACCTCAAATGGCTAACCATGATATCATCTACTGCATGAAATCTCATTCATCTACTGCATGAAATCACATTCATCTACTGCATGAAATCACATTCATCTACTGCATGAAATCTCATCCACATGAATGGCTGACCCACAATGCTGACTGTAAGATTATGCTAATACCTGTTCATTTTCAGATGTCATCCACTAATGATGCTGCTGACGCCATCTACAACACAATTGCATCCCAAAAGCCGCTAGACCTCGTATCCATGAAAGATCTCGAGCCAGGGCACACGTACCAAATGATCAGCGCAGAGAGAGTCACCACAAAATATGGTGAAAAGGTGGCAGTCACACTGGATTCCGACAACGCACACATATGGGTTATACTTCCAGAGTCGTACTGCAGGACCACCTTCAAATTCGTCCCTGCTGTAGGAACCGTTGACATGAAATCATATAAATTCATGTGCCATCCTGCTGGGAGAACCCATAGAATCCAATTGATTAAAGAATAATGAATGAAAAAATAAAAGTGTGACATCTGCAACTGATTTGTTATTCATTTTCCCCTACCATAGTTTCAGTGTCCACTTATGCCTACAAGTGTACACCAAGTGTTCACCTAGTGTTCACCTAGTGCTCACCTAGTGATCACCAGTGTTCACTAAGTGTTCACCTAGTGCTCACTTAGGCCTAAAAGTGTTCACCTAGCTCTCACTTAGGCTTAAAAGTGTACACCAAGTGTTCACCTAGTGATCACCAGTGTTCACCAAGTGTTCACCTAGTGCTCACTCAGGCTTAAAAGTGTACACCAAGTGTTCACCTAGTGTTCACCTAGTGTTCACTAAGTGTTCACCTAGTGCTCACTTAGGCCTAAAAGTGTTCACCTACTGTTCACCTAGCTCTCACTTAGGCTTAAAAGTGTACACCAAGTGTTCACCTAGTGATCACCAGTGTTCACCAAGTGTTCACCTAGTGCTCACTCAGGCTTAAAAGTGTACACCAAGTGTTCACCTAGTGTTCACCTAGTGCTCACCTAGTGTTCACCTAGTGTTCACTAAGTGTTCACCTAGTGCTCACTTAGGCCTAAAAGTGTTCACCTACTGTTCACCTAGCTCTCACTTAGGCTTAAAAGTGTACACCAAGTGTTCACCTAGTGATCACTAAGTGTTCACCAAGTGTTCACCTAGTGCTCACTTAGGCTTAAAAGTTTACACCAAGTGTTCACCTAGTGCACTGTTGCTTCAAAGAAAAAAGGTTGAAAAGAAAAGTATATACTCTTACAATACATTATTTATTAAACAATCTCAAGTATGAAACAATACATAGAAATTCGCTACAATATTGCCCCTTTCAAAGTCTCTGGTAACACCATAGGTCTCTGCCGACCTATTAAGAGATTCCTTTACACGGCCCACGCCATCGGTCACATCACCTGGCGGCCATAATCTATAATGTTGCTCAGCTTTACGAATTGATACCAGTAGAGCAGGATCGCCTGATTGACCATCCTCAATCCTAATGCATCTGACACGTCCATCCATAGAGTTGTAGTCAAAGCCGGCGAATGTAATCCTTCTTCTGCCAACCAAAGATAGACTCTGGTCACCGCACTCAAAGTCACACCACCAAGTCTCATCGCTGTCATTGAAATCAATCTCCAGCTTAACATCCTTGTTCCTCCATCCAGGCACTGAACGCACGTCCATTATGGCTACCAAGCTATTCTTTAACTTGTATATTGTGTCTAATGGCACTCTCCAATGATTATCAAAACAGGCTGTCACCATGAATGGCAGTCTATCCACATATGATGCTGGAGACCGTTGCTTCTTATCCTCCTTATACGATGCAATGCCCATGTAGATATCTTTCAGGAACGAATTGACACTAGTACGGTTGAAGTTTGCAGATTGTGGACCTGGACAAAAATCTTTCACCTGGGAAGTCGTCTTTGTCTCTGACCCATTGTATAAACCCTTGACTAGGTACTGCATCGATGACAGCATAGCGTAGTCTCCTGAGACGAGTACAATCACATTCAAGGATATTCTCAGAGCTGACGTCACATGACTCTGCATGCCCAGATTCAAGTTGAAAATTGTCCATGCTCAAGCTGTCTTGCCGCCACAGTAGCTCAGCTTCTAGATCCATGACTGCCGCCTTCAAGCGTGTCTCGGCTGCCCTTGAGCTCAAAATCCTTGAGATCATCTTGACTGTAGGTGTTAAACTAAACTATACTGAGCAGCAGCAGGCTCTTAAATACTAGAGGTGGTGGGGTAAATGATGACGCAATATTCACATTTCATTCTTTATTGACAAAAATAAACTTCGACAAAAATATCTATCTCTTTGCAATGCTTGCATGATCCAATTGTGCAGGATGTTTACTACATTGAGCGCACAAAATGGCGGTACATCCAAGCGTCCTCATCCTCCATTGTCACCAGCCAGCTTCATCTTCACAGTCTCCAAGAAGTCGAGCAGGTAATGTTCTGGGCAGTAGACTGTAGTAGTCTTCATCAGCACCTCCAAGTTGGGCATCTCATGGAATAGGTAGGGCGAACTCAGGTCCACGTACTCCACATTTTCCTTTTTGTTCAGCTGCAGTAGCGTTTCCAGCAGACAAATCTTCTCATATCCATATACCAAGATCTTGACTGGCCGTCCCGATTCACTGTTCTCGTGCAGCCATCTTCCAACTGTGTCACATACAATTTGCTTCAAGGCCAAATATGAGAGGTGTGTTTGGCCGGCTCCATTGCCCGACCATCTCAGTCCATGTTTAGCTCTTTGTAATTGATTGCTTTCAACCAGGCCGCTTGTTTTCAGCAAAATGTCCGGGTATGGTGACTTGAAAAAGTAGTGGTGAGTCAACACATGATGTTCATCGTCACGTTCCAATATTGCCATCTCCTTGACAATAAACTGGTTATTCAATCCCTCAAAGCCTTGAAAGTCCATCAAGTAGATTGGTATTGGTCCAAAAAGTTCTGTAGCCCTGCTTGGTGTGATGCCATCTTCGTCGTCATCATCAGTGGAAGCCTGGTTGAGGTCGGTTGTACTTGTAGAAGCGTCCTTCATCAATGATGTCTCATGTTGAGTGTAGTAGCCTGGGCAGCAGCCCACAACATCCTCTCCATCGCTGGGTGGCAACTCCCCCTCCTCCTCATCCAAAAAGTGTAGAACTCTCCTGGACATGATGACTGCTTCACTCGACGCTTCTTGCAACTATGAGCATACTGCTGCTTGCTGACCGCCTTTATATCCTCCACCGCTCTCTCTCTAGGCCGATTGAACAAGACCAGTCATTGGCTGATACTCCTTAACCACTTCGTGTATCAGCAGACAATAGGCATGTGTATTTCCTGGAATGTTGTCACTTGCTTCAAACTCAACTCTGATGTCAATGCTTCCCGTCTTGAGAGATTCGTTTTGACGTGAACAGTCAATGGGAAACAGTAACATCTTACCATCCCGCACAGCCTGTTTCTCAAAAAGTGGGTTGCTTGCTCGAGCGTCATCACGATTGTAGACTCCATTGAATGCTGCATACATATTGTACACTTGGTTGTCATCACCATTGATGCTTTCATACGGATAGTACTTGTTGTTCAAAAACACTCGAATGTCTTTCATTTTGCACATGTCAAAGTATGAGCTATTCACAGTAGCCGCTCCTCTTCGTCCAGTCTGCAGTCCAATCACAATGTATCTTGGCTTCTCCAGCTGAGTAGTCGACTTGACAGTCCACGTATGTTTTGTGGTCTGTGGCAAAGACGGGTACTCGTACAGTTCCCAATGTCGGAATGGCATTGAGATGGGCGTGTTGTTTTGCACCAGTCTCAGCAGACGCAATTTTTCCTCATCAGACACCTCTACATAGGGCATCCTCCACACCAGTTTCTCAATTATGACCTTGCCTGCTGTATTCAAACAGTCTAAAGTGTCAGCACTGTGTCTCAGCACCAGCTCCTGTTTCACATTCAGCATAATCTGCCTATAGTCCTCGGCAAAGCCCAACAGGTATCTAAGTGGCACATTCATGATGGTTGTGTTGGCACCATTGGCATCAAACGTGCCAAACCCTGCCTGGGCATCATATCTGTAGCCGGCTCCATCCATCTTGAGCTGTTCTTCCCGCTCAAAGGTCATGGCATTCTTCATCAAGCTGGCAATGCCAGGGCTACGTATGCTGTCCACTACAACTCCATTGATCTCGTAGCGTATTTCCGAAAACAGGTGGGCAAAGAATCCAGAAACACAAGGTGAGCCTCCCAAGGTTGCATTTGCTGCATTGGTCACCTTGTACTCCATGTGCAGATAGCTCTCCGATGGCAGTGTATAGATGTCCTGCTGCTGAATTGATATCCGAATCTCATCGTTGGCACCAAAGCCTGTAGTATACGGTGCATGAGAATGATATTCATAGCCAGTGATGCTATTGTCTTCTGAAGGGCCAGCCCTTGTCACATCCAAAACTCCCATTTTTCAGTGTTGTCGTCGTCTTCCTCCTCTTACAACTTGATAGCCTTTCTTCTGCAGATATTTGATGCTGCTCGATGTTAACACCACAGAGTCCAATGGTTGAATGACGTCTTTCACAAATGGCGCCCTATTAATAGACTTTTGTTCTACCACCTCCATGGGGGACATTGCTGCTTCCAATCCTTGATTCCACTTGCCAAATAATAGCACCATCACTTGGGTTGTTGTCGCAAATGTAAGGTTATGTTTATCGGTTCCTCCCTAAAGTCCACCAGACGTCCGTTCTCATCAACAATCTCCAATGTAATGCTACCAATCTGCTTGGTGTCTACTGGTAAATAGATGACATTTTGTATAGTCACATTCATTTTATACCCTGGATCAACATCTGGGTAAAACTCATAGATCACGTGATCCTTGACACCATTTGAGTAGGATCCACTCACAATGTTACACTTTATATGCAGCACATTGGGGCGACTGATTTGCACTGTCGTGATACCTCTAGTCTCGACTTTAGCTTCTACAACTTGGTCGAATCCCAGCAGCTTTCCTATTGAATCAGGTTGTCTAAAGTCCAACATGGCGTCGCATAATACTAAACATTTCAAGGTCGATGGGTCCACAGCCATCTGAAACTTGACTCCACGCTTCTTCATCCTTGCCTCAAGCAGGTTGGCGATTGTTTGAAATTCAAAACTACCTTCTGGCAATACTACCTTTTGCCAAACCATTACTGGAGCTTTTTCTCCTCCTGCCTGGGCAGCTCTGGGCTTCCTTTGAGTACCCTGGTTAGCAGTATCACTAAACAACTGCTGAGCAAACACTTTACCTGTAACTTCCTCATGAGTCATTGCATGGTCGTCCTCTGGCTTAGCTGCTGCTTTCTGGTCCACTTTTGGAGCCAGGAAATGTAGTGCATTGTTGTAGCCATTCTCAACATTTGGTATAGAGTTGCAGCTAGTAAAGCTGATGAGTCCAATTTCCCATTCGCCATTGCTTGTATCAAGTGGCGGGTAAAATTCACTTTTTAATATTGAGGTTCTACCTCCAAAGCAGAGCATCATGGTCTTGACTGCTCAGTGTACTATTACACAATGACTTGATAAGAGTATAGACTAGAACCTTTATACTATGTGGGTGGGAGAAATGAAAAGACAATTGTTGTACATTGTTATTTATTTTCATCAAGCAAAAACTTTAAACATAAATGTCCGCATATATGAGAGTAGAGATCCTCTTGCTTCTGGTCGTAGTTGTACTCGATCCTTGCTGCTGGACTCGATCCTCTGTGCATGTAATCGATAAACTCCTGCGGTGGTCTCAAATTGCCAAATCCGTCAAAGTAGCGAACGATGCCATCCTTCTTCTTCACATAGCACACCCAATGTGTGCCAGCTCCATCACTTTGGTCCAGGTTGATGATGCCACACTCTTGATCCAGTGGTCCATTGGTTGGTAGAGCATCTCGCATGAAAACTCCTCGAAATTTCTTCAGCTTGAGACGGCAGGCGTACTTGTAGAGGTCGGCATCTGTTAGCGCTCGGTCGGGTAGAGCAACAATCATCTTCTGCCGCCACATTGACGGCGACGCACCCCGTTTCCCGTCTTCTGACGTCTCAGGTACAGACCTCTACCACTCCTTTTCCTGGAAGCCGCTGTAGTTCTCTTCTTCTTCTGTGCAGCTCTCCTCTTCGCTCCTCCTCCAAACTTTGCCTTGGCCTTCATGATGTTGGTTACTGCTAATGCTGCAGCTCTCTCTGCCAATCCAGCGTCTGAAGATGTTGCCACACTCCAAGCTCGTTCAGCCAAATCTCTGTCTGCTGCTGCTCTGCTCCTTGTATCACTATTCCTCGAATAGGCAATGTCGTGCTGCTTGCAGGCCTGATCAAGTTTGTTGATTCCTTGATCACCTCTTGCCAATCGTTTTTCAAGCTTTGTACCCGGTCCACAGTATTGGTAGCCACCAGGAAGATGAAGTTCTACGGGCAGTACGTCTATCGCTTTGTTGACTATTGTACCTGCTGCGTTTGTGATTGCAGAAAGTACTCCTCGTCCTCGGTACCTCCGTCTACCTCTGCATACAGCCATCTTATGTCGATCAGCGACCTTGTCATCTGGTTTTATACCCCCCTTAGATGGTTTGGAGATTCCCATAAGCTTTAACATTTTATCCCTCAATTGTTCTTTAGTCAAATTGCGGCTTTCACTTGACGAACTAACATCCAACATGATAGTGAGACACTTTTCAACCACATCCTTTGAATGTTCATCCATCCTTTTCTCCAAATACTGTTTGTTCACTCCATCTGTAGGTTGAATTGGATCTTGCATATCCGTCAGTATTGATTTCTTAAGGCTTGTCATTAATTGCAATGTATCGGGATCTCTTCTCTTTGGCAAATGAAATGACATTATATCTCTACATGTAATCAGATTCACAGCATCACGATTGCTGCGTGGATTTGCCAAATTGATCATACGCCTATGACGGGCATTGATGTTTCCCAAAGAATTCATGTCTGCTCTCGAGAGACTTACTGCCCATCAATGCAACATTGCCGCCTTATATAGTGTGTGCAGGCTTACCAACTATGTAACCGCCTTCCTCCAACTCTTCCAAGATTGAGTTGATTTCATTCTCATGTCCAGTGTTGCCAACTGCTTTAGACTGATCCAACAGCTTCAGTCTGTCCACAAGTTCGTTGGGATCGTTGTAGTAGACATATTCAATCCTGTTGCCATTACTTGCAACCATATTGAAAGGTGCCAACAGTCCTCTTCCAGCAACTTTGGCTCCTTTCCCACTGACTGCTTCTCCTCCTCCTCTTATCAGATCTCTGATTGTCCTCTTGTACTTGATATTGTTATAGTTTGCAATCTTACCATTTGGACTGTAGTTTTCTCGGTACACATTGGTAAAGTCCAAAAGTACTTTGTAGGTGTTCAAGTCATCTACTTTCACTTTTCCTTTGTCAGGCATTTTCATGAAAACCAGCTCACAAAGGCCTGGTGTAGCTCTGAAAGTCTTTTCAATTCTACCATCTGCAGGATTAGACAGCACAATCTTGTTACCTTCAGGTCCAAAGGTAAGCAGCTTACTGCCTAGATAGTACAAGTTGTCTATCACTTTCGGTCCAAATGCATCATCAAAGTTAAAGTCCTTGCGCACTGATTGCATAATGTACTCCCCCACTGGTTTTGAAGCCAGATCAGATTGGGCCAACGCTTGTTGTGCCACATGACTGCTAGTATCGAGCAATTTCTCAACACTAAGGTTTTCCTCATCATCATCGTCATCACCCATGTCTTGACGCTTCCACAATTGTCATGCAACACTCGAAGTACTTGCAGCTGGACTTGCACCTTCACCTGTTCCATATGTTTCAAAGATTGGTGACTCCTCTTCTCTAATATCTGGCAGTGATTGCAGTCTATGCTTCATCCTTCCTGGATAGGGAGTGCTGCTGCTGGCTGGTGTTGTTGGCGGTGTAGGCAATATACGGGGTGCATCCAAAAATGGTGTAGTCATTAGATGTGTCTGTTGTTGAGCCGGTGGTTTAGAAGATTTGAGTGTTTCAACAATATTGGCAAGTGGATCACTAAGCGGCTTGAAATGTTTTGCATGCTGCTCCTCTGTCAATTCCCTGCCCAGTGTCAGCTCTCTATGCTTCCTCTTGATGTTACGCTTCAGCTTGACAATCTCCATGATGGTTGGTGCAATCTCTTCCACAGTTTGCTTCATCTCCTCGTCCGTCTCACTCGGCGTTCAGTGCTAGACTGAGCGAAATCACTGCTGTGCTTCAACTAAGAATGTATCAAGGCCATTCCTGTAGCGCCCTCTATTCTTGTCTGAGGACTGATCAACTACAAGGAATGCATGCGCAGATGATGACCATACGTCATTGCATATTCTTCTGAATTCGTCAAAGGTCATGTCGGATCCCACATGATCTCTGTACAAATGTTTCATATTCAGTTCGTCTTGTTTAAACATGATTAGAAAATTGGCATTGTCACGTATCAACTGTTTTGGTATACGGCTATAAGTCTGTGCCAGATAAAATGCATCAACGTTACCGTGTCGACCAGTGGTAAAGTAACGTCTGATGGCTTCCTGTTGCTCACAGATCACATCGTCGAAAATTATTATCGAGTTGGCGGGCAACTCATGCGGTGCAGGTATCTCTTCACATGTGTCACACTCGGTGTAGCTCAGTTTAGGTCCAAGGTCTTCCATAATGGTGCGCAGTAGCTGATACTTTGGTTGAAATGCAGTTTTTGAGTAGAGATAGATGTTTGAAAATGAGATTCCTTTACGATCGAAAAGCATGTTGAACAGTAAATTGGTTTTTCCACAGCCTGACGGTCCACATATAATGCAGCGCATATGGTTGGGGAACAAAGGCCCATGACGTTTCTTTGCATTCATTTCTGGGTCGGTCAGACCACAGCCTCTCACCACTTGATCAAAGTCAATTATATTGAACCTGTGACTCCTTTGCACAACCGGCTTCATCACACTAAATCTGCTCTATCAATCCAAGAGTCGTGACTGCGATCGTATCCTTTCCAGCGCACCAACAGTTTATTACCTTTCCTTCTCAGCACTCTGGCAATTTCAAAAACACTGGGTACTTTGGTTTTCACAATCTCTTCTGCATAGAATCCTCCTTGCACATGCTGTCCTCTGCAATCTTCCAACTCGTATGTTACAGGCACTGTAGGTCGCACACGTGTTACTGTGAACAGCTCATTTGTCCAATTGGGTAGGTAGCCCTTGTCGAATGTCATTTTATACTTGCTTATTCAAACCTTATCACCTGGATCGACTGTTTGGTGAACACCTGGATAGAACCGGTTTTCAGATTTGTCCAACAAGCTCTGTTGATACTCTTGACGTTGTTCACCAAGTCTGGAGAGCAGTAATGTCTCATGCTCTTTTGTAACATCAACCGGTCGCATACCTATTGTCCTATGGATTCTTCCATTGTACTCTTTGACAAGTGAGGTTAGAATATCTGTCCAGCGATAGGTTCCACGCTCAGTGAATTTGATCCACATTAAATGTTTAAGTGTTCTGTTGAAACGTTCCACTATTGAAGCCTTCTTATCTGAATACGTTGAATAGTGATTGATGTCATAGTGTTTCACAAGTTGTTGAAACTTTGAATTGAACCACTCTTTACCATCGTCAGTTTGCAAGTGTTTCATTGGATTCTGCTCAAATATAGGATGCATTGCCTTGACAACTGCATTGGCTGACTTGTTCTTTATCGGAATAGCGTAAGCATACTTGCTCAGACAATTGATAATTGTAATAATGTACCTGTATCCTTTGTTCTGACGTGCATATGGTATCATCTCAACTAGATCAGCCTGATACAGATCATCTAGCCCCTTCACAGTTACCATACGTGTTGGGAAATTCCGACGAGCTGACCTGTGCAACTCTCTTGCTATTGTAGCCTTCTCCATACTGATACATAATATATGTTTACATAATATATATACTAGGCATTGAAATGGCGCCAGAATGTCAGTGATAGTTGCACACAGTCACGTTTTTCCTGGATGGCGCCAAGGTCAGTACTGCTGCACACAGACATGTTTTTTTCCTGCATCATACCAATGAAGCTGTCAAGGTCAGCGATTACGTAACACATTTGCATAATATTGCGCAATTCCACAGACATGTTTCATTGGTATGGCGCCAAAAGGCTAGTTTAAGTCAATCATGGGTTAGAAATTAGTAGCCGACATGTGGATATACAATATTTATTGACAATAGAAATGATATACATACAGTTTAGTCCATGATATCGACAAGCACCCAATGGTACAGCTGTCCCAGGTTGGCAGCAATTTCACACAGTCCTTTGCCAAGAGGGAATTGTAAAATAATAGCATCATTGTAAAGATTACTTATGAAGGCTTCAGGAAAGCATAATGACACTGTTTCCACAAAGTTTTGTAATGTTCCAAATGGTTCAGGTTGTTCTTCGTAGCCGAAACAGAATAGTGGTTGCAGAATCCAGTGGTTGCTGGTAACATGTTGACAATCTCCACAATCGCACATTATATCGCTCTGCTGGCTCCACTGGTGATGGCTGGTGGCGGTGAGTTGTCCAGAGTCTTCGGTACAGCTGTAGTAGTAGAGAGCGTAGGACAGTGTGGTGTACAGACCGTGTCTGATGCAGCAATGATGGCTTCAAGAAAGCCCAGCGATGTGAAGGATGGGTGGAGACAGGTGCGCAAATTGTATGCGCAATGGACTCGTCGGCACAGGTCCTCCTCCACATTGCGTTCTGCAGCCAGCTTCATGTACCATTCGTTAACGTCACGGCCCATTGCATCAATGGCTTCCTGTGTAGTATTCCGGTGTAGCACCATTCTTGACACCAGGCACTGACGTATGTGGAACACATTTGATTTATCCAGTCCATGCTCCCTTGATGTTAGAAATTCCTCAGTCCTGTACTCTGGGTCCAATGAGCTAACGCTCACAGCAGCTGCCACAAGTAGATAGTATGTTGCCTGCATCATGATTGAAGGTCATCCGCCGATGCACGTCCATTTATAGCCTCAATGCTCATTAATTCTTGGAAGTAATCATGACGTCACTGCTGTCCATGACGTCATCATCACTGCTGTCCATGACGTCATCATCACTGCTGTCCATGACGTCATCATTACGAGCCCGCTTCGTGGGAGGCTGGTCTTCATCAGTGGAGGTTCTTTTGTTACTGAGCTGATGGTGCCCAAATGCCATAGTGCTGATGCCATCATCCATTATGCTTCGTTTTTCATCAGCATTGCTAAGGGCCTTCTTCTTTTGCACAGTTGTCATGATTTGGTGTTTACGTGTGCTGAACATGACTTGCTCTCTATAGATTGCCTCATCTCCATAGAGGCAGTCCAGGTAGTCGTGGAAGCCGATGTAGCGTTTGGCATCGGGATGATCCTTTGATAGCTCTTGACCCAACACAGGTCGCCGTACTCCCTTGGCCTTCTTGATGAGTCCACTCTTTGCCTGGCTAGGATCAGGATTGTAGCATCGACAGGCGTACAGCTTGGAGCGCAGTCCAACATACTCGTGAGGAGCTATAGCCAAATACTCATCTTTGAACTTCCCCAACACCATTTTGTTTGTGTGAGAGTAGCATGGATGGTCAGTTGGGTATTCTGACGTGTCAAAGATATCTTGCAGCTCCTTGATGTTGAGTATGTCCTTGTACATATCTTCTGTCTCAACCAGGTAGAAGAGGCTGTCTGTGTCCTGGTACAATAGCTTGAGACGATCGTTGTAGATAGGTTTCATCACATCATAGTGGAATTCGTACATTAGGGTTTTACTGATGTCCAGCAGGCCCCCACCCTAGGCCCCTGACCTTGGCCTATCAGTATTGAATATGCATAGTCATGCTATGGGCTACCTAAGTGGATCCCAAACTATTGAGTCATGAGCAGACACAACTGGAATGAGAAGGTTGATGATGTAGGATCTCTCTCATTGAAACTTATCCATTGGAATTTTAGGGAGAGGAGGACCACTTTTAAGGGGGTCATCTTTCGGGTAAGGGGGGACCTTTTTTAGGATGAGGGGTCCACATTTAGGGAGAGGGGGACCGTTTTTAGGATGAGGGGGTCAACTTTTCGGGAGAGGGGGGCCACTTTTCGGTAATGGGAATCATTTTTCGGGTGAGGGGTCCACTTTTAGGGTGAGGGGTACCATTTTAAGGATGAGGGGTACCATTTTTAGGATGAGGGGGTTAACTTTTAGGGTGAGGGGTACCATTTTTGGGTCAGAGGAACCACTTTTTGGGGAAGGGGAACCATTTTTCGGCAGAGGGGGTCCACTTTTAGGATGAAGGGGTCCACTTTTAGGAAGAGGGGGGTCACTTTTAGGGAGAGGGGGGCCACTTTTAGGATGAGGGGTCACTTTTAGGACAGGGGGGTCCACTTTTCGGGGAAGGAAGGTCATTTTTCGGGTGGGAGGGGCCACATTTAGGGTGAGGGGGGGCCACATTTAGGGTGAGAGGGGTCATTTTTTGGGTATAGGAACCATTTTTCGGAGGAGGGGTACACTTTTCGGGTGAGGGGGGGCCATTTTTCGGTAGAGGGGGGTCACTTTTCGGGGGAGGGGGGCCACATTTAGGGAGAGGGGGGTCACTTTTCGGGGGAGGGGGGCCACATTTAGGGAGAGGGGGCCACTTTTTGGGGGAGGGGGCAATTTTTGGGGGATTTTTGGGGGAGGGGGTCGGGGGGAGGTGGAGGGGGGTAGAGGGGAGGGGGAGGGGAACATTTTGCAGGGGGAGGGGGAGGGGCATGGGGGGGGGGTAAAGGTCAAAGGTCAAGGTTGCGCTGAATCTGTCCTTTTTATACTACTGTGGGGTTTATTCTTCTTTTCTGCCCAGTACTCTTTCATTCTTTGTGAAAGGTTTTGCTTTCTTTCTTCATTCCATCGTGGTCTGTACTGTTTTGGGCGCAACTCTGAGCACTCATTATTATTATTTTGATTTATTTATCTTTTTTAATGATTTTCTATGAAGGAACTCTCCCCCAAACACAGACGAATAGTCTTCTTGGGGGAATTCCACACATGGTATTGTAATCTGTTCATGTTTGTACTTTTTTTTAGTGGAATAAATTTAATTTTCATTTGATTAGATTTGATTATTATTATTATTAATTATTATTTTATTTTTTCATCACATTTGTTGTGAGTTTTCTAATCAAAATCGGCCTATGGCAAGACTGATTAATTTTATACGGGAATGTTCAGAAATTCCGTAATCATTGATACAGTGCTGAGTACTACTGCCTTTTGCATTGTGCATTTTGTGCTTTTTGACACTCCCACCTGACTCAAATTTACTGTCATGATGAAAGTCCAAAGATCATCATTTCCCTTATGATTATTATTATCAAAACATAAACAATAAAAACAAAATAAAGCTTTTCAATGCTTGGAGTTAAGCACGGCTTTTTATTGGACCACGTCGTACGAAAGTTTCTGTTTTGCTTTGTGTATGACTAACTCTTTATTAATTTGTTTTTTACCTCCAATGGCAACGTCGAAAACTTTGTGCAAAGTAAACTGTCAACATGATTTAAATTCATTGTTAACGTTGACTTACTAACAAACATTAAGTAATAAATAATAAGAGTTAATTAATAAATAATGCTGTTAATAGTTCACTTTCCGTATGGGTGTGGTCCAGACAACGTATTGTCAGACGTGGCGAACGTATTGCCGTATGTCCAGACAACGCACTCTTCTGGCGGAGAGCAAACTTTGAAACACACTGTCAATGTAAATTACAAGACTGCTCACCAGTGGGCTAAGCCCTGGAATTAAATGCCTGAAACAAATGAAGCTGCAAAGTGGGGGAACTGGCAGTCTGACGTCACCCATCTATAGAGCCAATGTATTTCAGTTCTATATTGCCAGGGCTACGTAGAAACTACATGAGGAAGTAAACCATTAGACAATTGCATTAAAGCAATTTTTGGAGCTTTTATCAACAGAAAAATAAAAATATATGTTATACTTTACAGAATTCTGATTGAGAAGACTTGAAACAGATACAAGAGATTGAAGACAAGCAAAAATAAAGAAAAACTTTTCTATTTTTTTCCAATTGCGGATGATGCCCATATGAGTGTGGAAACTTGTGCGTGGGAAATGAGGTGAATGTGTGAATCATGAGAAACATCCATGGTTGAATGAGATTCTAACCAAAGGCTACAGAAAACGAAGCAAGCCAGAGCCTTATCTTATCACAGACAAGCGCTCCAACCAACTGCGCTACCAGAGCCGCCTTTGGTATATTAATATTATATTGGCTGAAACATTTATTATTATATTAACTGAAACAGATGCATCTGCTTGAAGACAAGTGCAAAGAAAGATTCAAAAACTCCCTCTAATCATTATAATCTAGTCAAGAAAGCTCAGATTATACGCATTTCAATATCGTCATTCTTCTTTCATCTTTCATTCTTCATTCATCTTTCTTCTCGTCATTCAATTCTGGACAGGCACAACCGGCCCAGACCACGGCTACTCATCTCAATAGGCGTGCAAATTAATATACTTGCCTTACAAATTCATGCGCTGTTTTCTTATCAATTCAGTGTTTATTTTAATGAACTAATGTTTTTTCTTTTAAGGAATTATTGATGGGGCTCAGCTCTACCTGCCCTAATGGACTCGACGCCTGTGCTGTCATCAGTCCAACTGCAGAAATAATGACAAGTATTATTGACACCTTTTCTTGTAGCCAGATATCCTTCATCTCAGCAATCAGGAGGAAATACTTGGAGATTTTCTCAGTGTAGTATTGATCCAAGTTGTAGCAACATGGTATGCCAACATCTATCAAAATAGTTTCTCTCTGCTTATTCATTAGAATTATAACTGGCTTATTGTGTGCTATTGTCCTATCTGTCAAGACTGATCTGTCCCAATACAATAACTTATATCAAGTATTGGCAGAGGCTTGCGTCTGTCTGTAGTATGGATCTTTTTCTTCAAGCAGCACGTCTTAATGCAAGGTCCTGATTGAGTATGTCAGCTACACTGTTGTTCCTTCTTCTTCTTCTTCTTCTTCTTCTTCGTATGTATTGTTCCACAGCTTTAATAATGGAATATGTTCACGACCAACTAGCAGGAAATGTGGACAGTACACACTTATTTTTTTATTACCGTATTTAAAAATATTCTTCTTCTTTTTATTCTTATCATCATCATCATCATTATTATTATTATTATTATCATCATCATCATCATCATCATCATCATCATTATTATCATCATCTTTAGTATTAGTATTAGTATTTTATTATTATTGAAGGTACTTTTAAGGGTACGCTGAGTCAATTATTTCTTCATGGATGCTTCTTTCCGCTTCTTCCAGTACTCCTTCATTCTCTCCTATGTTGTTTTTCTTCTCTCCTCTGATACTGCAGTACCTCATTTATTATCAAATTATTATTTTTATAATGAATAGTATATTTTTTCTTATTATTTTTAGTTCTTAATGTGCACAGTGAGTCAGTCAATAGTGTGCATAATATATTGTAAGGCTATGCAAAACCCAGTTGCTATAAGAAGCAATCTACGTGAGCTAGATCTGAAGTGTTAACGAAGATAAATTGGTACTTTGGAAAATGTAACTTCGTATTTTATTCAAGACACTCCAGAGATAAAAGAGGGAATGAAGGTTTATTAGGTTAGCGTGTTGAAGATCCTCAGTAACATCTACTATAGCGGCCAAGTCAGCTATCAAGGGAGCTATAGAGGCGATTTAGAGCTACTTCTGCGCTTTTATAACGGTCGAAATTCAATTTAAAAAGAAATAGGCCGGAGGCATCACGGGAATTAAATTTAGAGGTGAGGGAATAGAGGAATGAAAAGGATGTAAAAGAAAAAGAAGAGATTAACTTTATTCCTGTGAAAAAATTCGAAAATTGAATTTCGAAAATGTGACAAAACATGATAATGAATAATACTGACGTTGAATCACTTCGAATAATATTGTACGAGACATAACATTTTATAATACTACTTGTACTACTACTACTACTACTACTACTACTACTACTACTACTACTGAAATAAAAAAAACAGTGGCTGATTAAACTATGAAACGTAGAAGTTTTATAAAATGATTTTACTACTTGTTTTTGTGCAACAAAAATGTCAGGGGACACCCGGGTTTGAACCGGGGACCTCTCGATCTGCAGTCGAATGCTCTACCACTGAGCTATATCCCCTTGATACTGTACACAAGACAATAGTTGTTATCATACTCACCACAATTACATTATTATTGTCTAGGGAAATCATTTTCAATGTTGACTTTTAGCATTATGGAAAAAATCACGTTTCTCTTTTCTGTAATTATTATCTTCGTTTCTCTCTCCCAGTCAGTGGCGTAGCTGGAGAGTCAGTCTCCGTGGTGGGGGGGGGGGGGGGGGGGGGAAGAGGAGGTTTAAAATGACAATTGATGGGGTGATGACAATGACAATGAGTATTAGACTCCAAGTACTATAACGTGTAATAATAGGAGGTGGAGGAGGGTTTTCTTAAGATAATAATATATGACAATATCTATAGTTCATTCTTTTAAAAGCGGTGTTCGGGGCTGCTACCCGGGAATGTTTTGAAAAAATAGTCCCTTTAAACCCACATTTCAAGCGATTCTAAAAATGTATTCATCCATTTTAACATTATTTTGTGCCATAATGTGTCAAACTGATATTATCTAGTTTTCTATCACTGCATATGAAGAAGAAAAAAGATCAGACTCAAAAAAGATCAGAAAAAAGTTCCAGACTCTTGAGCTAAAATTTTATTGTTTTTTTTTCTGAGGACGAAGCCCACATAGATCTGAGACCTGTGCGTGGGTAATGAGTTGGATGATGATGATTGATGAGTTGGACCTACAGTTTTAGGTGGGTTCCGAACCACCGGGAAGTGATTTTACAGCAGACAAACTTGAAAGCAGGCCTACTTGAAATATTTTCAAACTGCTACTTTTCACCTCTTCCCTCCCCTCATTGGGTAAATGAACACTGAACATTTCAAAGGGGGTTCAGGGGTACTTCTCCGGGATTTTTTTGAAAAATACTATCTCTAGAACCATAGTTCCAGTGTTTCAGACACCTCTTTTTGTCAAAAAAAAGACTTATTTGTTGAGGATATCCAGTTTTCGTAAACTGCAGTAGAACTATTGAAAGGTATAAACCTGCTGTGCAGAGCTGACCATTTTTGAGTCGCAGCGGACGAGTTTCAAAAAAGCACAGCAATTTTATATCTTTGAATAAAAATGATACGATTTCAAAATTTATTTTGTCTCTGGGTCTCTCGGGTGGGGGGGGGGGTCTATCCCACTCATCCCCCCCCTTATTAAGCCAACTGCTCTTAGTTCTTCTTCTTCGGTATTCATTTCTTTTTCTGCACTTTTGTGTTTTGAAAAAAACTGCAACATGGACGCTAATTCTATCCTAGCAACTCTATATCTCTCCTTGCTAAACAGGGGTTCTCAACCTGGGGGCGCCCCCCCCCCGCTGGGGGTCAGTGTACCATATTAGTTTAAAAAAAAACTATAATCAATCCAGATTCGTGGCTACTTTTCTTCAAGCACCATTATTTTATTGTACAACACTGAAAGTTGGAGAAAATAAACTGAATAATAATAGCCAAGACCAATGCACATATAGATGGATTTCAGTAATATAGTTCCACCTTGTAATAAAGCTCCACTTTGTATTATAGGTCCACCTTGTAATATAGCTCTACCATATTGTATAATATAGTACAACATTGAGTTGTATTATGCAGGTTGGTAATATGCTTAGCGACTAAACAGCTCCAAAATCTTCTGAAGATTCTATAAACAATTTAGTTCTATATTTATTTTTCATGTAATGATTTTTATTTGGTGTTGAAAATCCATCTTGTTTCCACTAATACAATATATTTAAACCGATATAATAAAACTTAAAAAAACACGTTCAAGTGGGTCACGCTATAACGCGAGTCACAATTTCCACTTAAAGTGTTTTTCAAGATTTTTATTTATTTTCTTCATGAAAAAATAGGCACAATAATGTACAATAAATTTAGAAGAAAGTCCCCCACATAGGCAACAGCCAGTGCGTGGAGCTTCGAGTGAAATCAAACGTGTTGAATGTTCTCATGTTCGATTCCCGCTGTTCAGCCTGGTATATTCCGTATAATCATTCACTTCATTGTATCTGTATGTTAGTAAAGTTAATAAAAGTTAGAAAAGAGTCAATATTGAAAATTTTGTAGAAAAATATTTCAAATATTCAATAATCAAATATTTCATTTTAAAACCGGTAAATCTAACCTTTATCCTAACTCATAGCTCACTTTAGTTACAAATTGACATTCCAATACTTGTGCTAAGGTGATGATAGTGGGGGGAGGCGTGAAGAAATGTAAGTTTAATAAGGGAGGTACAGAACCTGAAAGGTTGAGAACCCCTGCTCTACAGAATCTCACATTAATAGCAAGCAAAGGCATAGAGTGATCAGGATGAAATTAGCGTTATCGTAGTCCTGTTCAAACTCTCTATTACGTCGGTAGATTGCTGTACCGGTATATTGAATTAGTTTTCCTATACTGTCAAACAAACGTGAAACGAAACAATGCTAGCATGCGAATCTACAATCGATTGCACGAGGTGTTTCCGATTGCGATGAGGGTGATGGCAAGGGTGGGGGGAGGGGAGGGAGTTGATGTTGGTGAAAACTTTTAATGGTGTTGTTTACTTGATGGATCTGTTTTGGGATTGGAGTTTGCTACATGCCATGCAATCGCAATTGCAATTAGACATTCCGCTTTGTGTCAGGTAGAAGTTGAGACCTACTAATAAGATGAGGGGAGAAAGAAAGAGAGAGAGAGAGAGTGAGTGAGTGAGTGAGAGAGAGAGAGGAAGATAGTGTGTGTGAGAGAGTGATAGAGAGAGATGAAAAAGTGTGAGTGACAGAGTGATCGTGAGTGTGAGAGACCGAAAGAAAAGAAGAAAGAGAAAGAATGAACGACAGAGGAGCGAGAGTGAACAAGAGAGAAGGAGAAAGAGAAAGAGTGGTGAGAGGGGTGGGGGTGATAGTGATTTGTTCTTACTTCAATAGTTAGCTGGCTCATTTAAAAAAAATGATTCTATGTTTTTTAGGGAACATCCTCCTGCATTTTTATACTAATCTGGCAGAAAAATAATAGCTGAAATATTTATCTATAAAATAAGGGTGGGGAGGGGGTAGAATAAGATGTTTGTGTGTGCGTGTGTGTCTTACGGATTTTACAAAAACACTAAATTTGACACAAAGCTTCCTCTAAACTCGATTCAGTGCACCTCAAAGCCCGATTTTTGATTTTCCTTTCAGACTTTCCAAAATTCATGTTAAACTGCACCATTACTATTTCAAAATGTGTTCAAGTGCAGGAAGTTCATATAACAGCCGACATGATACGTCGATGCAAAGCAACAGATAGTTCTGTATCAATATTACAGCTGCCAATTACCCAGTATAATGCGAGCTTTCTTATTGTGTGTATTGAGCTTTTCCTGTAATACATTATTCTGAAGAACTAAACACAAAACTATGCAGGGGGGTAGATCTGAAAAATTGCTAAAACGTAGTTAACTTGAAAAAAAACGTTAAAAATTTACGTCATCAGTGCAAAAAACAGTTTATTTATGAACTTCTCTTTTCTAACAGACAAACTGTAAGATATAATCACTAAATGATCCTTCCCAATTTGGAAATTTTGTGACAGTAAAATGCTAGTTAAAAATAACGAAAGAGAAGAAGAAAGAGAAAGAGGGACCGACACAGAAGGAGCGAGAGTGAACAAGAGAGAAGAAGCAAATAAAGCCAGTTCAGTAAGCAAATTAATACGTTTCTGATTTTTTTTTAACTTGGCAGATTCTAGCTATAAAAATTATGCATTACTCTCGCGATACTGGTGTTTCAATCTGCTCAATTTTCTGGATCCTAAAACAGTACAGAAGTAGCCTAATTTATGATACTTTCATTTCCTAAAATAAAACATGTTTTGATTACCAAGCATTCTTAGGAAGCCTAATAGACAGACATAGACATAATAGTTCAAAATTTTCATTTATAGGAAACTTGTAGCTCTGACCTGAGCTATAGTGGTGACCAATTGATGTTATGTTGATTAAAAACAATGGTAGATTTAAGCTTTTCGACAGTCCATTTGAATTTGCAATTGCAAAAAATGTTTATGCTATGAATTGCCAAAAATAACTTTCAGTACTAGCCTGAAGCAATAGCCGTGAGCCGTAGCAGGTATCTGTACAGTCAAATAGAGGGAAGCTACAAACCCTCTTTAAAAGGCTACCGATTGGATTGGCCAGGAAAAAAGTCTGTTCTCTGCTGTAAAATCACTTTCCGGTGGTTCGGAACCCACCAAAAACTTTAGGTCCAACTCATCAATCACAAGCATCCAACTCATTACCCATGCATAGGACTATGACCTATTTTTGCTTCATCCTCCAAAAAAAAAAAAAAATAATAATAATAATAATAGGCAACACTGACAAGAAAAAAAGGGGAAAAGAACAGCGAGTTAGCATTGCTTAGCGTCTTCCTTCATGGGAGTTTCATCGCCTAAATAAATAAATAATAATAATATGAGCTACACTATGCTGACGATGACACTAACTCTAGCCTAACCACTCTATGTCTCAGCTTGCTCAGTAGCATCTTGCACTTAAAGCACATGGAGAAAAAGTTGTTTACCTCACTCTCTATTTTCACTTATCAGAATACAGTACAATGAAACAGACTTATAATAGCTATTGCTCTGTTTATCTATGTCTGATTAAGCTAAACATCTATGAAGGGGATATAGCTCAGTGGTAGAGCATTCGACTGCAGATCGAGAGGTCCCCGGTTCAAACCCGGGTGTCCCCTATAATTTTTTGTCGAAGTTTTTATAATTGAAATAGATGAAAAAATACGATATTTCTCGTACTTTTTCAATGGCACAAAAAATAAGAATGAAATATCATTAATTTCAATAATACATCATAATTGGACCTTTAGACTAGAATGTTTACTGAGAAAAATTATTTATTATTAGACACAAAAAAGAGAATTCTATCCTTAAAGGAACAGCTGATAGAAGTCAACAGTTTTTTATCATATGGCAGACCACTTAATGGCGTTATTTAAGCTGTCTTGAATGCGACTATGACTTCATATGACTGGGTATGATTAAATTAATGTAATTATGCCGGGTTGACGAAATCTGTTACCCAATGAAGCTAGGAATTTTAAATTTGTAACGTAGCCTTAGTGGGAGGTGGCGAATAATAAGATAAAAAACCTAGCTTTTACCCTAATAGTTGTGGGTTTAAATTTGATATGCTTCTTCATTCAGAGGTGGTGAGTAAGAAAACAAAGAAGGAGGCCTCTCTGATGAGCTGGAAGCGCCCTAGGACTAATTTCTTCCCTAATAGTTATAGAAGAGCAACATAAACTTGTACCCCGACTTTACCAAATTTGAAAATGAACCATGTCATAATTTTGTACTAATTTTGTACCATTTTGTACCACCAAGAACTAATTTTGTACCCCTTCCCATTTTTAGGTAAGAGCGATTCAAAAGTCGGGGTACAGGTTTATGGCTGACCCCGACTTGCTCAAATTTCAAGAAAAGTAACACCATCAATATCTTATAATTTTGTACCATTTTGTACCACCAAAAGAAAATTTTGTACCCTCCCCCATTTCGGGATACAAGCGATTCAAAAGTCGGGGTCTGGACCCCGACTTGCACAAATAGCAATAAAACCTATACCAAAATATTGCAATAATTTTGTACCATTTTGTACCACCAAAAAAAAATTTTGTACCCCTTCCCATTTTTAAGTAAGAGCGATTCAAAAGTCGGGGTACAGGTTTATGGCTGACCCCGACTTGCTCAAATTTCAAGAAAAGTAACACCATCAATATCTTATAATTTTGTACCATTTTGTACCACCAAAAGAAAATTTTGTACCCTCCCCCATTTTGGGATACAAGCGATTCAAAAGTCGGGGTCTGGACCCCGACTTGCACAAATAGCGATAAAACCTAGACCAAAATATTGCAATAATTTTGTACCATTTTGTACCACCAAAAAAAATTTTTGTACCCTCTCCCATATTGGGGTACAAGCGGTACAAAAGTCGGGGGCTAGACCCCGACTTGCCCAAATAGAAATAAAAACTAAACCAAATTATTGCTGAAAATTTGTTTTAAACAATAACATTTTGTAACTCTTGTTCAGTAACAGTTTTCTTTATTACATTACCACTAAGAAATAATTTGGTACACCCTCTCATTTTTTGGTAGCAGGGTACTAAAAGTTACTTATCAAATTGCTTGATGCATAAGAACAATAATAAATTGCCTCTCTCATCTTGGCTATTTGAGATACTATAATAGATATGTATGAAATTGCATGATACTAAAGAACAATGATATATTATGCCTTGAGGATCATACTTGAAATCGAAAAAATTGATATCAAAATTAGTAAGATAAAGTCCTCTTCCTTCCATTATATCTGAAGAAAAATTTTGTACCCGGGAACTAAGAGCTATGAATTGAATTGCTCAATACACAAGAACAGTGATAAATGGTCAATCATTACCTCAAAATACTCTAAATCGAAAAAAAAATATATAAGAATTGTTGAAAACAAGTCTTCATAGTTTCATTATCACTGAAATAGCTATTTGTGTAACAAGAGTGCAAAGTGGGGTTTGCACCAAGAAAAACGGTTTTTGTCACAAGCCGAAGGCGAGTGAAAAAAGTTTCTTGAGTGCAGAAACAATACTTTGAGCTCGAATTACACATTAAATTTTTTGTACAATAACGTATAAAGTACAGTAGAAACAATTAGTTTGGGCGCGTGGCTCTGGTTTCACTACTAGCCGTCCAGTAAAAGCTGACTAGTTGATCTTGAAGACATCTGCAGCATCGCACGGGCCATATGTTTTTAGAAATGAGCGATAAACACTCCCCTTGTCATGTCTGACTACCAAACGGCCGTGCACCCAGACTAATTGTTTCTAATGTAATTCAAACAGAACAAAATAGGACATACATAACCTGGCAATTCCTCACATAACCTATCTTTGAATCAAATCGATTTCAACAACTACAGCTGACTATTTTGTAGCTGATGTAGAGGAACCAACCTATTTTGGAATGCAGAATAGGGAACCTGTGTATTTCATGCTCACTATTTTGTGTTGCTGGTTGCAAATCTGGAGTGTGGAAATAGCTATTTGTGTAACTAGAGTGCAAAATAGCGTTTTTCTGCATCGAGAGAAACAGTTTGTTTCACGAGCCAAAGGTGAGTGAAAAAAGTTTCTCGAGTGCAGAAACAATACTTTGCACTCGTATTACACATTAAATTTTTCCTACAGTAATGTATAAAGTAATTCAAACAGAACAAAACAGGGCATACATAACCTGAAAATTCCTCACATGACCTATCTTCAAATCAAATCGATTTCATCATCAACAACTACAACAACTATTCACAGCTGAAGCAGAGTAGCCAACCTATTTTTGAATTTCAGAATAGGGAACCTGCGTATTACATGCTCACTATTTTGTGTTGTTAGGTTGCAAATTTGGAGTGCGGAAAAGTACATTGCCGCACTGCAATTTACTTTCCCGCACTGGTGCAGGAATAGACTATTTTGCGTGCTTCAGTTAGTGCAAAAATAGACACTTTTTTGGGACACTGTAGGAAAAGTACTTTTGTGCACTGGAATTTACTTTCCCACACTATTGCAGGAATAGACAATTTTTCGTGCTATAGTTAGTGCAAGAGTTGGGACTTTTTTGGGTCACTGTAGGAAAAATAATTTTTTACCCGACTCATTTTTGGGATACTGTGATACTAAGGTGGCGTTCACACCGGCATAATATGCGATATGCGATATATCTTAAGCGATATGTGATATGCGACACACACAGACAGATACTTTAAATGTAGAGGGAGGCGATAAAAATGGTTCACACCAAGGCGATTGGTGAGCGATATATCGTGAGCGATGAATCACACCAAGTACTGCGTGCTGTCTTTACGATTAGTTGCATATTGACTTCAAGTAACTTAGTCAACATGTCGGGAAGAGAAGACAAGGATTTATTTCATTTTATTAATTTACTCAAATCTCGTCAGTGCATCTGGAACTATACCCTTGCCGAATAGCGAATACAGCAAGACAGAAGATGTGACCAGTGCTGCATGGGGGGAAATAATTGTCCCCCTTCACATTCTTATCGCAGAGATGGCACCGATTTATCGCCTGCAGTATGAACCTTCCTTGTGATATATCTTAACAATATTTTCACTAAGATATATCCCATATCATGCCGGTGTGAACGCCGCCTTTAGCTACAAATTAATTTTTTTTTTGGAGGATGAAGCCCACATAGGTCTGTGACCTGGGCATGGGCAATGAATTGAATGATGATTATTGATGAGTTGGACCTACAGTTTTAGGTAGGTTCCGAATTACCAGGAAGTGATTTTACAGCAGAGAACAGAGTCTTTTTGCTGACCAATCTAATCAGTCAGCTTTACAAAAAGCGCACAGGAGTTTCGTAGCTTATCTCTGATTGAACAGATACCAGCTACAGCACTTGGCTGTCACAATATACATATATTTGCTCAATGTACAAGAAAGATTATGAATTGTCAATTATTATTGCATTTACATACTCGAAATCAAAGAATCTAATAGCAAAATTGGTTGAAACTAGACCTCATTCTTCCATTACTACTCAAAAATAATGTTATACCCCTTCTCATTTCGGCTTATTAGGGTACAAATAGTTACGTATCAAATTACTTGATACAGATGAAGAACGATAATAAATTGTCAATTATAGCCTCTACATTCTTGAATTTGGATGAAATAATATCAAAATTGTGAAGAACTAAAGTATAATTAAAACCAGAAGCGTATTGCCAAAACGGTGGATGGAGTGATGGAGGAGGGGGCTTAGCCAATACCAATTTGGCAGTTCCCACACCAACTGATTCTCTTGTTGTCATGTCTCCTACTCCCAAACCTTGCCTGTTGCTACTACACTGTGGCATGTGTTCTGCATTCCACACGACATGGCAACACTATTGCTGATCTCTACTGAGACTCTGAGACCGTCCCCAAAGACTATACCTTTCCAATACACCTCTGCTTTTAATTCCACTATAGTCCTCTTTCTTTGATTACCACACAAAAATAATTTTGTACTCCTCTAATTTTGGCTTATTAGGGTATAAATAGTTATGTATCAAATGGCTTGATACAGAAGAACGTTTGTAAATATTATCAATTTTATTGCCCTTACAACCTTTTTTGGGAGGATGAAGCCCACATAGGTCTGAGACCTGTGCGCGGGTAATGAGTTGGATGATGGTGATTGATGAGCTGGATCTACAGTTTTAGGTGGTTTCCGAACCACCAGGAAGTGATTTTACAGCAGAGAACAGTGTCTTCACTTGAATTCAGATGAAATAATTTCAAAAATGTAAAGAACTAGTCCTCTTTCTTCCATTAATACACAAAAATAATTGTGTACTTCTTCTCTTTTGGGTTATTGAGGTATGGTACGAACAGTTATGAATTAAATTTTGTTAAATTAAAGATGGTATGAAAAGAAGTAGGAGGTGGAGGATGATGATAAGGAGGGTGATGAGGAGGAGGGGAAGGAGGAGAAGGAGGTGGAAGTGGTGGATGAGGTGGAGGAGGAGGATGATGAGGTGGGAAAGAAGGAGGAGGAGTAAGAGGAACCTAACCTAACTCTTAAGGTTAGATTAGGTTTAATGCATTAATATAGGAGATTTCTGGTCTAGTTATAAGAAATGATTATATTTCAAATCAATTTTATTACCCTAGGAATTGAATGTCCAGGAATTGAATGAAACGTGATACTTGTAACAAATTTATTTAACTCAGCCGCACTAGTATAATATTCAAGTTGATTAGTAAAACAAATTGATAATTCTTCCAAATAACATTATGTAGTCTAATACAAACAAACTAGCCAAAAGGTTTTTACACAAATTGTTTCTTTAGTCAACATGGATTACACAAATACCTAAATCTATGCTTAGTGACAGATTATAATAACATCAGATATTATTTGAGCAGCCTTATATTCCTGATTACACACCAGTGAATAATGATTAATAAAAAACCGTATGTACACTCAATATCATAATATTTGAGTAAGAACAAAGCACTGACTATGAAAATACCTTTTTTGACATAAATGAAGTCAATTTATTATAAACTTAAAAAACACTTTTGAATGGAAATTGACTCACGTTATGGCGTGACGGCCGTTTCGCTCTGTTGTCTAGAGCATCATCAGACGACCCACAGTACACTGATTCAAGGCGATGCCCTGTGGGTCGTCTGATGATGCTCTAGACAACAGAGCGAAACGGCCGTCACGCCATAACGTGAGTCAATTTCCATTCAAAAGTGTTTTTTAAGTTTATAATACATATTAGTGGAAACAAGATGGATCTTCAACATCATAATGAAGTCAATTTAATTTTTAAAAAACTATCAATAAATAACAAAACTAGTCAAATTAATTCAGAAGGAAAAACTGAAACAGAATTTATTAATTTGGAATTCCTCAATTAATTCTGTTTTTGTATATTTGTCAGTTTGTTAAATTGTCAGTTATTTCAAACTAATTTGTGAAAATCTGAATATTAAAATATGTATTTCTTCAGAAGTAGAAAATTCTGTACCAAGCAATAAAATATAGCAACCTGTATTCAGTAACAGTCTTCTTTATTCCACTACCACTCAGAAATAACTTTGTACATCCTCTCATTTCGTGGTAGAAGGGTACTAATAGTTATTTATCAAATTGCTTGATACAAAAGAATGCTGATGAATTGTCAATTATTGCCTTAACATACTTGAATTTGAAAAAAATTACATCAAAATTAGTTGGAAATAGTCCTCTTCTTTTCATTATAACTCAAAAATAATTTTGTACCCTTTCTCATTTCGGGGCATTGGGTTACTAAGAGCTATGAATCAAATTTTTCAATACACAAGAGCTATAATAAATTGTCAATTATTGCCTTTACATTCTTACAGTGATCAATCCATTATAAATAACATTAATACATTTTGTGAAGACAATGCATTAATTAAAAAAATTGAATGAATATTAACGTTGAAGAGGAATAGATCATATTGAGATTGTCAGAAAGTACCTGTAAGTACCTATATAGGCCTACAGCTCAAAATAAGAATTAAAAAAATCACATAATACATTTTAGAAGTATGATATTTCTATTTGCTTTGTAAATCAGTCAGCTCTTGCCCAATCGTCCATGTCGTTCATCAGGAAAAAGCTTGTGAAACAATACACGTTTTCAAACCATTTTGTAGTTTTTCTAAGAAAGTTTATCTAAACCCATAACTTTCAGAATCGAGTAAATCGACTTTGAAAGTGCAGAAGTTTCAGACTAGGCTTCTCTAGATAACTCTATATTTTGGGAGGATTTCGTTGATGAATGTGTACATTCAATATTTGAATTGTTCGTTTTGTGATTTGTCTATTTTCCCCTCCAATTCTGATCTTCTGAATTCAACATTGACTATTTTTAGTGTTTTGGACTGAAAAGCATTTTGTGGAATGAGAATGTTCTATTTCAAACAAGAATCTCATTTCCAATTTTTTTTTTTAATAATTTAAGGAAAATAGTTCTGTGCAGAAAACCTGTTGTTACTTGTTCAACTATTTCAATGATTTATTTTTTATGAAGAATTGAAATGATGATAAATTTTACAATAAAATTTTGGCAGGTGCATGGCTGAATTTTTTTAATGTTGAAAGGTAGTAGTTGCTCCTTACTGTGCTCCTTAATGCTCCTTGCTTCTTAATGATTACACTGTGTAAAGAATAAGATGAGCTTTTATATCTGTTTTAGGAGCACTGACATTTTTATTACTTTGAAGATCATCAAACGTTTGCCAACATTCATTGATTCTGAATGTGTATGCCACATAGTGGCCTATATCACTCACATTATCTGTTCCAAGGAACCCTACACACCCTCTCAAAAACATTTCCTGGTCACCAACAACAATCCGTCTAGGTACCTCTCTTAGCTTAAGAATGCATTGCATAAGACGAGTTTCATTTCCCACATCTATAGGCTCCACAAGAATATAATTTTTAACCTTCATTTCAATAAACTTTTCTCCTTGGCAGTAGCTACCATCATCACAAACTTGAAAGCAATTATTAATTTTTTTCTTTACTTCCTCATTTATGAGAGTATTTAAATTTTGTATTATTTCAGATCTATTCATGGAAATTGATAATATTACTTTTTCAAAAACAGTTTGTTGTTTGGGGCATTCCTTCCTGGAACAGACACTTCTCTCCACCAACGATGATAGGTTCTGTAGAAGCTTGGGAGCTAGAGCACTGACCAGTGTTTCACACTTAACTAATTGAAGAGCTCCTGGCAGAGCGTATGTGTGATTTCTATATAAAGGTGCAAGTATATTTGTTCTTGCTTGGTATGTTTTTCTACTTACACCTTCAACAACAATCCGTTGCACCAAAATCAAGAAATCACTCTCAGTAGAGTGGATGCAGTCTCTAAAGCATAAGCTATCACAGTATGCAACCGCAAAAAGTTGGAGGAGACTGTCAAATGCACATGTATTTGACAGTATGTAGCCAACCCCATCGATGCTTACAGGATTCAATTTCTCACTATTCCCATTCTTTAAGACTCCAATTGGCATTGCTGGTCTTGCTTTAGTCAGATCTGACAGAGTCAGTCCTGGCTCCTTTCTCAAATATGAAGAAGTTTTTCCTTCTTTTGATATCAAACCACCCCAGTCTTCATGTTGTTTTGATTCGAAAATTTTCTGATCAACATTGCTCAAGTCCACAGAGTTTTGTTCTTCCTCTATTTTTCCTTTGTAAATAGGCCTACAGCTCTGATCTTTCTCATCTAGTTTCATCCCACTAGCAGCTGCCATTTTCATTGCTCCTTCTGTTGAAATTATGTGTTGAAATATGAAATCATCAGCTCTCATTGGAAGAGTTCTGTGTTTGAAAATGACTGATTTCAATATTTTGAAATTGGTCTCAACAGAGGCAGACGTGGCTGTTATTTCCCCATACCCAAATTTGGGTATCATGATGCCACTCCAAGTTGGCAACAGAGGAGCAATATCTTTCAAATGATCTGCAAGGCCTGGTAGATACTGTTGGTTGCCCCTATCACCAATAACAGCTCTACTCTTAACATAATTCTTTATGCATGAGAACATCTTCCCAAAGGCATTTTCACATCGTTTCTTGTGGAAGATTCCTGGATTCTCCCCCTCTACTGCTCCTTCCCTGACATCAAAAATCTCCTGCTCTGGATCATGGATTAGGCCTCCAATCCTATTCACTAAGCACTTCTTGCTGATTTCACAAGGAGTATTTTTCCCATACTTATCTACTCCTTCAGTTTCAGACACTGCTACTGTGAGAATGTGCATGATGGTCATTTTCACCTCTTCTAGACTTGATATTTGTAAAACTTGAGCAAGACTTCTCATGTAAAAATGTTTTGTTATTTTCAAACATCCTTGGAAACATCTCCATGAGGCCATCATTTTTATGAGGTGTGCCACATCATTTCTTATGAAACATTCTGGTAGAATTTTTGAGTTACTACTGTCAGAGATATCTAACACATCTGCACATCGTTGTAGATATGAATCTAATGATGGCAGTGATGTAAAGGCCTGAACTGATGCAGACATGAGAGCTACAGACATGTCTGTGACAATCTCATGAGGTGTAGGTACACCGCTTCTCAAGAATAGGGCAAGCCAATGCCTGAGGGTTTCTGTATCATGCCTCTCAGAGAGTAGAGAGCATATTGGATATATCTGTTTCAAATTTACATCTCGTATTACAAAACTATACAAAAATATATGCCCAGATCTGACTCCAAGAACCCTTTTAAATCTTTCAACTACTCCTCCTGTAGCATCAATTGCCACTGACACCACTTTATTTCGTTTACAAAATTCCCTGTAAACATGCAATTGAGTTGTACTGTGATATCTTACTTGAAATTTATCATAACTAACATCTCTTATTACATTTCTAAAGCGTGACTGGTGCATAGCCCTTGCTATTGATATAATTGGATCTTGATCTATTGTGAGTGCTTTAGCAGCCTGACATTTTGCGTTTCGTAGTTGGGGCAAACTAGGCAGATGAGCTGGCTCCACGTCTCCTAGATCCATTAATTTGTCACCTTCTCTTCTCTGGAAGGCAAGGGGTGCAACATTTGCATTTAGCATGAGGTCAACCACTCTTTCTCGCTCTTTACCCTTGAGGTGCCTTTTAATATTTCCTGGATGTTCAATGGAAAAATTACCTGAATATCTGCAAGTGAATTCCAAACTATCACCATCTTCATCTGGCAATTTATCAGCAGATGCGAAAAATTTTGCTTTACAAAATGAACATTGTCCTGTGATTGTAACTTTGTGTAACGCATTTGATGAATAAATTCTTCCACCACGATATGATACCCTACAAGGAAGTTTTGTTTCCTTCCAGAAATTTTTATTTATAACATTGGTCCACGTTCCTCGCCTTAATGTTAAATAATTTCTTATCTTACCATGTCCTTTTTTGTCTGGGTAGGTGACAGCTTCAGGTCTGATTTCGTCCCACTCCTTACTGCCAAATGTGATGACAAAGTTCAATTTATCTTCGTTTCCACTGCTCTTTCCACTACTAGATTTGGTGGAGAGTGAATCTTCTTCTGAAGAAGCAGGTGAAGATGTACAGGGTGTGTGGTCATCAATCACATCAGATGAATTTCTATTGGACGTGTGCTCAATCAGACAATCTTGAAGTTGATATCTAAAAAAACATTAATATGTCTTTGTCAATTACTGATCCATATGTAAACAGAAATTGAACACTTTGGAGTATACAAAGTGTCCGCAAATTGGACTGACAAATTTTAGGAATCAATAATACAGACCAAAATAGAAAGTAATTTGATAGAAAAATTAAAAAAAAAAATACCCCTTTGTTACAGAGATGAAGATAACTGAATATTTTTGATTTTCGTATTCATACACTCGTTCAGAAACTAGTGCTAATAAACAAGTAAATTTTATAAATGTAGTAAATTTATTAATTATTGAGAGATAATTTAAATTGACCATATAACTTGAAATGCACCCAAACTTCGTTAATTAGGATTATATTGTGACTAAGGGGACATGAAGTAGCAATATTGAGGAATAACTATGCAATAAAACGTTTATTTCTGAGAGCATTTTATATTTTGATTGCTGAAGAAAACACTATAATTTATTAAGAATTAACTAAAAAACTAAATATTAAGAATTGGTTAGATGGATATACTTTATGTTTGAGTAATAATAAGTGAATAACGTTTTCAGAAATAGATCAGAGTGACCTACTAAAAGTCACACTCCACAGCTTCACTGGAGGTGAGATTCAAACTCTAATATTTGTGATTGTCGTTAGTAAAATCAATATGTGTGACATAATTCAAGAAAGCTGTTTCAATAGTACCGGTAATCATAATTAATAATATATGAAAAAATTATTTTTATATTCATTCTTAATTAACATACATTGACCCTTCGGGAATATTTCTAGGTGGAGTTGTACTCATAAAAAACTAGAAAAGTTCTTTCACGTGATTAAAGAACAGATATCGATATTATCATTTTGTTGAATTAGAATATGGAAAAATAACAAACTGTTAAATGTTTCGTGGTTTAGTCTATAAAATAGCCTCGATGCGTGAGCATTTTGTTAAGGAGGTGGGACAAATAAATAATGTTATTCAGGAATTCATGGAATTGAATCATTTAAATAAATTTTCTAGACCTCTATAGTCTAGAAAATACTTTGTAAACAAGATAAGGATGATGCAGATATTCGGAAATGCTTGGTTAACTAGACAAGAATAATGGTGGAAAATGTCTACAAATTTACAATTTTATAATTTTTTTGAGGCTTCATTCAAGTATGATGATGGTTAACTCTAATGAAAAATTTTCTGATAGATGCTGAGCAAATTTGAAAAATCAGTGTTTTGATTTATTAAAGACCAGATTTTTTAACAATATTTTAATCAGTAACAAAGCGTGTTCGGACCTGTGTGATTAATAACTTCTCTTATTACTTTTTTTTTGAGGGTGAAGCCTACATAGATCTTAGACTTGTGCGTGGGTAATGAGTGGATGATGATGATTGATGAGTTGGACCTACAGTTTTAGGTGGGTTCCGAACCACCGGGAAGTGATTTTACAGCAGAGAACAGTGTCGTTTTTGCTGGCCACTCTAATCGGTCACAGTTACAAACAGGTCCTACGAGAACGCAGCTTATCACGACAATACAACAATAGAAGTAACGAGATTACGTGATGTAACCGATTACATCATAGATATAGATCTCAATTTCATTACACTGCAAACACTATTTGGTTGATAATTACAATTTATGAGACACCGCTAATAGATGTATGAGTGACATATCTACTACTAACATTGATTGAACATGGGCGGATTTATGGTGGGGGGGGGGGGAGGTGCATCGCACCCACAGATTTTTCTGATATTTCTCAAAGACTTTCTGTCATTACTTTGTAAACATTTTTCCTGACAATTCATCCTAATTTCTTCAATAATCTAGAATCAACTTCATTTATAATCACATAAGAAGATTCAATAACATAATAGCCTAAGATAATGCGTAAGCCATGTGATCAAAAAAATATTTTGGAGAAAAACGATTGAACGAGTTCTGTATTATAAATAAATTCACTTTGTCATGTTTGTCACGTTTGTCATGTCAATTTTTGGACTCCTCAGTTATTTATTGATAATCAATGCAAAATAACTAAAATTCAATTAGGAGTTCAAAAAGTCATCTTTAAAAGCGAAAATTAAAACAGGAATTTCAAATTCTCACAATGCTCCTCTAGCTATGATCTAGCCGTTTCTATAGTAACATTACGAATGAATTGTTAATTCATTCCATAATTCCGTCCATAATGTGAACGGAATAGAATATTAATTGAGGGGATTTTTTTAAAGAAAATAATTATAGGCCTACTACTGTACTATAAAAATCCTAAGAACGGACTATTCAAATATTTTAGTAGGGTGATAAAATTTTAGAATGTGTAACTACCTCATGCTCATACCATAGAAGAGCTCGCACGCCCAAAGATTATGATCTAAATCCGCCCAAGCATGTATTAAGAGGCACACTTGGTATACATACGAATGAAAATCATAGACCTTACTCCTAATCACATTCTCTTTTATTGAAAAATTAATAAAAAACTAAACAAGAGATAGAAATCGTGATTTAAAGAAATTATTTCGTTGATCTTGATAAGTGAAATCTGCGATTTCTGTACTGATTTGAGTTTGCTATGCCTATTGTTTTTGAGAGTATATATGGGGTGAGAAAATGTTGTCCTCTTATTATTGAAGCTACTGTAATCAAATAGTAGCCCAGTCAATATAATGGGGTTCGGGCAGAAAATTAGTTAAACCCTAACTTCCACATCATCGATAGATCATTATCAAACACGCAATTAGGAATTTTTTAAGACCAACCTGTTCTGCTTGACTGTGACGTAAATATGAATTCCAGAAAGTTGATTTGCTGCTTTCACAATGGTATTGAGATTTACAGCGATGTGGTTCCATATTTGACTATTCTTTCCAACTATTTTCCCATCCTGAATGATTTCTTCTTTGTACTCAAGAAGTAAGAGTTTGAGAGCAGCTGATGGAAATGATTTTGGCCGTCCTACATTTCCCGATTGCATTTCTGAAAATAGCAACGTTAAAATTGTGAATTTGTTGATCTATTACGAACTGAAATGTTAACACTATCGACTTCACTGAAAATACCAACTTGCACTCATTATTTAAACGATAAAATGAGTATATGAATAAGAAAGAATAAGAGAGAAAAGAGAAACAAAAAAGAGAAACAAAAAAGAGGAAGAAGGAGAAGAGAGGAAGAGGGAAAAAGAGAAGGGGAAGAGAGAAAGAGAAAGAGAAGGAGAGAAAGAGTGAGACAACGAAAAAGAATGAAAGAGAGAATAAGAGAAAGAGAAAATAGAAAGAGAAAATGAGAATTATAAGAATAATGAGAGTAATAAGAGTAATAATAATATTAATAATAGGTATAATACAATTTTCAGCAACTAATGACATTTTCTGTATTGACATATGGCCCGGCCCAAAGATGCAGCTTAACGCCATGAATTTTAATAATAATAATAAAAGAGATGAAGTAGATGTTGATCGATTGAAATTCTGATTCTATTAAATTAGGCTACCCGCTGATATATTTGTTATAATACCAAAATTATTATGGTTAAAAATTTCCTCTTTAGTTAAAGAACATGGTAATCCATATCGATTTTTATTTTAAAAAAAAATGTTAACCTAACCTGACTTTATAGATTCACGGATAAGGAATCCTCAAATTTTTTGGCAAGATGAATTAAAAAAAAAATCAAATTTTATTCTGTATATTGAATTATGCAAATTGATATTGCAATATATAATTTTATTGACATAGAAGACTTTAAAAACACGCAGATATACAAAAATGTTAATAGTAAATATCATGTAGCAGAGTGAACTAAATGGTAAAAAATCTACCCATACTATTCGACCAAAAGCAGAAGACCAATAATTATAAATTTTTATCAATATGGTGTACAGATCTTATATGAAATGACAATAAAATGTATTAACTTAACTTACCTATCAGTCCAGTTTCAAGTGATGGAATGATAAAAGCATTCAGCAGCATCCCTTTTATAGTCTTGGTAGCTTGGTGGTTGAAACTGCAGCAGCGATTATTGAAGCAGATGAAGAAGATTTGTTCTTGGCCAACACGAAGAAATATCAATCTTAGTTGTAATATTGTAATTATTCCAACAGCGATCAATATTGCGTTTTACTTTGCACGTGCATACTAACCACGTGTGTGGGACATTATAGGCCTAATTCAAATTATCTCCAATACAATATCAATCATTTTTGTCGAGTGATGCGTTTTGCAGCTTCAGTTCTCACACCACAATCCCAGCTGCAGGAAATTGTCCATTAAAATTTGTACATTTGCTCCTGAACAATTTGCTGAATTCTTCATTTCTTAATATAATTTTGAAATTAATACTTCTGTTATAAATAATAATGGCTCAGCTGGTCAACTATTGATAACACGTGTAACAAT
Source organism: Conomelus anceps (assembly GCA_948455865.1). Lineage (NCBI taxonomy): Eukaryota > Metazoa > Arthropoda > Insecta > Hemiptera > Delphacidae > Conomelus > Conomelus anceps. The sequence continues at coordinate 147,000,360 of OX418216.1, forward strand.
GGCATGACCATTTTATAGGCTAAAATTGTGCACATTTCTAATTGTGCTATATTAAAATAATTATCGATAATGCAACACTGGGCAGCTGGCTATCAAACTACTAGATTGCACTGTATTCGCTAATTAAAATAATTATGAATGAGGTCTTGCTTCTCACAATACCTCCTCTAGCTTTAAAACTCTGGAACGGGAGTCAGCGAAGCTCATGGACTTGAAAATGAGAAAACATCATTTGAAAAGAGTCTGTGAAGACTTATTACCATATTCACTAATTATTAAATTTTGAATTTATTTAACTTTTGAATCGCTCTTACTTAAAAATGGGAAGGGGTACAAAAATTTTTTTTGGTGGTACAAAATGGTACAAAATTATTGCAATATTTTGGTATAGGTTTTATCGCTATTTGTGCAAGTCGGGGTCCAGACCCCGACTTTTGAATCGCTTGTATCCCAAAATGGGGGAGGGTACAAAATTTTCTTTTGGTGGTACAAAATGGTACAAAATTATAAGATATTGATGGTGTTACTTTTCTTGAAATTTGAGCAAGTCGGGGTCAGCCATAAACCTGTACCCCGACTTTTGAATCGCTCTTACTTAAAAATGGGAAGGGGTACAAAATTTTTTTTTGGTGGTACAAAATGGTACAAAATTATTGCAATATTTTGGTATAGGTTTTATTGCTATTTGTGCAAGTCGGGGTCCAGACCCCGACTTTTGAATCGCTTGTATCCCGAAATGGGGGAGGGTACAAAATTTTCTTTTGGTGGTACAAAATGGTACAAAATTATAAGATATTGATGGTGTTACTTTTCTTGAAATTTGAGCAAGTCGGGGTCAGCCATAAACCTGTACCCCGACTTTTGAATCGCTCTTACCTAAAAATGGGAAGGGGTACAAAATTAGTTCTTGGTGGTACAAAATGGTACAAAATTAGTACAAAATTATGACATGGTTCATTTTCAAATTTGGAAAAGTCGGGGTACAAGTTTATGTTGCTTTATAGAAGGTTGAAATTTTAAATGTAACTTAGTGGGAGGTGGCGAGTAATAAAATCAAGGAGAATTTTTTATGAGATCGCAGCAACGCGCTTCGGGTCAGCTAGTATATATTGTTCGTTAGATTATACTTGTATTTATAATTTTCATTTTTATTAAAAATGTACCTTTTTATCCAATTTGAGTAAATAGAATAAAATACTAAAGGATCGCCAAGTTTCGCAGTTTTATTGCCAATAGATTTAGCCTTTCGGAAATTCTTATCTTTATATCTGTAATAAAAGTTTTCCTGGCCTTAGCTTTAGATTTTTACGGTATAAACCTCTTTATCTAGTTTCAGCGCAATGGAAATAAATAGGTTTTTGATCTATATTAGTTTATAAAGTATTATAATAATATACAGATAGGTACAGTATTAGTTTTATAACATAGAATGAACTACAAGGTTTATAGTTCTTATTTTGATTTCATTCTATACCTCTGAATAAGAAGCCTCAAAAATAATTTTAAAACTATTTCCAACAGTAGCCTAATTATTCTACAACTATTGAAAATAATATTAATAAAGATAATATTATTGAAGATTATGTTATTAAAGGTGCTGTACATCTTTGATAGTTCAAACTTAGCTTTGAGAATAGTTCCTCAGCAGTTCTAAAGTATTGATGAAATACTGTAGTTACTGTAGTAACTACAAGTGTAGTAACGTCCGGTGGTTCGGAACCCACCTAAAACTGAAGGTCCAACTCATCAATCACCATCATCCAACTCATTACCCACGCACAGGTCTCAGACCTATGTGGGCTTCATCCTCAGAAAAAAAAGGAAAAAATCTTATTTATTTCAAAGGTATTCAATTTTAAAAGAATTTTTCAAATAGTTCAAATCCACTCACCAAAACGTGGAACAGAAAATTGAATGAAGCCAAGCTGTCGTTTTTTTTATTACGTACCTGGAACAGAGAAATAAGATAGAAATATGTTATGTAATTGAAATTAAGCTCAGGAAGAAGTATTAGTTATCCAATAACAATTTTTATCTACGACCATGTCATAATGTATACATTACAGTTTCACAATTGATGCCAAAACAGCTGTCTTTTCGAAATGCTTTTTGAAACCCGTTGCATAATGAGCTCATTATAGTACAGGTTCTACATTATAACACGGGTTCTGGACCAATCAGAAGCATTTTTGATGGAATCAATATCGTAATTCAATATTGTGAAACTATCAGCTGATTTGATCAAACTGCTAACCTAACAATCTACTATAACTTCTTGTATTTGAGATGAGAGGTTAGGTATCTCTGACAGTCACAGGTAAAATGAAATTGTTTTAATTAAATGTATACTAGTGGTCGTAGATAAAATAGTGTATGCAACGATTTTATTTGGCCAGTAAAGCACTCGTGAGATATTTATAACACTCGCATTCGGTCGTGTTATAACTTACATCTAACTCGTGCTTTAATAAGGGTAAAAATAAAATCGTTGCATAAACTACTATATTACTGTTCCAAGAGAAAAGTATGCTCAAATAAATCAGGAAATGAGGTAAGAAGAGGGTAGAGTTTGATTAAAAGGAAGGTATAGAGGTATAATAATTGAGGAATGAGTAGTTGAAGGAGAAGAAAATGAGAAAAACGAGGTGAAGAAGGTACAAAAAGGTAAGAAAAAAAAGGAAGGAGAGGTAGAAGGATAAATGAGAGAAATGAAGGAAGAGAAGAAGGAAAAAAGAAGAAGAAGGAGGAGAAGAGGAAGGGGAAGGAGGAGAAGAAGGAGGTTAATAAAACAACAGCATGTAATTGTAAGATGAACGATGTTTTAAAAAAAATATTAGGGGACACCCGGGTTTGAACCGGGGACCTCTCGATCTGCAGTCGAATGCTCTACCACTGAGCTATATCCCCTTCATAAATATTTACCTTTATCAGCTGTATGTAACCATTAACATCAGCTATTTTCATTCTGTGTTACAAAAGTCAAGGACAATAGTAACTATTGTTAGTCTATTATTGATAACAACGACTGTTGTTATGATTAACAGAAAAATGATTTTTTTTCTGAGGATGAAGCCCACCTAGGTCTGAGACGTACGATATTCAATTCCACATTTTTTATTCGCGGGATATTATCTTGAAGAATATTCAAATAAATCCTATGATACTTCAGAGTTGTGATTACACCACTCATTCTGCTCAATGTTCAATAATTGAGATTCGCTTGAAACGATTAGAAACAATTAATCGATTGTTGTGAATATATTTTTTTTTTCTGAGGATGAAGCCCACATAGGTCTGAGACCTGTGCGTGGGTAATGAGTTGGATGATGGTGATTGATGAGTTGGACTTACAGTTTTAGGTGGGTTCTAAACCACCGGGAAGTGATTTTACAGCAGAGAACAGTGTCTTTTTTGCTGGCTAATCTAATCGGTCACCGTTACAAACAAGACCTACAAGAACGCAGCTTAGCTTATCTCTATCTGATTGAACAGATACCTGCTACGCCTCGCGGCTATCACTTCCCAATGATTGTTATCATTGTTGTGTTGTTGGGTTAACACATTATTATGTTAATTGTTGTTATCAATAGTACTTCAATGAGCATTAGACCTCACTCGCAGCTCACTCAAAGAGATGGAGAGTATTTTTTGAAAAAACGTATACATACATCGCCCGGCCTAGGAATAAGAATCTCATATACGAAATTTCATGACAATAGATCTAGGCATTTGACGTACCGGTAATCGTGTAACATAGAACATACAGTAGAGCCTCGATTATCCGTCACTCTTTAACCGTCAAATTCTGTTATCCGTCATCGTAATGTAGGAATGTCAAGATTTACTAGCATATTACAGACCTATTTGAGTAGTAAGCTACTCTGATTGTAACATTTTTCTGATGACATAAATATGTAAATAAAAAATGAATTATCCGTCTTATTTTCGCAACTTCTTTCAAACCATTTCAAATCTAGAGACTGTACTGTACATGTTTATATAAAGGCATTTTCATTATCCGTCTGCAGTTAGGGCTCCGGTCCCAGAGGTGACGGTCTTTTTTTAGTAGGTTCCACTGTACATACATTTTTGTACATTCAGACAGACGAAATGGCAAGCGGTCGAGTTGAAATTAAACCTCACTGTTTGGTCAATCATCACTAAAAAATTACTATTTTGACTTATTCCAAATGCCATTTTCCTACCACCTACTTATAAAGTCACTTTGCTTTGCTAATATTCTCTACAAATTGTCTGCGAATCTTGTTCCTAACATTCGAATAACTGCTCATTTTATCAGAGGATGAAGCTCAAATAGGTCTGAGACCTGTGCGTGAGTAATGAATTGGATGATGTTGATTGATGAGTTGGACCTTCAGTTCTAGGTGGGTCCCGAACCACTGGGAAGTGGTTTTACAGCAGAGAAAAGAGTCTTTTTTCTGGGCCAATCCAATTGGTCACCCTTACAAAGAGCGCCCTGGATTCAAGTACAGTACCCGCTATTCCCTACATTCCCTATGTGCAGCATTGCCAAATCATGCAATCGCTCTAAACCACATGAAAGCTCCATTCCTCTCTACATAGGAATGCAGGAGAACAGTTTGTCCTCAAAGAACACCGATTCCTTTTCAAGCTAAAATACGCTTGATTAGAAGCTGTCCACTAAACAAACATTGGCTTTGATAAGATGGTTGTGAATTAGTGTGAGAGAGAAAAAGTGAGAGAGAGTGTGTATGTGAGAGAAAGAGAGAGTTTATGTGGGAGAAAGAGAGATTAAATGTGAGAGAAAGAAAGTGTATGTGAGAGAAAGAGAAAGATTGAGTGAGTACGAGAGAAAGTGAGCGTGAGTATGAGAGAGTGAATAAGTGAGACAAAGGCGTCATGAGGAAGAGGATAACGAGCAGTACTTTGATGTTTACCTGGCTTAGAATATTTTAAGACCAACTTTCAGAAAATGAACATAAAAACAAGAATGAGCCAACCACGTATATCTCTATAATCGTCATTTTTCCTCTTCTCTTCCTCTTCATCCTCTTCCTCTTCTTCTTATCATCTTTTCTTTTTCTGTTATCTTTCTTCTTCTTCTTCACTCTCTTTTTCTTCTCCGCCCTGTTTCTTCTTGTCTTTTTTCCTAACTTATTCTGCTTTTTCTCTGTCTTCTTCTTCTTCTCCCACTTTTTTTCTCTTCTTCTTCTTTTTGCTCTGCCTCCTTCTTTTTCTCCAACTTCTTCTTCTTCTTCTTTTTCTCCAGCTTCTTCTTCTTTTCTCAGACTTCTTCTTTTTCTCTTCTTCTTCTTAATCTTTTTTCTGCTGCTTCTTCTTCTTTTTCCTATTTCTTGTTCTTTTTCTCCAGCTTCTTCTTCTCCTTTTCTCTAGCTTCTTATTCTTCTTTTTCTCCAGCTTTTTCTTCTTTTTCTCCGTCTTCTTCTTCTTTTTCTCCGTCTTCATCTTCTTCTTGTTCCTATTTCTTCGTCTTTTTCTCCCTCTTTTTCTTCTTCTTCTCCTTCTTTTCCCTCTTCTTCTTCTTCTCCTTCGTCCTGCTTCTTTACTCCTAACTCTTTTGCTGATGTATTTTTTCTCCCTCTTCTACTTCTTTTTCTTCTTCTTGTTCTCCTCTTCCTCCATTTCCTATTCTACTTCGTCCTTCTCATCTTCTCTTTTGCATCTTCCAACCCATATGTAAACCATAGTGGCCTGTTGAGAAGCTTATCATATTCTTCTCTATCTTCCCCTCCGTGTTTTTGTTCTTCTCCACCCTCTACCTTCTCCTGCCTATTATTCTCCTTCTTCTTTTACTCTACTTCTTTTCCTTCTTTCTTCCCTATATTTCTTGTTGTTACCCATGTGTATTTACGTAAACTTTAGTGTTATGTTGAGAAGCATGTCATATTCTTCTCTGTCAGTCCCTTCCTGTTTTCTATTTTTCCTTCATCTACCTTCTTCTATCTAGTACTCTCCTCCATCTCTTCTTTTTTGCTTCTTCAATTTTCTCATTTTCTCATTTCTCTTTTTCATTTTCTTCTTATCTTATATTTCCCCTTCTTGTTCTATTAATATTTCGTCATAGATTTGCCGGATTAAAGCAAAGTATATTAAAAGTAGGTGAAAATGGGATTCAGAACAAGTAATTTAGAACAGTAGTAATTTCGTCATGATGCACAATCAGCTATGGTAGCAAAATAATTGATAATGATTCCTTTTTAGGTTCTAGATTTTTCGATACTCCATTCAATTGTACTGTATTGGTTTAATCAGTCAACATTATACAATTGTAAACGAATAAACAATAGTCATGTTAGCAGATAATGTTATCATCAAAGGGGATATAGCTCAGTGGTAGAGCATTCGACTGCAGATCGAGAGGTCCCCGGTTCAAACCCGGGTGTCCCCTGATTTTTTTTGTTCCTGAATAAAAAAAGAAAATACAGATCGTACTATCGACTGTGCAGGAAAAACTAAAAAATGTTTTCCATGTTTAAATTTGGATTTTTCAGCTCATAAAGTCTGTAAGAGTCAATAATAAAAAAAAAATCAACTAAAACAAGTGATTATGGAGAATTATTTTACGTAAAAATTATAAGAATTAAAAAGTGATAGGCTAATCGAATTTTGAGGTTGGAGAAACTTCAAGGCAATGTTCATTTACAATTTTAAATCATGTCTTACATGGAGAATAGCGTCCAAAATGAATATGGAAAATGAAGAGTATTTTTCTTGTTTTTCTAAAAGTTATTAAATGCATCTCAATATCTATTTCAACAACAATTTGTTTCGTTCATTTTTAGCAATTGATTCTTCAAACACAATGAAGAAGACGAAGGAATATAGAAGGAAGAAGAAAAGAAGAGAAAGAAGACGGGGAAAAAAGGGTAAGAAGAAGAAGAAGAAGAAGAAGAAGACGGAGGAAAATAATAAGAAGACGGGAAAAGATGAAGGAGAAAACGGAGAAAGAATAAGAAGAAGGAGAAAAATAAGAAGAAGAAGAAGAAGAAGACGGAGAAGGAAAAAGTAGACGGAGAAAGGAGAAGAAGACGACGGAGAAAAAATAATAGAAATAATAATAATAAGAAAAAATGGAAATGAAGAAGAGGAAGAAAAAATAAATAGAAGGAAAACAAGAAGAAGACGGAGAAATACAGATGACGGAGAAAAATTAGCAGCAGGAGAGTTAGGAAAAAAGACAAGAAGGGAGAAGGAGAAGAGGAAGAAGAAGAAAAGAGGAGGAGGAGGAGGAGGAGGAGGAGGAGGAGGAGGAGGAGAAGGAGGAGGAGGAGGATGAGCAGGAGAAGGAGGAGCAGGAGGAGGAGGAAGAGGAGGAGGGGAGGAGGAGGAGAAGGAGGAGGAGCAGGAGGAGGAAGAGGAAGAAGAAGAAGAAGAAGAAGAAGAAGAAGAAGAAGAAGAAGAAGAAGAAGAAGAAGAAATATCATACTGTTTTCAGTGGAACTAGCGTCATTAGAGAATGGGAAGATACAGATCAGTTGTCACAGAAAATAAAACAGATTTGAGATGTTAATATGAGAGTAGATGAGCGAATGAGTGTGTAAGAGAGGAAGAAGAAGGGAATAAAAGGGAGTTGATGATGATGATGATGATGATAGAAAGTATGGAAAGAGACGTCGAAATCCAGCTCTTGTTGAAAATGAAACGTGATTCTGATGAGTTCACGCAGGGAAATTCTCTGGATGTGACAGGACAGGGATTGTCAGTCTTTTGCTATTATTACGAGGCGGAGAGATCATGTTGACACAAAATAATATAAATACTACTCTATTGAAATGACTATTTCAACTATAAAAACCGTACATTGAGTTTCAGAAGGCTCTCAGTAGGTAATAATGGATACAGCTGGGACAACCTTGACCTTTGACCTTTGACCTTTGACCCCTGCAACCCCCCTCCTCACCACCCCTCTCCTAAGTCGGTTATTTTTGGCGTAGTCACTCCCCTCTCCTAAGTCGGCCATTAATGATCCCCCCCCCTCCTAGGTTATTTTGGGGACCCCCCACAAGGAACCAATCAGAGAGCAGTATTTCCCCAACCCCTCTATTTATAGAATATCCCCCTCTAAAGTCGATCTTCTTCTTCTTCTTCTTCTTCCACTAAGTCTCTCACTCTCTCTCTCTCTTGCACTTAGTCTCTCACTCCCTCTCTCTCTCTCTCTCTCTCTCTCTCTCTCTTCCATTCAGTCTCAAATAGAATAAAACATATTGCAGCTATAACAGGAAATACATTGCCTACAACCGTTAAATCCGTTCTCTGTCCAATCTTATAATTAATTGTTTTATTTTTTGCCATGTAATGTATGATATCAACTAATAACACCAATGAAACACAAAATGGAAAAATAGATGAAATAGAAACCACTTGATCTGATTACAATTACTTGTATTTCAAGACAATTAACTCACCTGCAAGATAAGATTTGCACTTCACTCATCTATGCTGTGCAAGGTTGATGTAGCATCTCCGGTTTTAACTTTATAAATCAAATTGTAATACGAACTATTGTGTGCAATAGTTTGTAAATAAATCTATATGTTATACAGATAAAAATCAGACCTAATCCACTACTTGCTTTCCAAGCAACAGCTAGTCCATAGGAGTTTGTGCTCAATTATATACTAAAATAAGTAATTAATTGATTATATATGATTAACTCACTTTCCAAGTGACGGTAAGGTGCCGTATGAGTTTACACTCGCTTTTTTTAACGTGGTGTCCCCAGTAGGCATAGTCCACGATGTTAATGTTAATTGGATCTGTCCTTTCCATAACAATGTCTGCGACTTTTTCCTTCACATTACAAAATCTCAACACATACTTATGTTTTTCAAATTCATCCAAATTTGTAAAATTTATTACACTTAGAAAACGTTTAGGTAGGAAAACTTCAAACACATTGCATTCACAATTGTCAATTTCAAACGTACAAATAATAACTCTTTTTTTCCATACCTCATCTGCACCAGCCTCATACTCATAATGGGTTAGGTGTGATCCTCCACCAGGTGTTGTATAGGAACAATGCAATAATGTTCCTTTTGAAACTTTGTTATAGTTGATGACAATATAATTTGCATAATACATTGCAGAAAATATCTACTTTGGTGGTGGAGGACTGTTGTCATCATTGTTGTTGTCAGTGTCCATGGTATGATTGATGCATGATCGCTTTGGTGATGGAGGACTGTTGTCATCATTGTTGTCAGTGTCCATAGTATGATTGATGTGTGCTCGCTTTGGTGGTGGAGGACTGTTGTCATCATTGTTGTTGTTGCTGCTGTTGCCGCCATCATTGCTTGCCTCTTCCATGTTGCAAATCATCTGCTCTGCTGGTATATCTTTATGGCCAAAGGCTAGAGTGCTGACCCCATCAGCCATGATGAACCTCTTCTCGTCAGCCTTGCTCAGAGCCTTCTTCTTTTGCACCATTGTCATCAGCTGATGTTTCCTTGTGCTGAACATTACTTGCTCCCTGTAGATATCTTCATCTCCGTAGAGGCAGTCGAGGTAGTCCTGGAAGCCAATATACCATTTAGCATCAGGATGGTTCTTGGGCAGCTCCTGACCAAGTACAGGCCTTCTCACTCCTTTAGCCTTCTTGATCAGGCCGCTCTGCAGCTGGCTCTCATCTGTATTATAGCATCTGCATGCATACAGCTTTGAGCGCAGGCCTACATACTCATGAGGGGCTCTTGATGCATACTCATCTTTAAACTTGCCAAGAACCATTTTGTTAGTCTCTGAGTAGCATGGATGATCCGTAGGATACTCAGATGTGTCAAATATTGCTCTCAGATCCTTGATGTTGTTGATATCCTCATACATGTCCTCTGTTTCCACTAGATAAAAGAGGCTGTCGGTATCTTGATACAGTAGCTTGAGGCAGTCATTATATATAGGCTTCATCACATTGTAGTGGAACTCATACATCAGGGTCTTGCTGATGTCAAGCACAGACAGTCCCACGTAGATTGGTTTGTCCAGTGTCACTTTTTCTTGATGAAGGGTTACTGCACAGATGTTATGTCCAAATATGATCCGGTCTTTGAAAGATGGGCGAGCCACAAGTTTCTTCAGCCGCTTCTCACAGTTCACTAGCTCCATATTCATCCTCTTCTTAACATTCTCCATTGTCTTGCCAAAGACAGCATTGTTCATCAGCTTAAAAAAGCTTTTCTCAAACTTATTTTTTGATTGCTGCCTCAGCGACGTGTTTAGCATGATGTAGGGAGCAAGGAATTCTTCCTGTTCAAACTGTACTCCTCTATGTACCTTGGTTATTTGTAATCCATGTTGAACAGCTTGTTTGAGCAGGCGGTAATGGCCAATGTAGCGTTGACGATTGTTCAATGTTGTCATGAGGCGAGCATAACGTGATTTCTGAGTTTTCTGGTTCTCTGGCAGGAATGGAAAATCGTTGTGTGCATCGTGCAGCTCTGCAGGGTACTCAACATCAACCTCAAGGATATACCCAAGCTTCTGCCTATCTTCCAATCTTGTAATGTCCCTGATCACTGCTTCCAGTTCCTTCCTATTCATCCACTGGAATCTCCGGCATGGAAGTGGATTGCACATTGCCCATCCATACAAGTTGTTGGCGTCTGTGTAGAGGAGGTAGGATGTTGGTTTCTCTGGGTCCATGGGTGCTCCGGTGTACTTGTTGTTGGCGATGGCGTGGCGGTGAATGCAGGTTGTGATGCCTCCTCGGATGCCTATCTCAATGAGCATGTGCATATCATAGTCTGTCAACAGCTCCAGCTCAACCCCTGTATACTTGAGCATGACATCAAAAGAGAAGCCGGGTGATGTAAAGTAGTGTGCACAGTCCAGGTCATAGTTCTTCATACATACATCTCTAAAGCTCTCAAAAACATCAGCTAGCAGAAGTACATCTGTTTTCAGGTAAAGGTCACTGTACTCACCCAAAGTTCTGCAGCCAAACTGTTGCCAGACATGCTGAGCATGTGCATAGTCTGCATCACTTATTCCACAATCTCTCAGCTTACTGTAAAATGCTTCTTTTGGAGGAAGTTCTGTCTCTTCAAGTTTCTCCCATGAATCACAGTACTCGTAGGGGAACACACCTTTCCGGGAAACAAGTTTGAGTTGATTCCCAAATTTTTTGGCAGTGTGCATCAGTACATTGGGGAGATCCTGGGCATTTTCAGCTGTCTTAACTAGGTTTGTCACTAGGTTGTCCAAACTGTCTGGTGTAAAACGAAAGGTATCAAGGAATCTTAAATGAAGCCATTTAGAAATTTGTTTTGTAAAGGATATATACTTTTCTGATGAACTTGGAATAACAGATATTTGTCCTTTATCAGATCCAAGATGGGGAATTATAAGGTGGGTATCATAGTTTGATGAATTATGCAGGAACACAGGAATGTAGGTTTGGCGACGTCTTTGGAGGTTGCATGTGTTGCATAATGCATTTCTGTAGAATCCAGTCATATGGCAATGATCTTGAACCTTGTCATCTATGAATTCTTTGTTGCAGGCTTCACAGTGTGTGGCAGCTTCATGTCTTGCCTTTTGCTGGTCAGTGAGTGGTAGGATTTTGATGTTTAGAGCATCAATAGCATTGGCAATATCTCTTGCATACTTTGTGAGTGTCTTCATGAAGTTTTCTGATGCATCTGGTCCTCGGTAGATGATAGGCTCCTGCGGTATTTTTTTGTTCAGGGTGAGCCATGAGGGGAATTGTTGTACATCCCTCACAAAGTAAAGGCAGTAACTCATTGCACGATGGTGTTGGATCACCCTTGTTGCCTTTCCATGCCATTGCCCAGATGCTTCTCCCACTTCCTCAGGAGCAGGTTTCTCCAACAAGCACTCAAAGTCAGCATAGACTACCAATGGTAACCTAAACTTCCTCAGATGCTTCTCAAACTTCATAGTTGGAGCACTTCCATCTTCCTTGAGTTGTGGCATGATGATTCTTGTTGTCTTGTTTGTGGCACAGTACTCCTCATGCTCCTCCATCCTGCGTTCACCTTCTCTGCTGAGGGTGTAGTGGGTAAAGCATCGTCGACAGATGAGTATACGATTCCGACGTTTTGTTAGCTGTGCTCTCAGAAGCTTCTCAAAGTCCTTGATCCAGCAGTAGTGGCTGTTAACTTCCATATCATTGTCATCAGTGTCCTCCACTTGTCTTTTATATATGTCATCATCAATCTCAAAATCTACTTCATCATTGTTGGCTTTGGTATCCTCTGCATTGACTTTTGTATCCTCCATAGTGGTTTCATCCTTCTCCTCATGGTTCACACTTTCACAGAGTAGAAGGAGATCAAAATGATTCTCCTTAACTTCCTTGCCAACACATCTTGGGTAGATGTTGTTGGCAGCATCAACACCATAGACATTGACTGATACTTGAGGATTGTTTTTCTCAAAGTGATCAATCTGACTGATGGTAGTTGGGAAGGTGATTCCAGAGAAATTATACTTATTCCTCAGCTGGTGGTACCAGTCATTGACTCGTTCTGGATGTTCACCTCCAACATGCTTGGCAAGGATTGCCCACATGAAACATCTTTGGTCATCATTCTTTGGGTTGATGACAGCCTTCCTTGCCGCCAGCTTGGATGGTAGCTTGATGTATGATGATCCTCTCAGTGGCACATGTCTGCTAATCCGGATGAGTAAGCCATCAATGATGAGGAGGGTCCATCCACTCGAGCTGCCCTGAAACTTAGCTTCCTCCTGCAACATCTTCTGGCATGCTGTCTCAACCTGGTGGGGGATGGTACTGGTTTCAAACACTTCGTAGTTGGGGGTCTTGAAGGCTATGTCTTGGACCTCATTCTTCTCCTTATTCTGTTCATCCAGGCTGCTTTTTTGATAGGTTGCCTCTAGAACAAGGTTGAACTTTATGGGACCATGCTGTTCAACTTCTGCTTCAATGGCTTTGATGATCTTCTCCTCCTGGCTGCTTAGGAAGGAGTGGAAATCCTTGACCGGCTCATCCATACAGCTGTTGTTCAAGAATAGAGTTCTCAGGTTGCTATTGAAGGTATCCTCCAATACAAAAAACTCTCCCTGTGAGCCCTTGGTCTTCTGACAGCGGCTGGTCTTATTCATTTTGATTATCTGAAACACAAAATATAATCCTGTGATTTATGTAAAATGTCTGGGAGTAGTTCTCGCAGTTCTCTCTTAGTAGTCTCCCTCAGGTGTTTCCTCAATGAAGGTTGACGCACGAATGAAGGCTGCTTGCTGTTAGAATCACGTAACATATTGTACATATTGGTCATCCAATTGCGTAATCATATGCAACCACTCCTGGCAATTTGCTAATATCTTTTGCTCAGAGCCCCGGCATTGTTCATCAACCTTGAACATGTTTGAACCTGTTTGTTAAGAACCAAATGATGATCGGTTGTGTGTGTGTGTGTGTGTGTGTGTGTGTTAGATCTGCATAAATTTTACGCATACAGCATTCTCAAGCCGTGTCACGTCTTCAGGAGTGGGGGTAATTGCCTGGCAGCCTGCCATTGCTTCTACCAGTCAGTTGCCTTTGTCATTCAGGTGTTTTTGCATATTTTTCAGTATTTACCCCATATACCACTGTGTGCGTAAATTTCATGAATGTCTACCAATAACACCATATAAATAATATAGTCTACCATTCTAGGGATAAAGTTCAATGACCTATTCAAAGGATATAAATTATTGCTCTCCATGCATTGCAAGCACAGGCAATAGGACCATTACAAACAAGGAAATAAAATTTCACTAAAAATAAAAATAAAATTTAAGTCAATCCAATTTTGGAATGTTTTCATGTTCTTTATTCTTTGAACTCATGCAGTTTTCTTGTTCACACATATTGTACAGTCTTAGACTGACGTCAGGTGAATTTCCATGCATGCTTCAGTAAACTCAGAATTTTGGAAAGTTTGAGCATGTGATAATTATGGATTTTGATAACCTTGTGACCAGACCGAGACTTGACAAAGGTCAATGACATGACAGAAGAATAAAAAATCTGAATAAGATTTTAACTTCATGTAAAAAGCTTCTTGTAATAAGATAAATAATATAAAATATCAAAACAAAATAATATAAAGAAGTAATCCTGATCAGTGATATTCAAGTTATATTTCAGTGTAATAAACAAGCTAAGTATGTAGGCCTACATCAGGGTAAGATACAGATAATTTACATTAGTTTTATGCTCATGAGTATTAAGTATGCTGTCTTTTATTAAGTATTATTCAGTAGTATAGGGTAGTGCACTACAAATAGTTTAAATTGAGCAAATAGAATATCTTATAGATAAATAATGTATCTTTTCTTTTATAATGTATTGGATTCTTTCCAATACCTACAAGAACGAGCTCAGCTAAGGGGTCGATGTGTGGAATGACTGAACATTCTTAATTTGTTTAATTTGCTATCTTCCAATACCGTAGCAGTACCCTGAAAGTGCTTTGTGCGAATTGTCCCTTGAAAACAGTTTCAGCCGATTTATGTTTGAAATTTCGGTACAGTAATATTTATTGATTGATAACATTCAGTCTCTCTCTTGAAACCCGTCGTGAAGCACGGGTGACCTTCAAGTTTTAAAACCATGTGGCCTCTATCGTTGTGCATTGCTCCATTATGGTAGGCTGAGAATGTTGTCCACATAAATATTGTACGCGTGATCAGATGATTGAAATAAAATAGAATTCAACCAAATCTATCACTACAGTTGGCCGGCCATGCAGCTGGCTTCATCAGATCACTTCTCACTATTATTAGCAGTCCAGATGTCAGATAATGAAAGTTGTTATCCCTAATCGCAAAAAAATTGTCAGCTGTTAATCGAAGGATGGTTTTCTCCTTCTTCGAGTTATCGGGGAGATGAGACTCTGTGCAATCAATTTTTGGTATCATGAACCTCATATATTCCAAATTTCGTCGAATTCGTTCGAGCCGTTTTTTGAGACCCATTGGACATACATAGGCATATAGGCACATAAATAAATAAATACATACATACAGAAATTACTCACTTAATATAATAGGATTTTGATGGCCGGTTCCACCAATCTCGGTCAAATATATCGAAGCCATGGTCAAATTGACTGTGCACCATATATGAATGACCATTCAAACATATAGCCAGCCGTTCCACCAACCGCGGTATCGATCAAAATTCCATCAGTCAAATTTGAACATGATCATTTCTTAAAGCTAACCTTTTCCAAAGTTGGCTACCATGATAGCTGACTTCCTATTGGCTACATCCGATTTTGGCATATAAAAAATTATTTAATTCATTTGGCACCAAATTCAAATCATGTCTCAGCAGAAGTTTGCTTGCTTTGGCCATGAAAAATTATAAATTATTTTTTAATTGTAGATTTTATCAATATAATTTTATATAAATCTTATATATTACTGTTTTATATAATACTGTTCCAAGTAGGTACAGTATAACCACAGTAAGAAGAAGAAACAGAAGAAGAAGAAGAAGAAGAAGGAGTAGAAGTAGAAATAGAAGTAGGAGTAGAAGTAGTAGGAGAAAAGGAGTAGAAGGAGAAGTAGAAGAAGAAGAAGTAGGAGAAGTAGAAGAAGAAGAAGAAGAAGTAGAAGAAGAAGTAGGAGAAGTAGAAGAAGAGAGAAGGTGGAGAAGTAGGAGAAGTACAAGGAGTAGAAGGAGTAGAAGGAGTAGGAGAAGTAGAAGTAGGAGAAGAAGAAGAAGAAGTAGGAGAAGTAGAAGAAGAAGAAGTAGGAGAAGAAGAAGTAGAAGAGGAAGAAGAAGAAGAAGAAGAAGAAGAAGAAGAAGTGGAAGATGAATTAGAAGAGCAATACTGTGAGAGGAACGGTTCTCGCTCTCGCTCTCGCTCAGGCTCGAAGCTAAACGCCTACCCTCTCTTTCTTTCGCACGTGCGCTGTTAAGAATAAATCTTGCAGATTTTTTATGTCACTCATTAAGCTGAGGAATAATATCATGCTATCACTCTTTCACATACTCTCTTCGTCTCCTTTCGCACGTGCTTGAAAGAGTCGTTATTTCTATTTTCTACAATACCTCCTACTGTTTATTGAGCAAAATCTGGATAGGGTTGCACCTGCTCGCAATGCGTTGATATTTCTATATCCGCACTAACCTCCTACTGCCTTTTGCATTGAAGAAGAAGAAGGAGAAGAAAGTGGAGGATAAGAAGAAGAAGAAGAAGAAGAAGAAGAACTATTTCTGTGGAGTATATTAATCTGTGGTATAATTATAACACATTAGGTTTTATGCTGAAAGTAAGGAGTAAAAATAAAAATCATCCAAAGTATTACTGTACAGTAGTTTTTGGGTTAAAATTTCTCAACAGTATGAAATTAAAGCTTTTTTTTTGCATTATTACATAGTTTTTGGTAATATGTTGGAATTCACTGTACTCTATGTAGCCGTGTATTTCAAATGCACATAGGAAAATAGTTTAGATTCGCTGTTTTATATGGGAATTTTTTCAATGTTTCCACATATTTATACTGTTTTATTTCTAAAAACCTCACTGCTCAATGCTGGAAACTACTTTCATTCGATTTTTGCAAGAACCCTGTTTTGAATACTTTCCAATCCATACAGATTTGATCATTGAAATTAAATTTTCTCATCTCCTGACATAAATTTCTAATCAAGCCCGTTCAACCTCGAAGAAAGTTTCATGATTTTAGAATTAATTCACTCCTCCATATGAAGTTGAGAATCTGTTGAGAATATATCTCTTGAATCGCGATCTTTTGATTTATTGATATAATTTGTTATTTCATAACTATTAGCCTAATATGTTTCTGTATCGAATAACTTTTTTGCGTATCATGTATCTGATGAAAAATAAAATTTAATTATTTGTATGAAATAGTTTCAATATCTGAAAAACATTGCTGGAGTAATTATTTATGCATACTAATAGAAAATAACAACAGAACAAACCTAATACACTACTCAAATACAACTAACTTAAAAACGGTAACACTCTCTTATTGAATTTTAAACTCTTTTTATATATCTCAAACCTAATTAGATCCAATAGTATCCTAATAACATAACCTACTAATTACGAGCTACAAGGAACTGATCTACAATCTGACCCTGTTCAAATAATTTGATTGCCCGTTTGACAGCCAGCAAATCTGACCATTGGTTTGACCGTGGTTGAACGTAACCAGTGTTGGTGGAACAAGCTTTTGCTTATTTGACCATTGGAGAGTGTTTGACCACGTTCAAATGTCTTGACCGAGGTTGGTGGAACCGGGCATGAAAATATTAATGTTGATTGGGTCAAAAATTCAAAATAAACTTCTCTTATGGACATTTTACATTACAGAAATTTGCAGCTGATAACAGATGCAGCGTCTCAGCAGTGCAAAAAAAATGTTTCAAGCCATGAAGGGTCCAAGCAATTTATATGGAAAACTGATTTGAATGTACTGTATCAATCTTTAATAGGATACAGCTGACTGCAACCAAGCTAAAATCGTTCATGTGTTATCATTATCTGCCTGATGCTTGGCTGGTATGAATTAAAACGGCTGAGATGAAAGACTAATTATAAATACCCACTGATATCTATTACTTGAAAACTTACTATGAGCGCAAACCTCAAATCAGTCATTTTATATGTATGGGAAGCAGTGGCGTAACGTACACCCCCGCAGACCCCGCGGCGCGGGGGGGCCCGGGCTATAAGGGGGCCCGAAATGAAAATATATTTCATCGATTTCCATCAGCTATTAAATACTGTTGTCAATATCCGCCATTGCGGAAGTCTTCAGTATAAACTAGTAGCAATTAAAGGAATTCGAAATTAATAAATTCTGTTTAAGAAAATATATTTTTTCAAGAAATGGCCCGTGCCCAGACTGAAATATATATATTTTTCAAAAGAAATAAAACTGAAACACTGAAGGAAGAAAGAAAGTATGAATTGGCTAAATATTGTCAGGTCAATGTTTATTGTTTACTTTATCAATTCGCAGATAGCTTTATGTGAAGGAATTCAGAAGCAGGATGTTGTGACTTGTGACTTCAGGAAGTTGAATGGAGACATACCGAGACCGAGGACAAAACACTCTTCAAACAAACTTATCTAGACTTTTATAAATCATGATGGCTATGTCTCCACAGTGCAAATATTAGAGGAATTTAATATTATTTTCCCATCGAATTCCTCAATGTATATCAGCATATAGAGAGTGGGGGGTTGTGTAGAAATCAAAGTCAATATTTTATCTTCATACAGTATTTTAAATTCAGTTTCTTTTGAATCGTACAGTTGGATTCATTTAAGCATAAACGTGTCCGGTAAAATGGCCTAGAGTAAGCCGTATGTATATTAATTGAGTTCGTGATCGTGAGTTTTATTATTTGAAGTGCCATTTTTTTTTCATTTCTATTCTATTTTTCAACATGCTGCGTTTATGGTATTGTGATGCTGTACGGTCATGTTTTAGTTATTTCTATTTTTTATCGACTAGTAAATTTTTAAACAATGTTCAGAAGGAATATTTATACCCTTGATACATCGGATAAATTCCGTGATTATTGTATAAGTAGATAAATAATAGTTTTGGTTCATTGTGTCAGTTCTCCCAACACAGTTGAATTTTTTTCTTATAATAGGATCAAGTACTGTATAAGTAGTTTACGTTTTCTTTCTTCTGCCTCTTAAGAATATTTTTTTTTTTAATTTTTTTCCTGACTTAGTAATTTCGCGGTAATATAGATAAAATGCCTTTTTATTAAAAATTGAACCTGTGTCCGTGTCTGCAAACGAGGCGAATTCTGAGAGAACACATTTTCTGGGAAAAGGAGCGAAGGATTTCTCTGCTAACAAGGAGGATGTGAATGTGGTTCCTATGGAAGACATCAATTTCAAGGTTTCTAGGTTTCAAGATTAATTATTTATAATATAATCAACTCTCATCTCTCAACTATTTCCACCATTCAGGAGTCCGTATAGGCTACAGCCAAAATCATTAGACTAGCCCCCCTTGAAACATGATTGAAATTTAAAATGTAATAGATAAAAAGGTGTTTTGTTTCTTACATAATTATAACTGCCCACAAAATAATTATGCAAGTATTTCAGGGAGGGGTGGCAAGGGTGAGGGGGGATATTTATATGATTTTGAGGAGAGGGGCCCGGAAAATCGGTTGCGGGGGGGCCCAATTGGAAAGCGTTACGCCACTGATGAGAAGTGTTTGTAAACATTGCAGCTGATGTAATTATTCTGTTGGTTTGTTTATGTTGTGAGGCAAATACTAGTTATCAACTTTTTCATATCTGACTTTCATAAAGTCCAGCTGTTGACAACTAGTATTACTAGCTTTCTCATGCAATAGGCCCCAGGACCTGTTTCATAAAAATTTAGAAGTCTTGTAATACAAGAACAGCTGATTTTAACGCCTATATTGAGCATGTAATAGGAGTGATGATTCTCCCGTTTTACGTGATTATAAGTTTTTATGAAACAGGCCACGGCGGACTATAATATTGCAATAATATTACTATTATATTGTAATAATAATTTACTGAGCGAAGCGAAGTCTATGTTTCAAGTCGATCAGCTTTCATCTGTTTGTTAATTTGTTTGTTTGTTTTGTACCGCATTTACAGTCGCAGTTATTGTCCGATTTGTATAAAATTTGGTATACAAGTACTGTACTTTGAAACAAGGCACAGAAACGTATGTGTAACGATTTTTGATACGACCTCCGGTTTTTTGTAATTTAAAAAAACTGTAGACCAACCTCCATCCAGAAAGTTACTTTTTCGTATCTAATACCGTTATCTTGCAAGATACAGAAATTTTTATTCATTTCAAAATGAAATATCATTGGATTTTCAATACGTAAAGAGTAAATATTGCCCAAATTATTTTGAAATTTGTTACCGTTTTTCAGGATGGTGGTCCTTTATTCGGAAATTTTACTCTTAAAATCACCCTAACTTTTTAACACTTAATCGGATCAGATTGAAATTGGGCTCATTTTTCTCAGCGCTTCAAGACTGTCTCATTTCATGTATCACATGATCAAAATTTCAAAATGTTTGGAATTCGATAATTTTTTTTCCAAGTCCCAATTCAATTTTCAGATTTTTTATCTTTTTAGCCGTGCTTCCTAGCTAAAAAGTATAGAGGACTTTTAATTTACAGCGCCTTCCACAGATTCTATTGCATATATCATCATACCCAAAACCCCATATTTGTGGGTGGGTGTGTGTGTGTAGTGGGGTGTGCACTTTTTCATATTGCACGACGGGACGATATGACGTCACTGCCACCGCCTTGCTTTTATATTAAAACTATAGGTATAAATCTGAAAGATATACTACATAGGTACTCAACGAACCTAACCTATCCCATTCCTAACAAAACCCGTCTCAGGCCTAACATGAGTTAGGATCACCTAATAGTTATAAATTTCAAGCGATGCCGTATACTAGAAATTGAGATAAGTGTTTACAGCATACAGTTTCCGCTGTGTATCCGCTTGACAAGATCCCATATTGTCCTGTCTGGGCACAGGACATGTGTGTGTATGAGATAACTTCGCGAGATCTACTGTTCACAGAACCACTAGTAGAAGATGTGTTACTGTCAAAGACAATTCACATTATTCCAAATTCTCAAAACCATATCTTGTTATAAATTGTATTAAAACCATTTAACTGTAGAAAAATCTATGCCTTTATGACATAAAGTCGGTTACGCAGTCGGTGACGCCGTCTGGTTACCTATAGTCTAATACAAGCCTAATATAAAAATTATAGGATTAGATCAGATTAGATTATTCATGTAGATTACATCATATTTATAGTAACTAGAGGAACCTTTGCTGCTACGCAGCTTTGATTGTTAATAATCATAACAAAAAGTATTCAGCCTACAACTGGATTTGAGAACACAAAAAAACAAAAAAAAAAAGGATCTCATATGAAAGTTCATATTTTCATGATTGTAATACAGGAGATATACGATAAGACTTAAATCATATGTTAAAAATCTAATTTGTATTTCCCGGGTGCTCTGCTTTTAACAGCTGACAATTGATAATAACTGAATTCTATTCTTCCATAAGAATTGTATTGGCTCAACCAACAAAAAAAAAAAACAACAAAAAAAAATGACGAAAACAAAAAACACAATAAAAATGCAACCAAAACGTAGAAAAACACGACGGAAACGTAAAACCGCAACAAAAACATGCCGAAAAATGTAACAAAAATACGACGAAAAAAAACACGATGAAAACGCAACCAAAGCGTATAAAAAAACACAACAAAAACGAAAAACACAGCAAAAATGCATACAAAACGTATAAAAAAAATGACGAAAACGAAAACGTTTTATGACATCACTAAAAGTGATCGATGTAGTACAAATCATATGTTTTTGTTTACACGATATCCGTGTGCAGACCGATAATAATCTGTCATCTGCGAAACTACAGTATCAGTGTTAACATGTGCTGTCATATCCAGCTGATCAGTAAAACAAAGTTTTTAAATATTTTAAATTCCATTTTTAGATTATTAAAAAATGAAGGAATAGTGAACTCTCAAGGTCAGAGGGTAAATATAGAGTGGATTACCTTTCATTTAACACAAACCCCCCATGTAAATCGGTCCAATAGGACTCCAGATTTAGTTATCTTTCGCTTTTTTAGCGAAGGTTTTTAATATAAGATAACAAAGCACATCCACAAAACTACATACACAACCGTGTATGCCTGCGGGCGTTTGCACGCTCCAACAAACAATAAAGTTAGTATTTAAAATCAATACTGTAAAACGAGGTCAAACATTCTCTCACATGTATGTCTAATACGGAAACAATCCTAAATTTATTTACAAAATAAGTATTTAGACCAAATGAAAAGAAAAAACCAAAAAAAGACCAAATGAAATTAAACACGTATTCTTGTTAGAATACAGGAAAGTTAAACACGGTGTCGGCTTACTTGCAACATGGTTAAACCAGCTAAATTTAATGTTTTATCTAAGTTCTTTGCAATTCGCCGCCGACCGATCAATAATAAATCGTACACCTTTTATCTGCAAATGTATAGTTTTTATCTAAATTGAATCGAAAATGGAAAATAATGTCTTATGGAAAATTTAAAGCTTGACAACTGAATCTGTCTTCCCTACAAAGCTGCTGTTATATAATGATAACAGTAGCCAATTTCGACTTCATTGGAGGGAATTCTGTTCTTCTTATAAGAATGGTATGGCCCAATGGTATTTGAGAGACCGTGATCAGTGAGTGGTATTTGGATTTTATATATAGAGATGAAAAAAATGTTTATAATCGTTGCAGCTGATGTAACTATATCGTTCATGTCACGACCAAACACCGACCATATCCTATTATACTAGTGGCTCATAGGGGCTGAAGCCATTAATCAATGTTCAATCACTGATACATTACGTGAAATAAACTATGTTGAAAACTGTATTCATTGAAACAAAGGATACAGCAAAAGGGTGTATGCTTACAGCCCGAGAAATTATCTGTCTATTGTTTTTCGGGCATGTGGTACGCCGCCGCAGCAAAACATATTTGAAAATATCATTTTGGAGAACAGCTGTTATAATGTAAAGAAAGCAGACGTTTTTAAATCGCTTACAGAATTATATATAAGGATTATGCGATCAATTTATCCAACGAATCTTGAAAACGATTTTGATGAAATTTGGAATATTAGAGGTTCTTGATACATAAAATCTATTGCTCAGGGTCTCATTCCAGCAATAACCCACTAAAGGACGTGAAAAGGAGTTACAAAATTAGCAAGAATTTTATTTTCGAATTTTTCAGCTCACAGTTTTCTCATTTGTATAGCTTTTTACTCCCATGCAAAGCTCGGTCCCCGATATTTATAAGCAAAGCAAGCAAGCGGCGCTTTTGCACTGCAAGGGGTAATTCTTGTTATTTTGAATTTGTCATGAGAAATAAATCAGTGAAAAAATGTGGAATTTTTTTTTTTTGAGCTTCAAGGATCCAACACCCCACAGTGCCTTATTGCGATCATGACTGGGTCCAACCATATATAAATTTGGAAGAGTATCATTGCAGTAGTTTTTCAGAAATCGTGATCAGTGATTCAGTCATTGATATTAGAATTTTATAAGTACCTACAGATTAGTAGACTTTTTTGTATGAATGGTGACAATAAGGATGAAAGTATAATTAATATTGTTAATAAAATGTGTGATTAGTATTGCAATAATATAGATGGTAACCGTACACATACAGAATAATTAGTTGAAAAACGTTAGGTTACTATACTCACAATAAATGGACAACAGCTGATTCTGCAACAATGGTGGTGTAGGCGGTTGTGAATAATGTTGCGTGAATAAGATAGCTGTAACGAAAAGAATTTTCTGTTGTTACGAATTTTTGAGATGTAGTTAATATTATAAATTTTATTTAACCAGTTATAGCATTACATAAACGAAATATTGAATGTTGAATTGAATCAATGTTCACAAAATTGATCTGCAATCTCTAATATAATGAGAGTAGCAATTATTTATGTTCTCAGCCTCTTTACAAACAATAAGAGAAATATCAGGGGTAAAGCTAGTAACCTTTATAAGCATCATGACAGATGTAAAAATTATTTAGCATCACATTCATAACAATTGTTGGAATTAGATTTATCTGCGCATAGACACTCATTTTAAAAAACTTCAATTTTAATAGATAGAAATTTATAAAGCTCTGCTTAGCATAAATTCAGTTTATCAATGGTGTAAAATGTAACAATTATTATTGAAGTTTTTTTTTTTTTGTTTTTTTTGTGTGATAACTCACCGAATAATAGTAGATGATTGAGCAGATAGAGCAGGACGATGATGATGTTGGGGTGCAGGACAATGAAAAGATAGCTGTAACAAAAGATTTTTCTGTTCTTAATAATTTTTCGAGGTGTACTTAATATTATTATAAATTTGATTTATCAAGTTATAGTTATGTAATATTAGTAGTTAGTACAAACGTACAGTGATACCCAATAATTTATGGATGAAAACAGAAAAATGTATGATGAGTATATCAATTTTATACTGTGATTACATGATGTTAAACAAAGTGCTATCTTAACAACTTTCATACTAAGGATAATGTTATGTTGACAATAAATTTATTGATAAATTGAATTGTAATGAAACCTCTACTGCAATATTAGAATTGAACGGTAATTACACAAACAAAACACATGAAATAAAGCAAAGAAAACCAAAAGTTCATGGATAATATTTAATTAACTAGCATATGAAATAATAAGTCCTTATGTAATATTTATTGATAAAAAAATTGTGGGTTAGTATAGAATCTATGAGTGGAAATACTCACTGTAAATTGTCGTCTAGTAGAGCCAAGTGCAAGCGTTGCAATGAAGAGTTCTCCCTATGTGCATACTATAAAATAATAGTGTAAAAACTCTGTAGGGGATTGCATTGGACGGTTGCATTGCAGAAATAGTTTTGTCCACCTGCGATCAGTTCAAGATGAGTTCTTCCCCCCATGCACATGCTATAAATAGTGTAGGACAATTCTGATGTAAGCACAAAAACTCTGTAGGGGATTTTTTTTTTTACTTTAAATAATTTAACGGTCGCATTGCAGAAATAATTTTTGGTCATGAGAGGAAACGATTGCTTCCTCCACGCACATGCTATAAATAGTGTAATCCTCCTCCTCCTTTTCGTTCACCACCTACTCCTTCTCTTCCACACGCTCCTTCTCTTGCACATCTTCTTTTTCATGTTTTTCCTACTTCCTCAACTTCCTACACCATCATCACCTCCTCAAGAAGTAGAAGAAGAAGTAGGAGAAGTAGAAGAAGAAGAAGTAGGAGAAGAAGATCGACTTTAGAGGGGGATATTCTATAAATAGAGGGGTGGGGGAAATACTGCTCTCTGATTGGTTCCTTGTGGGGGGTCCCCAAAATAACCTAGGAGGGGGGGGGTGGATCATTAATGGCCGACTTAGGAGGGGGGAGTGACTACGCCAAAAATAGCCGACTTAGGAGCGGGGTGGTGAGGAGGGGGGTTGCAGGGGTCAAAGGTCAAAGGTCAAAGGTCAAGGTTGTCCCAGCTGTATCCATTATTACCTACCATTATTACTTCTACTCCTCCTTCTCCTCCTCCTCCTCCTCCTTCTTCTCCTCCTCCTCCTTCTCCTCCTCCTCCTCCTTCTCCTCCTTCTCCTCCTTCTCCTCCACCTCCTCCTCCTCCCCCTCCTTCTCCTCCTTCTCCTCCTCCCGAAGTCGAGTTTGGCACTTCTTTACTAAATTCCACGGGAGGAGGAGAAGGAGGTGGAGGAGGAGAAGGAGGAGGAGGAGAAGGAGGAGAAGGAGGAGGAGGAGGAGGAGGAGGAGGAGGAGGAGGAGAAGGAGGAGGAGGAGGAGGATGAGGAGGGGGAGGAGGAGTAGAAGTGGAGCTATCTCTCTCTCTCACTCTCTCTACCCTCTCTTTTTCGTTGAAACTGCCTTCGTTGAAGTAAAGTAAGGTGATTTTTTACCTATATGAGGAGGTGATGATGGTGTAGGAAGTTGAGGAAGTAGGAGAAGTAGAAGAAGAAGTAGGAGAAGTAGAAGAAGAAGAAGTAGAAGAAGTAGGAGAAGAAGATCGACTTTAGAAGGGTATATTCTATAAATAGAGGGGTGGGGGGAATACTGCTCTCTGATTGGTCCTTGTGGGGGGTCCCCCAAAATAACCTAGGAGGGGGGGGGGATCATTAATGGCCGACTTAGGAGAGGGGAGTGACCACGCCCAAAATGGCCGACTTAGGAGAGGGGTGGTGAGGAGGGGGGTTGCAGGGGTCAAAGGTCAAAGGTCAAAGGTCAAGGTTGTCCCAGCTGTATCCATTATTACCTACTGCTCTCTTTGTACAGGAAACATGATACATACACACACCCACACCCACACACACACACACACACACACACACACACACACACACACACACACACAATAAACAGCTACAGAGATCACTTAAATACAAATTAATTAACAACGAAGAGTACACTATTATAGAATTGACGATTTCAATTCTACATAACCTGAATAATGTGTTTCAGAACGCGAAAAGATCTTTTGTACAGGAAGTATGAAAGGAATATTTTCATTGTTCTAAAAATTGAAAAACTATGTATAAACATGAGCCCAGAAAAGCTTTGTTCAAGAGATAAAGTTGACGAATTATTCCAGCCATTGCTAGAATTAAATTCATTTTGAAATTTTTTGAGGTGCCGTACTGTAAAATTATTATCAACGATATTAAATTGGAAAAAATTACTTGTAAATAAAAAAGTTTAGGTACAAGGAGCAGAAAAGTGAAAAAAGAGAAAGAATAATAAGAAGAAAAAGAATGATTAAAAAAATAATTATGAGAAGAAAAAGAATAAGAGAAAAATGATAAGAAGAAAAATATACAAAGAGAAGAACATGTGTATTGTAGGCTACGGGACAATCTAGATATTCAGATTCATTTAAATCGATTAATTTAGTACGCTAGATAAATAATTACTTAATACCGTCAATAAATAAATAAATACTTATTATAACCAATGAATACTTTGTATAAATATATACTACGTTATTCCACATGTCACAAAAGTGTGATAATTGAAGTATTGCGCAGAAGTAACAGAACAAGAAAAGAGTGAAGATGTATCATATAAAATTTTGGCGGCTCTGGTAGCTCAGTTAGTTGGAGCGCTTGTCTGTGATAAAATACGGCTCTACCTGGCATTGTTTCCTGCAGCCTTAGGTTCGAATCTCATTCAGCCATGGATGTTTCTCATCATTCGACCATTCACATTATTACCCACGCACAAGTCTCCAGACTCATGTGGGAATAATCCGCAATAAAAAAATAAGTGAGATGTAGAAGAAGCAGAAGAAGTAAAAGAAGAAAACACGCAAAGAAGAAGAGGGCGAGAAGCAGTTGGAGGAGGTGGTGGAGGAGGAGGAAGAGGAGTAGAAAAGGAAGAAGAAGGAGAGCATGAAGAAGAAGTAGAAAAGAAGAAGAATTAGAAGATGGATAAGAAGAAGAAGTAGTAGATAATATAGAAAAGAAGAAGTGAAACAAACAAGAGAGAGTGAGAAAAGAAGAAGAGGGTGTTGTGGAGGAGGTGCAGGGAGAGGGAGAGGGGAAGGAGAAAAAGAAGAAAGAGAGGATGAAGAAATAGAAAAAAAAGTAACAGAAGAAGAATACGAAGAAAAAGAAGAAGAAGAAGAAGATGATGATGGAGGAGGGGAGGAGGAGGAGGAGGAGGAGAAGAAAGAAGAAGAAGAAGAAGAAAAGGACAGAGAAAGAGTGTGTGAGGGTAATGATGACATGGGAGTGAAGGAGTAGGAAAAGGAGAAGAAGAATTAAAACAAGAAGGAGAAGAAAAAGAAGAATAAGTGAGAATCAGCATGTGTAGAGATAATGGAAACTGATGAGTGACAGTACGTGATTATGTGCGAGAACTTTGCATTTTCCGAAACCTACAAAAAATAAAAGAGGAAAGAGAAAAAAGGAAAGAGAAAAAGAGAGAAAGAGTAGATGCACAGAAAAAAGAAGACGAAAACAAGTCAGTAGTTGACAGTGAAGAGTGCATAGAGAAGACAATAGACGTTCGTTCTACTTTCAGCCGTGACATGTTTCGTAATTGATGTGTCAGCAATTTTTGACCAGAGTTTTCAGTTTTGAGCGTAATTATTATTACACTGATTGGAAGCCATCATACAGTTGTACGTTATTAACCCTTGCGCATGGTTTGGTCACATTTGTTTTCGAAGTTTCATTTGTTGGATGTTAGTTTAAGGTAGTTCAATGTTATTTATTGGTGAGAAATAGTGTAACACCAGTGGAAAAACTGTAAGTAAAGTGTAGTTGTGTGATTCCGCAATTATTATTTTGACCGAACAAAGAGATGTCTCTGTTTCAAGTCGACCGTTTTGCATATGTCTGTCTGTCTGTTTGTAACGCATTTACGGCTGAACGCATGGACCAAATTCGATGAAATTTGGCATGAATCTTCCTCTAACGAATGCTCAGCGATTTATGCATTCAAAATTTTCTTGCATTAATTCGATATTCAAAAGGAAAAATATACACTTGGTCCTATAGGGAACCTTTAGAATGACCTTCTCCATCTTATGCAATGGAATTAGATTCGTAGAGATTCGTAGACAGTTCTCGGACCCCCTCATTCATCTCGTTGAGCCTTATATAAACAAAGTTAGCATTCATAAGAATATAAAATTTGTTTGAGAGAAACAAATCATTTATAATATTTCAGTTAAGTATGATAGCAAGTGATTACTAAGTAAATGATAGGCCTATACAAATTGAATTAATATTGTTTTATAAACTCATTCATCAGACATTTGAAGTCTAATTTGAGCAATCAGCTGTCCCACAAATAGAAAACACAGCCATGTATCACACACATGTATCACATATCACAGATGTGATACAGAGACAATATAGTATTTGTGAGAGAAGTTGGTTGATTGATTTAGGCACAGACAACTAAACTAACCCCCGGTAACTTGGGGCACGTTTTGGAAATGTCAGATTCCTCCCTATGGTTTTGAGCCCAACCGAGAATAAACCACTCACCTACAATCAAACCCCCATCATTGAATCTTCAATATCAATAAGTGAGTGAGGAATTCCAGAGCTAATTTAATTACTTAATTACTTTGAAGAACTTTTAGATGAAGTAGCGATAACTCAAATATTCCCGCATTGCAACATGTGCTGCTCCCCGTGTTGAAATCATTAACGCGTGGCGCTATCTCTGAATTAAATCATTAACTAGGAAATCCGCAAGCGACGTGATCAATCTGGTTGTTCTGTAATCTGTGATTTAGGGTTTCTATGTGCTTAAAGCACTTTGCACTATGTACCTTGAACTTTCATTTTAGTTAAAATTTTTCTTTCCCTTTCTTTTTTCACTGATGGTTTTGTATGATCTATTATTTTCCGGTAATATGTATTAAGTTTATACCTGTGCTCAGGCTCAGCCTTTGCGGGTATTTTATTTGTATTTAATGCAATGCATGTACACTAAATAATGAATAATAAGATGAAATTGTCACAAACACATTTATTAAAACTTAGAGAAACTAGTTTCGGTTGTTACACCATTATCAATCTTTAGGGTGTGCAGTGGTTGGAAGCGAAAAAC
This sequence comes from Conomelus anceps, assembly GCA_948455865.1. Lineage (NCBI taxonomy): Eukaryota > Metazoa > Arthropoda > Insecta > Hemiptera > Delphacidae > Conomelus > Conomelus anceps. Next base: position 147,029,557 of record OX418216.1, read on the forward strand.
TGCAACCCGTTCTCAACCACCGCACACCCTAAGAAGTAGCATATCTTTGTTAATTGTTGGCCAATCTTGGAAAATGAGGTATCGTTGGATTTGCAATAAAAATATCTAAAAAACGTTATTCCAGTCAAATTTTGATATCATCAGCCATTATTAATTTAATCCTGTTCAAAAATTTTAAATGGCCGCCATTTTGTTTTTTGAAGTCGGAAAATTTTCATTGAAATTTTTAAGATAGTTTTGATTGTTATAAAGCTGTTTGCAAAATTTCAAAATTGTACATTCAGAGGTGTTCGAATAAAAAATAATGAGTGAAAAAACAAAATGGCGGCTGTGTGAGTAACTGGGGATTTTAGAAAAATTTTATTACAATATTTACTTTTGTTAGTGTTCCAGGAACACTGCCTAGAAGTATTGGTAGAGAGTTCCGAAACACCCTGTATATATATATATAAAGGTACTGTATTTTATTTATATAAAGGTTAAGACTAAGCTATACCAGTTATTGTGTTGTGAGTGTGCAATTTTGACCAATCCACCCTTTGACATAGATTTATTCAATAGACACCAGCTTTGGCCTAATAACAGCAATCAACAGAAATACAGGCAGTTCCGAGCTCCAATCTCACTGAGGTTCAAAGCGTTTCCGACACACTATTCAAATACAGCTATATAATATAACGGCTGCATACAAATAGAGGCTTTCGAGGAAACCTGCTCTCATTACCTGTGTTTCATTGCATGCATGTTTTGAAAGGCTTCTGAAGAGGAGTGCAAATAATTTCAATTTATACCTTTGAAAACAATTATGGCTGTGAATGACGTAGATCGGGGTATTTTGACTCTCTACACTACTCTACAGTGAACCTATTATTTGGTAGCCACAGATTTGGAGAGTTGTGAAGATACATTTTTAAGCATCCAACAGATTTTTTGACATAACTACTGAGATGTTAAGATCATGAAGTAATCTATATAATAAGAGAGGGGGGTGTGTGAAAATTAATTATTAATTTTTCTTTCAGAATTTGAAAAAATAATGTTTAAATTTCACTTATGGGCACTATTACTGTTTGAAAATGTGTTTAGATGCAGGAAGCTCATAGAACAGCTGATACATGATACGTCACTATGATGCAAAAAAGTCACAAGCCACAGCAAAACATTTGTTCCGTATCAATATCGTGCCAGTTTATTATGCCAGAAAAAACTACGAGTTCAATGATGTACAACTAACAAAGTTAATTAACTTAAACTTTCTAAAAAACGTGATTCTGGGCGATTTTTGCGTATATTTTGTTGAACATTTCAAAAATTACTGTGGTTGCCGACGTCTAACTTCTTTAATCCTGCTTATTATACATAGAACCAAAATCACAAGACAATTAGAGAAATTACTAATTTCTGGATCAGTAAATTGATGGGGCTATCTGCTAACATTCGCCATCTTTAACTCTGTAACAAAGCATTTTTGGATCCATGTTTATATGAACTTTTTAGGTACAACAAGCTTACGAATAATTGGTAACTCTATGAGAAACACTCTGTGAAAAATCAGAGATATTATCTAGTATTTTTTGGAGACCTGTGTGTGGGTAAATGCATTGGATGATGGTGATTGATGTGATCTACAGTTTATTAATACAGAGATATTTCTAAAGAAGGGGCAGGTTTAAAATCTTTATTTCTCCCAAACTGAAAAAGATAATTATTATGAATAAAAATATGAAAAATTAATAATTTCAATGTTTATGTAAAGAGGAAAGTTTAATTAGCAATCCATAATTCAGTATGGCATAACTGTTTGGGGAGGCTGCTACAATTGCCATCTTTTGTATTATTAGGGCTTAAATTAATTCAGTAACTAAGAAATTATTAAAATTCTTCAACTAAAATTCAGTAACTAAGGAATTCTTAAGAATTCTTCAAATTAAGGAACTCTTCGTAATGCAGAAATTAATAATTAAAACAATTTTGAATTAACGTAGACTCTATCCAAGTATTTAATATTTACTGAATTTTAGGTAATGACTGTCAGACAGCTGTACATTATGAATGTAGTGAAATACATAATTAAAAACAAAACCACTTTTTCTTACGTCAATAACATTGTCAGCAGCCAATACAGTTTGATACAAAATTCAAGTAAATTTCAGATCTATGAAACCAATATTGAATCAATAAGGAGACAGCTTATATACATAAGTTCTAAAATCAATACAATAACAATAGTAGAATAAACAAGAAAATAAAAATGATATCAGCAATTTGATCAAGAGCAACTACTATTCTGGTCTTTGATTTTGGAAAAATAGCAGTTTCAACTTTCCATTTTTCCCATTAAATCCTTTAAACTTTCCTTTCTTCTCCTTCCTCCTCTCACCGTAATATGAGAACTCTTCCCTAGTACGTGGGCAACCATATAGTTTAAAGCGGTTTCCATCTCCAAATATGGTAGTAAATATTTTAAAATAATTTATAGACTTACTTTTGTATAATTTTGGATTTCAGCTTTAGTATTTTAATATTTTTCATTTTTTCATGACTTGTATATGTGTGTTTTGTTTTATAAATAAATAAAATGAAATAAAAAAAATTCCATCAGATCGGGTAGAAGTTCCAAACATGGCTGCATTAGTATTGGTATCAGAATGTAATAAAATGGCGGCGGCACCACAGATACAATCATTTTGTGTTTTTGAGCTCAAAGAAAACCACATTAAGAGCAGAAACGGAACTCATCATTCGTCAACGATCTGTATTACGAGTTCTCAAACATCGTTTGCAAATCAAACAGTACAAACTTCGCAATTCCTGATTGCGAATCCTAATTTCCATTTTCAATTCTGCTAATTAAAATACTGGAAATGATCGTTTGTGCGATGTTGCCATTTTACTGCAGACAAATAAGAGCGCCAATGCAAACATGATTGGAGCTTTAAATTTTAATATAATTGTCAACTCTCCTTTTTCTATGAACCTTGCTTTTTCTATGCTTATGAATAGCTTTTTCTATGAAGCTTCCTATCTTTGGTGGTTAATGGAAGAAATTGTTTAAAATATTATGCACCTTATTAAGAACCCGACAGGGTATTATTGAAATTGTGCCGTTGTCCAAGTCTAAATTGGAGAAAATATATTTGGTATCTTCAAGTATTAGGGAAACTTTGCCATCTTCAATTATGTAACAAAGCGTTTCGCGACCTTTTTTATATGAATATCTCCATAATTTTCAAGGACCCGACAGAGTCGTACCGTTGGGCCCGTCCGTCCCTAGCGCTTGAAAGAAAGATTTTAGGCTCTTGAATTCTTCATAGTCCAAGTGAGATCGGTATTGATTTTGGAGTTTGAGGGTCCAATATTATGATGTAAAACAGATTCCCACTACAGGCTCTGATTTAGTTCTGGCTAGTGGAAATCAAAACATTGGCAGCTGTTGCTTAGTTGCTGTTTATATTTAAAAATTAAAACATTGGAACAAAGGCTGATAATTAGCCCAATTACAACTTTATATTTTTCACGGTGTAAGTATTAACGTTATCATCCTTTATAGTGTTGAAATCTTTTCTTAAGTTGTTTAAAACGTCGAATTGAAAAAACAAAGAGAAAATATTTATTTAAGAAACAGAGTGGAAACAACAGGCTTACAAGCCCAAAACTGTTTCCTGTACATTTTTCAAGTACAAAATAATCAAAAACTAAAACTAAAAATCTTGATTACATAATATTTTGTTTAAAAACTAAAATTGGAATTACTTGAAACTAAAATTAAAATTGGAGACGCATTGACTGAAAAATTACCACAGTCTTGATTACTAATTCAAATAAACTTACTTTGGAAAGAACAAAAAAAAAACAAGAAGAGAAGAAAAAAGCTTTGGAGCATCACCAGAACCAATGTCACATCAATCATGTAGAAAGAAACTGATTGTAATAATTCAATATAAAAAAGGAGTAACAAAAGTTAATTTAAACAGAATTTATTAATTTCGAATTCCTTTAATTGCTATCAGTTTATACTGAAGACTTCCGCAATGGCGGATATTGACAACAGTATTTAATAGCTGATGGAAATCGATGAATGCTACTGTAAAAAAATATCAGTCACCACCGGGAATCGAACCACGGACCTCCCAATTGCCGGTCGGGCGCCTTAACCACTAGACCATGGAGACCTTTCTGCATAGCAGCATTCATTTTTAACTTGGCCATATCGGCTCGTATCTCACAAGTTAGTTCGAAGTTACTGACAATTGAACAAACTGACAAATTTACGTAAACAGAATTTATTAATTTCGAATTCCTTTAATTGCTATCAGTTTATACTGAAGACTTCCGCAATGGCAGATATTGAGAAGTCTTCAATGCGGAAGTCTTCAGTATAAACTGATAGCAATTAAAGGAATTCGAAATTAATAAATTCTGTTTAAGTAAATTTGTCAGTTTGTTCAATTGTCAGTAACTTCGAACTAACTTGTGAGATACGAGCCGAGTTAAAAATGAATGCTGCTATGCAGAAAGGTCTCCATGGTCTAGTGGTTAAGGCGCCCGACCGGCAATTGGGAGGTCCGTGGTTCGATTCCCGGTGGTGACTGATATTTTTGTACAGTAGCATTCATCGATTTCCATCAGCTATTAAATACTGTTGTCAATATCCGCCATTGCGGAAGTCTTCAGTATAAACTGATAGCAATTAAAGATTAAAGGAATTCGAAATTAATAAATTCTGTTTAAGTAAATTTGTCAGTTTGTTCAATTGTCAGTAACTTCGAACTAAATAGTTAATTATTTCATAAAATTAGAACATAAAAAATAGAATAATACTAGTCCGCCATAAAAAATTACTACCAGTGACAGTGACTGAGAAAGACTCATTTTAGTTGAACAACTCAAGCATTGATGCATAATATGCTATGAGATGCATAATATGTTATGAGATCTGTTTAACAAGAAGAAAAAAAACTATTTTCAAGAACTGCCGTTATGCATATTCTGTGAATTGGGAGACTTATGATGTTTATAGAAACCGAAGCTGTTGAATGGCAAGGTTAGTAGAGAGGCTAGTATGCACTTTGGTTGAATGGTGCACATGCCTATTAGCACAGTTTGGTAATAATGATGACTATTATTTGATTTATCGAGTACCTGGATACTCCGTTGCATTGGTTTATTATGAATGAACCTGTACCACAGACCAACCATTCTACCTGGAATGAATCTCTAAGCCTGTACTTGGGCGTCTTCATCTATGAATCTGACATAAAAGCTACTAGCGATCCTTGTGAGAGAAAAATGAACTAGAACTAGGATAATCCATAGAGCATCAAAATCTGGAACGTTAAACAAAATAAACCTCCCAGTATGTAGAATCGTATGATATTCAATTCCACATTTTTTATTCGTGGGAAATTATCTTGAAGAATATTCAAATGAATCCTATGATACTTCAGAGTTGTGATTACACCACTGATTCTGCTCAACGCTCTATAATTGAGATTCGCTTGAAACGACTAGAAACAATTGATTGTTGTGAATATATATTTTTTCTCTTTCTGAGGATGAAGCTCACATAGGTCTGTGACCTGTGCGTGGGAAAAGAGTTGGACGATGGTGATTGATGAGTTGGACCTACAGTTTTAGGTGGGTTCCGAACTACCGGGAAGTGATTTTACAGCAGAGAACAGTGTCTTTTTTGCTGGCCAATCTAATCGGTCACCGTTACAAACAGGACCTAGAGAACGCAGCTTATCTGATTGAACAGATACCTGCTACGTCTCGCGGCTATCACTCCCCTGTGAACTGCAGTATTTAGATAGCTGTTAAGTGTAGAATCTTGCTGTGCAGAACTGACCTTTTTGAGACGCGGCACACGCTTTTCGAACTATATGGTTCTTATTCGGCGCTTGTTTGCAGACTGTCGGCAACCAAGCGCCGAAGAAGAACCACATAGTTCGAAACACGTCCGCCGCGACTCAAAAAGGTCAGTTCTGCACAGCAAGATTATATTAATATTAATAGACCAGAAACAGATTTAAAATTTCTGGAGTTGTTTTTCAAGGAGCTGATTTAAAATTTCTGGGGAATGACATTTTCTTCCCGAAAGCAGACACATGTTGAAGTTAATGCAGATAAAATACCGTGAATTTTCGAGCGCTCCACTATTAAGAAGGCAACATTTACAGGTCAGGTAACTGAAAATTTTCCATTTTTTCCATTTATTGGAATATTATTCCAATATTAAAAAAGCGAAGCGAGACATCTTAACATCCCACCAGTGACGAAGGCAAATACAGTTGTTGCATACACTATTTTATCGACGACTACCGATAACTTACATTATTTCAAATTACCAATCGCTTGGGTATGCAAACTTTCCATTCGCCTAGACCCTAGAGCCTGTTTTGAAATTTTACTCACTACCCAAGGGCGGTCCCAAGGGGGGATCATGACTCCCTCCCCCCCAAATTGGAATTCACTGGAGCAGGAAGGCGGGGCAATTTCGATAGTCTCATCAAGACGCATTTGTGAACCCCCCCCTCACCACCACAAACTAACGAGTTCGGACCGCTCCACCCACTACATGATAGCTTCAATTATAATAGCTAATTTTTCATAACAGCTTTATTACAATAGATTTATTTTGCAATAGGTTTGTAAATGAATTCAGCTGTTATGATATCAATTTCAAGCCTCTAATAACTACTTTATAATGTAGTTGCAGATGGACAATGTATAAAGTACAGACAGATAATATAATAAATAATAAATAGTTTTAGAAAATACAAAGTACGTATAGATTTATACAGAGCCGGTGATACAATATATAAGTTTATATTATATTCACAATATTTATATAATAATATAAATAAATAATATAATAATATTCAATAATCTAGGATACAAAAAATAGAAATTGCCTTTCAGTTGACCGAGAAGAAATTCATAATGAAAAATAACTGTCTTGAAACTCAAAATTTAGGCGTTTTAAAACCGTTATAAGGTCGGAAGCACTTCATGCAGCAGAAACATAGGTCTAACAAATCCAGGATTACTACATAATTTGAAAAAGAAAGAAAGAAAAATTCTGAGGAAAATATTAAGACCGAAACTTAAAAGACAATTAAGAGCATTTGACTTCGAATAAAACTCTTTACAGGAAGAGTAAACAGATCTTAGGTAGTTGATAAAAGAATGAGATTTTACGGTCACATAATTATTCAGAAAGCATAAAAACAGACTCTCTAAACAAATATTCGAATTTTTTAAAAACAGAGAGACAAAATATAACTGGTACAAGAAAGTTCAACTTGATTTTAATGGTTTGAATATTATAGAGACTACAATCAAGATCACTGTACATTTAAGAAATTTGATGAAAGATGAAAATAGGAGATTCCAAGAACATCCTTAAGCTAGAAGAGGTACTGTATCAGAAGAGAGAAAAAAGACAACGTCGGAGAGAATGAAGGAGTACTGGAAGAAGCGGAAAGAAGCATCCATGAGGAAATAATTAATTCAGCGTAACCCAAAGTGGGTGATTCGAAAAAAAATATACTGTATATAATTTAGTTTTTAAAACTGCATCTAAACGTATTATTATGTGCGGAAGGAATCTGTACACCTCGGATATTAGTAACCAGATAATTTATATTGGAAATACCTAATTGAGAATATCTAACCATTGGAAACCTGGAAAAACCTTTGGAATTTGACGCTCCCAAATGAAACCTTTCCTCGCTGAGTTTTCCACGCAACTAAACACAGGTTTTCATTGTACGAATGCTGGGTTTTCTGGCGAATTGTGAGATACATTTTGGAAAATAATGACAGAGAATTGCGGTTCACCGACTTTACATTTACGATTTGGTGCGAAAAAACTTCGATAAAAAACAGAAGCGCACTCTATTATGGAGATTTTTCCTACCCATTATACCCATATTACTCCATATATAACCATCTCACTTCCTGGAATTTTCAACTCTTATCAAATTTTTAACAAGCTGCAGTTTTCATCGGAATTTGAGCATTTTCTAGTACTTTTTTTTTTTTTTATAGGCCTACTATGGACCGCATTTATTTACCATTCAATTCATGTTGATCTCTTTCTTCCTCTCCAATACTCCTTCATCCTGACACTCTGAGCAATTCGTCTTTCTTGAGACCAAGTTTCAATTTTTGGCTCCTCTGGAAAATCATTTACTATTAACTTCCTTCTTAGGCCTGCCCTATCAAAAAAATCAGTTACTGTAATATCCAATCCCTGCATATCTTTTTTAGATTCTATAAACCAACTGAATTTTGATTTTCTATTGCTTATTTTATTAAATATTTTATGTGTCTGTCTGTACTTTATTCTATTGAATATCACTGCTAAAAAAATTGCGTCGTTTTTGGGCAATAAATTTAAAATTTCCAAGAAAAAATATTCATCGAAATTCACATATTCCAGTTTGTTATTCTCTTGAAAATCGATGAAAAATCATGTAGCCCACCTCGTATATGGATAATAAATTTTGAAAAATTTGAATTTTTGACACAACATACAAACAATAAAGTTTATTGTTGGGGACCCGACGGACCTTATTGAAAACCGTCCAACTGTCTGTCTGTGGAAAGAAAAGTTCTAGACTAGCTATATAGCTTCCTTACAGTCCAAGTGGAGTCCGTACTGATTTTGGAATTTAAAGGTCAAATTATATGGAACTGATAGACACTGCAGCATAAATCATAAACACTGCAGCACTACAGCACAAGGTTATTAAAAACAAGGTCGTTCCGTTTTTTGAGAACCAGAAAAATGGTGGTGGTATGACGTATTTCAGTTCAGTACCTAGCATTGAGTAACCCACATCACTGACAGCTGATCAAGATATAGATTCAAATCTGTGATAAGCAAAAAACTTCATTTTTATACTGAAAAAGTGTACAAATAGAGCTGAAATTTGTAAGTTAACGGTCATTCTGAACAGAGTGATGTCATGACTATATTTTGTTAATTTAAGCAAGTTATGGAACAACCTTGTTTCCATTAACCTTGACTGCAGCATATCTAGGCTACCTTGAAATCAAAACATTGCCAGCTGGTTTAACTCAGATACAAACAAGAATTTGAAGAGTCTGATGGTTCCTCACCTCTAATATTTTTTTTCAACTGATTTCCAAAAAAGGTTCTCAATTCAACATGTTTTTCGTTGTTTTTTATGTTTGTACATAAATTAATCGAAAACTATTGAACTGATTTCGATATTTTATTAATGGATGAGCATCGCAGTGGTGGTCTCATCAAAGTTTCGCAAGGATCGGCCAAATACTTAGCCCAATATTAAACAAAAAGGAGCATTCATCGATGTCTTCATTTCAATTATTTTGATTGAATAGGATAGTTTCATACATAACCGCCAGTCGGATAACCAGTGTCGTTTACCAGGCCGATCATTGAATGGAGCGCTTCACACAACCCGATTTTCTATTTTTTTTTTTTTTTAATGGAGGATGAAGCCCACATAGGTCTTAGACCTGTGCGTGGGTAATGAGTTGGATGATGGTGATTTATGAGTTGGACCTACAGTTTTAGGTGGGTTCCGAACCACCGGGAAGTGATTTTTCAGCAGAGAACAGTGTCTTTTTTGCTGGCCAATCTAATCGGTCACCGTTACAAACGGGACCTACGAGAACGCAGCTTATCTATCTGATTGAACAGATACTTGCTACGGCTCGCGGCTATCACTTCCCTAATTATATGATGCAATGTAATTATGTCGGGTAAACGACATCGGTTACCCAAAGCCGGTAATATGTTAAACAAGCCTGTCATGTCCCGTTTTGACCAATCAGGTGAACTTAATTTGAATTAAGAATAAGAACAGATATTTCTGTTTATATCAAATCTCTATAAATAAAATTAGAGTTTTGTCTGTACACTCATCAGAATTATATATTTTTTGGTTATTTTTACGTTTTATACATTAAAGAAGCCGAAACAAGTCTTATCTCAATTTCTGTCTGTCTGTCTGTCACGGCCCCGAAGGCATTTTACGCGGCCTTCTCCTGAAAAACGATAGCATCGATCGGGATTTAAGTTATTTAACACTATTGAAAACTTTTTTGACAATGTCTGTAGCTATAAAAAACTAAATCAACCTTTTTTTAACAGAATAATAAACGTTTAAAAACCAAGTATTGTGCGATTTTGGATATATTTCTTCTAAGTTCTATTACCACATAAGGAAGTCTGTAAAAAACCATTAAAACCATACTATTACCATCTCCATTCACTTAATTCAAAATCGCACAATTCTTGGTTGGGAGTTCAAAAGTCCTCGCTGAAGGACACAAAAAGGAGAAATCGATACTTAAAGGAACAGCTGATAGAAATCAACAGTTTTTAATCATAAATGGTGGGACCTTAGCGGCGTTATTTACGCTGTCTGCAGACTTGTGTAGTCGGAGCATTGCAGTCATGTAGGAAACATAATATGACTGGTGAATCAAAGCTCAGCTTATGTTTCATCCATTATTTCTTTGGTGAAAAAAAATTTATAATTTCAATTTATCCAAACAAAAATTAACATTTTAAGAAGGTATGGTTTGTGCTAGGCTCTTGAGAATTCGCCAGGTAGCACTATTATAACTAAAATACCGTTGCAACACACGGGTGAACCGCTAGTTGTAAATAATTTAGATAATGTTAAGGAGTCGAAGGAATAAGGCTATAGTTTCAATCATAAGTTGGAGTGGAAAATGTTTTTGAGATCGTTAATTTCAAAAAGATAATTGAATAATATTCCTCAAAGTTATTAATTTTTCAGTGTAGGTATATTCTGAAAGGGGCCACATTAAAATGACGAATTGAAGGCCATTTCAGTTTTACGAATCCTTTCGCTAGTATAATTTTCCTTAATACAATATTCTAAAAAATCGTTAGAGATCTGTAGAATTTTACATTGATTTTTAGCTACTTTAGTCTATATGTTATATTGATCATATCGATTAATATTTCATAATGTAGGCTATAAGAAATTTCTCATGTTTTCAGAGTTTGAAAATTCAACTAAAAAGCTTAAATAAATATTAAAACAAAAAAAATTGACTTCAATGAAATGATACTCAAAAATTAAATTCTCACGTACTATAAAGTTTAAAATGAATTTTTCACTTTATCCTGAGAAAATTTTAAAATTAATGCAAGTAATCATTTGTAGTTGGCGCCAAATATTTCATAAGAAATTAGATGTTTTATAATATAGAAAATTATGGAAAATTTGGCGCCGACTTCAAAAGGTTACTTGTATCAAATGTTTAACTTTCTCAGTTTAAAGTGAAAACTCAATTTTAAACTTTTGAGTACGTGAGAATTTATTTTTTGAATATCATTTATTTCATTTAATCGTAAATCGTCGTCAAATTAAAGAATACCTGGAATAAGATCAAGCTCAAAAGAAACCAAAGAATCCATTTTTAACTGACTTCCAAACAGAAGGAGGTTCTCAATTTGACCTGTTTTTGTAAATCGGAAGACGTATGGTGTTTATTAAATCATATATTTTTGCTGTGTTGGAAGTGATGAGGAACTTGTTCATAATGAATAAAAACGTTTTATATTGTCGAACCACTTAGATCAATGGTTATAAATCAAGCGGTTCGACAATATATGAACTTTATGAAATCATAAAAGTTTAATGGTGCATAGGCCTATCAACACAATTTATTCCTTATCAGCGTCGGGCTCTTATATATTATACTCCACTATTTCGGTTTATTCTCCACTTATATCTCCGCTTCTATATCACCTTATTCTTTCTCAGGCTTTTCACCTCTTTCTCTACCTTTCTCCTTTCATTTTGTTTCCCTTCATTCTCTTTTGATGTACCCTGGACCGCTCATGCTTCACGTGCCGTTCCCACATCAGAAGGTTCTCTGAAATAATTCCTCACTTTGTGGTCTGTGGAATTCTATCCTCGCTCTCATCTCTTAAAATCCCTTACTCTCTCACTTTATCGCATACTCACTCTCACTCACTATCTCTCTCTCTCTCTCTCTCTCTCTCTCTCTCTCTCTCTCTTACCCTCATTCACTCTCACTCATACTCTTTTTCCCCACTCACTATCACTCGTTCTTTAATTCTCTCTCTATTTCACAGACTTCTCTTACTCAGACATTACATCTTTAATATTACCTCTTTCTCTCTCCCACACTCCCTATCACTCAATCTCAAACTCTTTCTCTCTCCCACTCGCCCCTCTCCTACACATTCATATCGAATTCCTCCTTCATCGTGTTCATTCCCATTTGGACCAGAGGAACTCACTGACATTCCTTCAAAGGAAAAATGATGTTCAGTTCAAAAATTCTGAGACTGCAGGATGCGAACTGAAGTGAAAGGACAGTTAAAAAGAAGGAAAGTAGGAACAGCAAAGAAAGAAAGAGAAGAACTGGAGATGAGGAGAAGATGAGGATTACGGAGAAGTACAGGAGAAATGCTGAATTCAATTCAAAACAAATTTATTCTCACAGCTTCTAGTATTGTTGCAACATTCTTATTTCGTGGGGAACAAAACATGAGATTATGTAATATAGCACTTAGAATTGAACAGAATTTCTTGTCAATAAAAAAAAGCAAAAAATTAAAGTTCAAAAGCATGAGATAATACCAAATCTAAATCAAATCATATGATATCTTAACAAACTGAAAAATAAAATATTTCAAGAACCCCGTGGAATTTCCTGTATGGGACACCATCACAAAATTAAACAATTCTATGTGACGCAAGCTAAAATGTTCAGCTGAGCTGGAGCTAACACTAGAAAATAAAATACATTTATTCCATGAAAGGTATAGATTTCGTACAACAATTCGTTGACCTACTTCCGTTATGAGTGCTGAACTAACACTTGATTAATTGTCTTAAAATAAAAAAATGCAATCTGCATACAATAAAATCTAAGCAATAATTTACCTGTTTTAAATAATTGGCAACATTCAACTGTAACTCCTTATTGAAGAAAGAGAATTTGTTGGATAAAAAGGAGAGGGGAATCTGTAGGAAAGAGAAAATTGAAGGACAAAAAATGAATAAAAACGAGTAGATGGAAATAAGAAAAGGGAGAATTTGTGAGGTGAAAATTTAAGGAGGACAAAGATAATAGTAGAAAAAATCGGTGAAATAAAGGATCTAATTAGAAAGAAAATATGGTATGGAAGCATAGAAGGAGAAAAATAGAATGATGACTAGAAATGTAATGAGAGAAAAGAGAAATAACTCTAATGTACCACTGTAGAGAAAAAAGAATTTAAAAAAAACGTGGTTACAATGAACTAAAAAGGAATGAAAGGAGAGGTGAAGGAGGAGGAGGATTGGGAGGTTGAAGAGAGAGTGGGAGGAAAGCAGTGGAAGTAGAATATTGACGAAAAATACTGGGAAAATATTGGATAAATGAAGAAAAATTACAAGAAAAATGGCAGGATTTGAAATGCGGGAAGAATGGGAAAGAGCAGGTCTAATAAAAAATTGAAAATAGAACAAGAAGACGAAGAAGAAAAATAAAAAGGAAGCTGCAGGAGAATTAGAGAAAAAATAAAATGCATAAAGGAGAAAGGAGAAAGAAGAAGAGAAGGAAGAAGAAGAAGAAGAAGAAGAATGATGAGGCAGAGGAGGAAAGTAGAAGACGAAAAGTAGAAACAAGAAGAAAAGAAGGAATAAGAAGAAAATAAGAAGAAATGTAGAGAAAAAAGAAGGAATAAGAAGAAAATAAGAAGAAATGTAGAGAAAAAAGATTTAAAAAAAAACGTGGTTCCAATGAACTAAAAAGGAATGAAAGGAGAGGTGAAGGAGGAGGAGGAGGATTGGGAGGTTGAAGAGAGAGTGGGAGGAAAGCAGTGGAAGTAGAATATTGACGAAGAATATAAGAAGAAGAAGAAGAAGGAGGAGGAGGAGGAGGAGGAGGAGGAAACGAAGAAGAAGAAGAAGAAGAATAGAATAGAATAACTGCCTTTATTTAAACCTGGGAGGGCGAAGTTAAGGTGCAGTCGGCCCTCTCCACCACTTAACCCTCCCATACAATTCCAATTCATCAATACATATCCTAGAAATAAAACAAAACTAAAACAAATCCTTTTATAAGAAGGAAAACAAAACATGAGCCATCTCTCAAAGAAAGAGAAAAAAAATTTAAAAAAAATACTTGAACAATTCTAAAGAAAAGAAGAAAAGAAGAAGAAGAGGAAGAGGAAGAAGAAAAGTAGAAAGAAAGACTGCTGTGTGTTATTTATTTTGAATTTATGCCTCATATTCATTTTTCTAATGTACAGATATATTTTTTATTTATTTATTTGATTTTTTTTTTCAGGATGAAGCCCACTTAGGTCTGAGACCTGTCTGTGGGTAAAGAGTTGGATGATGGTGATTGATGAGCTGGATCTACAGTTTTAGGTGGATTCCGAACAACCGGGAAGTGATTTTACAGCAGAGAACAGTAATATTTAACAGTATTTTGATGGTAACTCTCTAATAGATTTCCTCGGGAGTATCTAATTTCTCACTAAATCGTATTTCTATTAATTGTCACTGTGTATAATTTAGTTGATTCACTGTAAAGAAAATTATTTGGTATTTTTAATGTAATATTTGTGAGAAATAAATTTATTCATTCATTTATTTATTTAGGAGGAGAAAAGGAGGAGCAGATAAAAATAAAACGAAGGAAAAGAGAGAGCCAAAGGTGGAGAAGAAGACGAGAGGAAGAAGAATAATATAAGCTACTCAACAACCACTACAGTTAACAAATTAACAATAACACTCTAATAATAAGTACGGTACTTGGAAATTTCAAGTTGGTAAATCTGGCCGCAAAATTTCAATGGGAATTAGATTGTAATCACTTCTTATTGAAATGAAACACATGCAATTCGCAATATAATGATATCGACGCGAGAGAGAGTGAGAGAGTTCAGTGTTTAGAAAAGGGCATGTTCAGCAAGCAAGGTTGGTCGGTAAGCCGATTATTGAGTGGATGGAATTCTGCTTTGCTCACTTTGCACAATTTAAGTTGCTCCACGCTCCAAACTGCAATTGGTTGGAAGTGGTCACTCCACAATATATCACTTCCACACTTTTAGACTCGCAATGATCCACATTCTTTGTTTTTCATTCTTCATTATGCATTCCAACAGCAATTATGGGAAGTGATAGCCGCGAGCCGTAGCAGGTATCTGTTCAATCAGATAGAGATAAGCTGTGTTCTCGTAGGTCCTGTTTGTAACGGTGACCGATTAGATTGGCCAGCAAAAACGACACTGTTCTCTGCTGTAAAATCACTTCCCGGTGGTTCGGAACCCACCTAAAAATGTAGGTCCAACTCATTACCCACGCACATGTCTCAGACCTATGTGGGCTTCATCCTCAAAAAAAAAAAATCGATTTTACATTACCATACATTGACAAACACTTTTATGTACGACTAAGATAATATCGGAGCTGTCAACAACAATCACGCATTGTAGCACATATTTATATTCTGGGTAAGTAATCCGATTGTTTGGTAAGTTAAATTGAACGTAATATATATATTTACATTGGTAAAAATAAAAAACATATTGTATGCACCGATTCTATTTTGCCTATAAGCCACTCGCGAGATATTTAGGACGATTGCTTCACTCGTGTCCTAATTGCATCTCATTTGTGTCTTAAAAGTGGTAAAAAAAATGATATACTACATATATTATATATTATTACATATATTATATATATATTATATAGTATAGTTGCATATACTACTATTATTTAATAGTAGTATGAAATTTGCATGGATGTTGGAAAATTCAAGGATTTAAAACTAGTAAAATTGGAGAGTTAAAAATACAATATGAAAAAACTAATAATTTCAATGAGGAAGGTAGATAATCACGAAATTTTCAATGGAAGTTAGAAAATGTTAATTCAAAGTTTTCATTCTACCATACAACAATATGCAATTAAACAGTAATATGCTAATAACTCTAAAGGTTACAAAACCTGTTTGGTTGGGAAATGAAAACTAAGAAAAAAGATAACAGACCTGAGAAAAAAAATTAATTTAAACACGAAAAAAATACTTTAATTTACGCATTGTCATAAAAGTATTTGAACCTGTAGATAATAGAGGATCAAGTATACAATATCGAAAAACAAAATTTTTTAATAGAAAAGATATATCACGAAATTTTCATGAATATCAGGAAATTCAGACAAGAGAGAATTAAATATGCAATATGAAAAACGTACAATTTTAATTAATTTTCATGAATATCAAAAAATTCAAGAGTTCAACCAGAAAAAAATGTAGAATCAATTGTGCAATATTGTAAAAAGTTAGAAAAACGTCCAATTTCAATCAGGGAGGTACAATATCATGAAATTTTCATGGATGATGGAAAATTTAAGAGCTAAATTCGAAAGTTCAAGGGGGATTTCCGGAAAAACTTCGTGACACTGTATTGTTCATTGAGTGAAACTGTCACTGTAGCTCTGAGCCCAATATAGCGAGAGGCACTGCAGCCAATTTCACGGCACAGAAATAATTGATTGCATCCCCGTGGCAATTCCCCCTCTTCTAAACACCCCCCACCCTCCATTAGTATTCAGGAGCTAGCAACATCCCCAATAAAGAGCCAGTGAACGCGCGCTGTTGTTCATAGGGATCATCAATCTACCAAATACCTCGCCTTTCTACCTGGGACACTCTGTATAGAGCCACACGTAGGGCAATTTCTGAACAAGTCCAGCGTTACAAGTTGATAATAGCGTCGTTTTTCTTCATAAAATCACCCCTTAAACCTCTTACACTTCCATACCAAACCACTCCCCTAGCCAACCTGTCATCTCCGCAACACTCCGTGGACCTGTATATACCTAGTACATACTAAAGGAAGTTATATATCTATATAACTTCTATGTATATAACAGCAAACCACCGGAATGGAGGTAATTAGTATTAACTGCCCGGAAGGACAGAATGTATGGTAGACAATACTAATTGTTACACAGCATTTGGGAGAATAATTTAGTAGCCAATTGAAAAATGACAGAACCCTAACAGGGAAATGAATTTTATCACGAGAATCTTGATTATTATTTATTTATTCATCGTATGGCAACAAGTACTACTCAAAACTCGTTTAAATTTAATTGTATTGTGAGGTCAGGAGAGACATTGGCTTGACTGCCGTATTTTGCAGTTCATAAAGTGACGTACTTATGGATTTTCCTTCGGTGTCTCTTAACTCGAGGGTCACTAGAAATGTAGGCGTTTTGAAATAGAGGCATTTGAAGAGTCCGTCGAGTCAAGAAGCACTGAAGGAACGTTCATAAATACTGTTATGGACAAGAAAAGAAAGAAGGAACAATG
Organism: Conomelus anceps; assembly: GCA_948455865.1. Classification (NCBI taxonomy): domain Eukaryota; kingdom Metazoa; phylum Arthropoda; class Insecta; order Hemiptera; family Delphacidae; genus Conomelus; species Conomelus anceps. The sequence goes on from OX418216.1 coordinate 147,046,939, forward strand.
ATTTTCAGCGTTATCTGCCTGTGTCAATATTGATTTCCGGAAGCGATTAATTAATCTTCTCCTGTCTCTCCTCGCCTTCTAGTTTATCTGTGACACCTTTAGAATGTTTACTTAGAACTTCATGGAATTTTTTGGAAAGTTGGAGAATGTCTTATCATTATGAGAGTCTTATGAAAGACTCTTATGTTTCAAGTTTTGACTCATTATAAGAATATTATGAATGTCTTATGAAAGTTTGAGAATGTCTGTTTGTTTTAGAATTCCATAGAACATTTTAGAACCTTCCCCGTCTTTCTGGATCATGGTAAAACCTATTTAAAGCGGATGCTTAGGTAAAAAACATCAGCTTCATTCATTGTATGAATCTCGTTGACATAACAAAGCAGTTCCGTTGATAGTACAAACGTTTGTTGTTAAGTGATAATCGCAGTGTATTGTGACTATATTAGTGAGAATTCTTCTACATTTTATACGAGTGGACTCTACTCTTAGCTATTATTGTATTACAGACTTGTGCTACGTAAGTTTGATTGTTCTTTTTAGAAGTTCTTCTTGTATTATTGGACAGTTTATTGAACAACTATTTAATATCTGATCGGCCTTGTAACAGTTAGTGATAGATTCTTTGAACAGTGATATAGCAAATCTTTATTAGCTGAACATTATCGATTTCTCTGTTTCTGATTGCTTTATTTTGTATAAATAGAGTACGAGTGTCAATTTAAAGTGTTGCCAGCATATTAAAAAAATTAGAGATAGAACACATAACAATACGTTATAGTTACACAAATAGTTATACAAGAATAAAAGATTAATTTATTAAGGATCCAACAAGGTCTTATGGAAATCATGATGCTGTCCGTCCGTCCGTCTGTGCCCTGACGCTTGAAAGGAAGATTCTAGACTTTTGAAACTTGGTATATACCTTCCTCACAATTCAAGTGTGATCGCTATTAATTTTTGAGTTTGGGTATCGAATATAAAACAGATTTTTAATAGGTTAGTTTAGGCTGATGAGAATCTGAACATTGGCAGTTGTTGCCCACATTTGCAAATCAAAGCATTGGAAATTATGAAGGCAAATGCTCAGCCCAATTATCAACTTCATTTTTTTACAGTACAAGTTATAACTAGCATTACGATAACATCGGACAACTTTAATTGTGATGAAATCTTTTCTTAAATTATTTTATATCGTCGAACTGTAAAAAAAAACAGAGAGAAAATATCGATACATGATATATTATGAGATCTGTTGACCAACAAGAAGAAAACAAAACAAACTCTTTCAAGAACTGCCAATGTGCATTTTCCGTGAATTGGGAAGCGTATGATGTTTATATGAACCAAAGCAGTTGAATGGCAAGGTTAGTATGCACTTTAGTTGAATTGTCACATGTCTATCAGCACAATTGATAATAATAATAATAATAAAAATAATAATTAGACCCGTATTATTTATCAACGTTTCTTTGGTGTCTTTTGCCTCGAGGAATTCTTGAAATGAAATTAGAATAGAGGCATATCAAGAGTCCCCCAAGTCAAGAGACACTACTGAAGGAACGCTCATAAATTTATGAGGTTCAGGCCCGTATTTATGAACGTGACTCACATTGATCTAAGCATGACTTATCTAAGTTTGACTTGGAAAGGCTCTATTACATTGAACGTGGTCACAAGCTAACCTAAAATTGTGTCGTATTATCAGGCACTAATAAACATAAAATAACATGCATGAAAAGATAAAGATACTGCACTGCATGTAAATTTACAGTTACTGTTACGTAATTATAACCACACTAAAATATTTCAAGTCGGATTTTAAAAATTGAGCATTCGAGGCAGTGTAGTTAGCGCTACTTGCCAGCAGACCAGAGAACTTCATCCATTCTATTTCGTAGAAAGAGAATTCTATCCTAGTGCCAAAAAATGTATATGTTAGAACTAGATTTATATAAAATAAGTAGAAATAATTTCAATAAGTCAAATATACAGTGAATTACATCGCAATGGTACAAAAATTGAATATGATGATTTTATTTTATTATTATGAGCCGATACTATACTAAAAAATGAAACCAAAATATGATACAACACAACAATCTAAGAACGGCTTCAAGTCAGCTCTGTACCATTTGAGAAACCAATTATAAGCACGACTTGACTTTTAAGTTAAGAAGATGTAAGTAGGGTTCATGAATAAGAAATTTAGTCTAAGCATTACTTATACTACGTGAGTTTACTAGCTGAAAAGTTAGGTTATAAGCAGACCCAGTTGTCCCTGCAACATTTACGTATTGTAAATTGAAATTGAAATTGATTTATTCTTCTTCATAAAATCACAAAATACAAATTCATAAAATAACATTGAAAAAGGTTCCTCACATGGGCATAGCCTGTGAGCGAGGAACGAGTTCTATTTCGATATACAAACAACTTTACAATAAACAAATTTAACATGATGTACAACTGACAACCTGACAAGTCATAATAATAAACTTGAAAAATTTAAAATAATAACTATTTAGAAGAACAAATAATATAGATATAACAAGATTACTGTAAAGAGCAAAGTTATTAACACTATTTCATAAAAAATATTGAAATACAAGAAAAAATTATAATATTTCCTTATATAATATAAAAAAATAATTCTTATATTAGTGTAAATTAGAGTTGTTTAATGTAAATTATTAATGTTAAATTATTTATCAGGAGCCTGAAATGCTCGTCTATAAAGAAAGTTAATTTTGAAAAATTTAAGAGACGGCATTTGCTAGAAAATAAAATATAAAATTTATAATCGAAAATAGACCTTTCCTATTATCGATTATAGTTCAGCAAGCACTCATCATACGATACCTTGACTAGGTGATGTCAAAAAAATACAAGTGATAGTTGGAATCCGTTATAATATTATCCAAAAAAAATTAAATTGTACCCTTCACAAAATATCAAAAATAGTACTAAAATGTTACATATTCATACTATATTACGAGGACAAGTGATGTTTTAGTTACTTAAATTTTCAATACTACAATTTTGCAAGACAGTCCAAATTAATTGAGTTAAATATTTAATTTTGAAATTTATTACGCCGAATTATTAGAGTATGGGCCCATCTCTTTATACGAAGATTTTCGTAGAACAATTTATGTGCTGGTTACCTTAAAACTGTGAAGTTCTAGTCGAAACCTTTTTGTTAATTTCACTTAATATCACTGAGAACGTAGTATACTTTCGGTATTTAATCCTGGATGTTCATCCTCAGAATTGAAATCGATGATAATACTTCATCTCCTGGAAGTCGGACAGGCCTGGATAGTCAGCCTTGACCCAGCGATCTCCAGGTACTGCATTTGATAGTCTGGGTACCACGAAACCTTGATTACATGATGCTCTAGCCGGTTACATTCACCGCTGTTTGGAAAGAATACAATTCCCGAATAATTTCTTGTTTATCTAAATTTGAGATGTCCGGAAACGGACAGTAACACATGATGACAATACTCAATATTTCACTAGATGTTTATTAAGTTTTTAAGAAAAAGCTTTTAAATTCTTTCGAAATTGTTAATTGTTTCAAAATTTATTAAGTTTTATTAAAATGCTAAACAAGGATGATCAACTAGAACTTTTGCTTTATCATATCCTAATCGATTTTCTCAGTCAAAAAAAATAAATTTAAGTTACATTTTTTTTATAGAAAATTAATTCAGTAAACAGTCATCATAGTTTCAAAGAAATCTACTTCAATTGAATCTAGAATTATTGTTAACCTTTACGGTTCTACCTTTCCAAAGTTATACAAATACAGATAAGAAATTTTTTGGTTACCTTTTAGCGGATTTTGGGGAATTATATCCTCTTCATGACGAAACTACATAACACTTAAACTGATCAAAAAAAATGAATGGGATTCCAACTATTTCATTAAAAAAATTAATTATCAAAAAACTACTTTACATACTTTTCCCAAGTTAACGTTACATTATATTCAAAAGTTAGTTCTACATTTTACTATCGGAATTCCTACACGTTGTCGTAACGACAAACTGATTCCGAATGAAGTGACTAGTTGATTTGATTTTTCAGAAATGACAAAATTGGTTTCTGCGTCGGTGCGAACTAGCGGATGACGTCGTCTCGCTAGCTCGTGATTGGCTAAGTATTTTTTTATTCTTTTTCTTTTGCTCATTAGTAGCAATCCCGTGAGAATATTTTCCAACAGACAACAATAGTACTAGGATAAACTATAAACTTGATAATCCGGAGTAATATGACAATGTGTGCTCGTAATCCTGTCTCTGTCTATCAGTTATCGATGTTTTCTTTGTACAATAATACAGTTACTCTACATTGTTACTTGATAATAAGAAAATGGTAATACAATGTCTTTTCATGCTCAAAGAGCTTACAATTTCAAAGATTGTAGTAAGAATAATGATAATGAGAAAATAAATCTGTTCCTTCTACATCGACATGACTGAACATAACTTTTCTTCAAAGGAAATTATATTTTATTTGATGAATAAAATTGTATATTTGTTTTAAAGGAAATTATAATTATATTCAGTAATAGAGATTTTGGGATACAAACCCTAAAATCGTTACATACTCCCCCTTCTTCTAATGTGAAACATGCCTAAAGTTTACAATACAATCAGTTACAATTACAATACCATGACAAATTTGTATATCAACATCTGAAAATATCCTATATGATGCAAAAAAAAATTTAGAAATAAGGTACCAAAACATAACTAATAATAAAATTTTCTTAGTTGACTAGTAACCAAAGTCTAGTTGTGTTATCATCAACTTATTAAGTCAAAATGTCTTGAAAAACCACAAGTCGATTTAGATTCAAGGCATTCTAACGAAACTTCAAGTGATGCACAACAAAATACATTCTAAGTGCTGTCTAATAAATCAAGTCCAAGAGTAATCCAAAATTTACTAAATTTAAAGTTCTTCCAGCAATTTCCATAAAAAAAATTTTTGTACATTCGACTATCATTGAGTGGCCAACTACAACTACAATCTGGTGTACTTCAACAGAAGTGCAAATCATCCAGTACTAAAAAAAAGGTAATAGGTATGCTAGTCATATGCGTCCACAATCGTAGCTTACAGTAAAAAAAAGGTTTATCTAGATAGTTTTTGATCTCAAACGATGAAAACTAAAACGAGAATTAAAGGTGCATCAGTATAAGAGCATCTACTTGATAAGAGAACATCAAGTGTAGTTGTCTATCATCTAATCAAAAAATTCTTTCACTTCAAAAAAAAATCTAAGTTCCTTCTTAAGTTCAAATTTATAATAATTACACTAAGTTGATAAGTTCCATTTACATAAGGGAATATTTATCTAATTTCATCGTTAAATAGATTAATCAACTACATTACAAGTTTAGTTTCACATACAAGGTTAATTATTTATGGAGATTCTAGAATATTTCCTATACATTCTCAGAAATTTCAAATTTCAGAGTCAAAAAATTATTTTATTACTTACTAATATATCTTTAAAAGATTATTATTTTATTAATTAAAGGAAGGTTTGACAAGTTTAGATGGTGGCGCGCCTCACCAGTTCTAAATTGTAAACAAACCACGTTCTGCTACCATAGCATATACAACAGTGTGTTGCTGTTATGAAACGCGTTGCGTGTGTCAAGGCAACGGAACGTTGCAAAGGGAGCTTCCTCAGATTAGCCTAGCTTACGGAGCGGTCTACTGCTACGAGTGTAGCGACCCTCGGTTGACTTACTTAGCGAACTCATAGCCTTGCTCGGTCGTTGTGTTATTATGCACAGCTGATCGCTGTATTTAGTAAACAACAATTCTTACTCTTCTTCTCCATCATCTTCTTCTTCTTCGCTTTCTCGCGGAAAGAATTTCTTAAGTTGAGACACATGTGTTTTGTGAATAACATCCTCACTGTCGGGATCTATTAATTCTACGGTGACGTCCGTGAGAAATCGCCCGATTTTGAAAGGTCCTGCCCAACGCGGACTTAATTTTTTACATATCTTTTTTATTTTGTCGCTCAAAATATGGGTACGGGTCCAAACAAAATCATCTGTTTTGAATGGGACCTCGCGTCGATGTTTGTCGTAGTTTAGTTTACGTTTATTATGCGCTTTTGTGAGACTATCTCTCGCCTCTTTCCATATCTTCATTGTGTCGTCACCGCTCTTGTTTGGTAACAATTCAGAAATGTTCCAAGCGTTTGACAAGGGGTGATTCGCTTCGTATCTGAACATAATACTGAAAGGAGTTGCATTTATGCTTTCGTGCTTTGCTAGATTAAACGCCAGTGGCAACCAATTTAACGTCTCGTCCCAGCGGGTTTGGCTGTTAGAATGAAAAGCAGTAAGGGCGCTCCTTAAGTTTCGGTGTAGCCTTTCTACTTGATTAGCTTGAGGGTAGTAAGGGCTAGTGTTAGCCGCCTTTATGGAATTTTCAAAAAGGAAATTTTTAAATTTTGAAGACGTAAAAATAGAGTGGTTATCGGAAATTACCGTCTTAGGGGTGGAAAAATTTACGAAAATAGTTTTTAGAGCTTTAATAACTGAATCCGACGTAGTTTTACGAAGTGGTATTAACCACGAAAATTTTGAAAACACGTCAATACAAGTAAATATATACATATTTCCTTGTGTGGAACGAACTAATGGACCTACTGTATCGATATGGAACATTTCCATGGGTTTTTGTTGAACTTTTGAGGAAAGGAAACCAAAATTAGTTTTTTGAGCGGGTTTACTTAGTCCACATGGAGCACAAGATTGAACCAGATAATGAATATCTTTTTTCATTTTTGGCCAATAGAAATTTTCAAAAATTTTAGCAGTAGTTTTGCTGACACCTAAGTGTCCTCCAATAGCGGAATCATGGTAATATTTAAACACTAGTGGAATTAGAATTTTAGGCAAAACAATTCTTAATTTTTGTTGATTTCTTATTTTTATCACTAGCACATCTTTAGAGATGCTATAAGGGAACTGATTTTCATTGTTAGAAATTTTATTCATTATATTCGAAATAAATGGGTCCTTTTTTTGATGAATTTTGATGTCGGTAAAAACGAGTGGGAAATCAGTAATTTTTAATGTGTTCACGAAATTAATTATATTTTCATTTTCTGCTTCACTCTTGTTCTCTATTTGTTCATTTTCACCAATTTCATCTTGGAACATTCTAGATAAACAGTCAGGACCCACATTTAGGCGCCCTGGGATATGTTGTACGTCAAACTGAAATGATAAGAGTCTAATTACCCATCTGCTTAAACGACCAACTTTATTGTCTTGTTTGAGAACCCAGGATAGAGCACTGTTGTCAGTTAGTAAAAGAAATCTAGCATGTTGGAGATATAATTTGAATTTTTCCATACCAAATATTGCTGCGTAACACTCAATTTCATACGTCGAATATTTACACTCCTGTTGCGTGAGTTTTTTCGAAGCATAGGCTATGGGCTGCAAAATTCCATCTACTTCTTGTGACAAAATTGCGGCGACCGCAGTAGAACTCCCGTCTGTCTGTAGAACAAACCTTTTTGAAAAATCAGCTGTTTTTAAAACTGGCGGGTTCATGATGGCATACTTTAATTTCTGAAATGCATTTTCATGTTTATCTTCCCAAACAAATTTAGTATTTTTCTTTCTTAGATCATTTAAAGGTGCAGCAATTTCTGCATAATTTTGAATATATTTATGAAAATATCCGCACATGCCGATAAATCTGGCTATGGCCTTAGCATTTTTTGGTTTAGGGAATTCCTTAATCGAATTCGTACGATTAGGGTCGATAGTGATACCATTTTTGTCAACTAGGTTGCCAAGAAAAGAAATTTGTCTTTTAGCAAAATTAGTTTTTTCAGGTTTGACAGTGAAGCCTGCATTTTTAAGCCTTGTTAAAACTACCTCTATGTGTTCGAGATGAGACTCAAAGTTTTTGGAATAAATCACAATATCGTCGAGATAATTTAACACAAATTTGAATTTAATATCCTCGAAAAGGTTGTCTAAGACTGATGTTAATGCTTGAGCTCCAATGCTTATTCCAAACGGAACGGAATTGAACATGAAAGTATTTCTACTTGTACAGAAAGTTGTTAGATGTTTACTTTCTTCTGCCAAGGGCATTTGATAATAGGCCTGGTTCAAGTCCAATACCGAAAAATATGTAGCGCCATGAAACCAATGAAAAATATTTTCCAAATTTGGGAGAGGAGTCGAATCTAAGGCTATCCTTTTATTTAGGGCTCTGTAATCCACGACCAATCTTTGCCCCCCGTCCTTCTTTGCGACTAAGAAACATGGGCTAGCATAGCTTGAGGTTGACCGTTGGATAATTCCTTGTTCAAGCATAGTTTTTATTTTGTCTTCCAAAATTTCCATTTTCATAGGATTTAATTGATATGGGCTTTTTCTTACCGGTTCGTGAGAAGTTAAACGAATTTTATATTCTACTAAATTTGTTCTACCGAGACGATCTGTAAGAACATCCTTGAAAGTATTTAATAATTTATCTAGTTTACCTTTTTGAGAAACAGTTAACTCCTCTTTAGTGTCATCCGCACTGATTTTATTCTGAATTTTAAGTGATTCGGTTTTCAAGTTGTTTTCGAAAGAGAATTTAAATTGAGGCCGAAAATTGAAGTAATATCTTTTATTAAATAAGTCTACTACTAATTGTGTGTGGTGAATGAAATCACACCCAAGGATGATAGGCACCGAAAGATTTTCACAAACGTAAAAACGAAATTTCCAACTGAAATTTTCGATTTTTATTTTTATTAATATTATTTCTTTTAATTCAAGTCGTTGTTTATTGGCGGTCACACAATTAAAATTTTCCTTCACTACATGGAGGTCAGGATTTTCAATTAACAATTTATCAAAAGTATTTTTAGAAATTATACTCTGGGAAGCCCCAGAATCAATTAAAGCTAGAGAATTTATTGTATTATTTCCTAATTCACAACTTACGAAAGGTATTACTTTATTAGTTAAGGCTTTAGTTTTTAATCTATTGAAAGGTTTCCTAATTTTTCTTTTTGAAATATTATTTAATTTACGTTTACTTACTGATTCTTTATTTTTGGAAAACTGGGCTTCATATTTTTTACGAAGGGCAACAGGTTTTAGTGAATTTACGAAATGGTTTTTATTAGCCTCCGATTTACTAATAAAATTTTGTGATTTGTTTTTTGCAAAATTGACTCTTTTGTTTTCGAAAGATAGTCGTACTTTTTTATTATTGCAATCATTAGCGTAATGACCTAGCTTTTGGCATTTGAAGCATTTTACTGTGCTCAAATTTCTAGTAACATTATTAGGTTTCGAATTTTGATTATCATTTCTAAAGGTATTTCCGCGAAAATTTGTACTATTAGGGTTTGATCTACATTCTTTAGCTATATGGCCTACCTTTTGACAGTGATAACATTTCTTAGGCACTGTACCCGTTTCATTCCATGGTCTTGTTTCTTTTCTAATAGGCATAGTTTCAACTCGATTTCTTTCTATGTCTGCAAATTGAATGTTTTGAGACTGGACACACAAATCATTTAGGTCCCTAAAATTTCTAGGTCGAAATTGAAAGACTAATCTTGACCTTTCTTCGGGATTCAGGCCGGAACAAATAGTTGAAACTATTTCTTCCTCGGACTTATTTAATCTTAATAATTTGGCCGCATCTTTAATGGCTACTAAATAGGCTGCTAGAGGTTCCCCTATCTGTTGTAGACGCCCATACTGTTCGCGTTCGATAACGGAGATTAGTCTCGTCGGAATGAAATAGGTCAGGATATCATGGTGAAAGTCATCAAAAGAACTGCTAAGATTTATTGCTAAATTTAGTCGTTCGGACAAAGGTCCGATTGTCGAACTGTGAATTAAATTGAAAAGTTGTTGGTCTGAAATATTGCCTCGTTCTTTGATCTTCAAAGAAACGCTAATAAATTTAAGTAAATTATCGACAGAAAGTCCATCGGTAATAGGCAATTCTTTAATTAAATTTTCGATAGGGTTAGATAATTTAGTGAAAATGTTGCTAAGTGCGGAAAAAGATGTTTGGTGCACGCTCGACGTATGTCCAGGAGCTACGGAAAATCTATTGTTTTGAAGATTCATTTGAGGGTTAAGAAATCTAGTAGTAACCGGCTCTCGATTAATATCTGAATTACGCTTATCGACATATTGAAACATACTGTTATCCTCAACAACAGTAACCACGTTTGACATAGGTAGTCTTACTCCTAAATTTCTTTGAGCCTTTTCAATGTCCAAAATTAATTTGGGTTGTCCTATTGGATTGACAATTCCGGAACTACTCGCCTTTTCCGTATCGTGTACTTGAATACTAGGGGGTACAAAATTCGGTGTTTCAAAATTGTCACCCGCTGGCGAAGTGGCCCTACTTCTAAGAAATGGTTTTAAGTCAATTAGCTGGGTGAACACGGCTTGAGCCGACACTATCGAATTTTCCAACCCCTTAATCAATTCCAGATCGCTAGTCTCCTTAGCATACGTGAGTAATTGGGTTATACGGTTCAAAATATGAAAAAATATACTGATTCCTTTTTTGATACTAGCACTTCTATCCACATTAACTTGACAAGGAACGCCAGACAAATATTCGGCTTCTTTTTTCAATTGGTGTTCAATTTTAGATAAGGCAACCTTACTACTTTCATCATTATAGATAATACGAGATATCTTGGGATCGGGCGCGCTCACAATTGTTCTGTATTTAGCACGCAATGTGTCTAAGTCATACTCTGATGACGTCTCCGGCGGAATGCCAAGAGTTTCAAGTTCAAACACTAAACATTCTTTACTGATATAATTAGGATTGAATTTAGCACTAGGTATTAAATCAAAATTGAATACACTATGTACCTCTTTCCTGGTTTCCCAATAATTGATCGTCCTACCTTCCATCGTGTGAGGTGACGCTTGTTTACTTGGTGATACGGGATTCATGTATACGTTAAGCTAACCTATATTGAGTTCAGCCTATTTACGAAAATCTTGCATTCTCTATTCAAACCACCTTTTTTTTTTTTTTTTTTTAAATCTTATGTCATTTTACGGTTACATATAAGTCAAATTCAAGTTTCAAACACACTAAATTCTACGTTTAACTATGTTATCTTGATTGTCAGATTATCGACCCATATAACCTCTCCTGTCATTGTCTCGTGAGATGAGTACTTTTGCGTTTCCGACTTTAAGGTTAGTTTTCAGTTAAAAAAAATTTTAAGTCAGAGACGGCGTAGTTGAATTTTTACACCTTTTAATTTTTATTAATTTCAATTTTAAAAGCAGAGTGGCGCAGTTGAAATGCTCGTCTATAAAGAAAGTTAATTTTGAAAAATTTAAGAGACGGCATTTGCTAGAAAATAAAATATAAAATTTATAATCGAAAATAGACCTTTCCTATTATCGATTATAGTTCAGCAAGCACTCATCATACGATACCTTGACTAGGTGATGTCAAAAAAATACAAGTGATAGTTGGAATCCGTTATAATATTATCCAAAAAAAATTAAATTGTACCCTTCACAAAATATCAAAAATAGTACTAAAATGTTACATATTCATACTATATTACGAGGACAAGTGATGTTTTAGTTACTTAAATTTTCAATACTACAATTTTGCAAGACAGTCCAAATTAATTGAGTTAAATATTTAATTTTGAAATTTATTACGCCGAATTATTAGAGTATGGGCCCATCTCTTTATACGAAGATTTTCGTAGAACAATTTATGTGCTGGTTACCTTAAAACTGTGAAGTTCTAGTCGAAACCTTTTTGTTAATTTCACTTAATATCACTGAGAACGTAGTATACTTTCGGTATTTAATCCTGGATGTTCATCCTCAGAATTGAAATCGATGATAATACTTCATCTCCTGGAAGTCGGACAGGCCTGGATAGTCAGCCTTGACCCAGCGATCTCCAGGTACTGCATTTGATAGTCTGGGTACCACGAAACCTTGATTACATGATGCTCTAGCCGGTTACATTCACCGCTGTTTGGAAAGAATACAATTCCCGAATAATTTCTTGTTTATCTAAATTTGAGATGTCCGGAAACGGACAGTAACACATGATGACAATACTCAATATTTCACTAGATGTTTATTAAGTTTTTAAGAAAAAGCTTTTAAATTCTTTCGAAATTGTTAATTGTTTCAAAATTTATTAAGTTTTATTAAAATGCTAAACAAGGATGATCAACTAGAACTTTTGCTTTATCATATCCTAATCGATTTTCTCAGTCAAAAAAAATAAATTTAAGTTACATTTTTTTTATAGAAAATTAATTCAGTAAACAGTCATCATAGTTTCAAAGAAATCTACTTCAATTGAATCTAGAATTATTGTTAACCTTTACGGTTCTACCTTTCCAAAGTTATACAAATACAGATAAGAAATTTTTTGGTTACCTTTTAGCGGATTTTGGGGAATTATATCCTCTTCATGACGAAACTACATAACACTTAAACTGATCAAAAAAAATGAATGGGATTCCAACTATTTCATTAAAAAAATTAATTATCAAAAAACTACTTTACATACTTTTCCCAAGTTAACGTTACATTATATTCAAAAGTTAGTTCTACATTTTACTATCGGAATTCCTACACGTTGTCGTAACGACAAACTGATTCCGAATGAAGTGACTAGTTGATTTGATTTTTCAGAAATGACAAAATTGGTTTCTGCGTCGGTGCGAACTAGCGGATGACGTCGTCTCGCTAGCTCGTGATTGGCTAAGTATTTTTTTATTCTTTTTCTTTTGCTCATTAGTAGCAATCCCGTGAGAATATTTTCCAACAGACAACAATAGTACTAGGATAAACTATAAACTTGATAATCCGGAGTAATATGACAATGTGTGCTCGTAATCCTGTCTCTGTCTATCAGTTATCGATGTTTTCTTTGTACAATAATACAGTTACTCTACATTGTTACTTGATAATAAGAAAATGGTAATACAATGTCTTTTCATGCTCAAAGAGCTTACAATTTCAAAGATTGTAGTAAGAATAATGATAATGAGAAAATAAATCTGTTCCTTCTACATCGACATGACTGAACATAACTTTTCTTCAAAGGAAATTATATTTTATTTGATGAATAAAATTGTATATTTGTTTTAAAGGAAATTATAATTATATTCAGTAATAGAGATTTTGGGATACAAACCCTAAAATCGTTACAAGCCAGATATTTGTTGTGGGAGCTGGGTTGACTTTTAGGGTTACAGCTGCTCGCTGGCTTGAACCTGTTAGTGTAAGTATAAGACTTATGGCCGCTAAGTCTAACTTATCCGACTTAAGTCGATCTTTGATAAGTCACGTTCATAAATACGGGCCTCAGTAACCGTGATAGAATATTTACGAACTTCATATATATGCTCCTTCAGCGTCTTGATTCGAGTACTCTTGAAATGTAAAGTATCGGTACTTCAAGAGTTCCTCGAGTCAAGATAAACTAACGGAACGTTTATAAATACAGACCTCAGGGCTGCATTCATGAACTTAAGTGTCCTTGGCAACTATATGTGAACTTCATAAATAAATATGTTCCTTCAGTGTCTCTTGAGTCAACGAACTCTTGAAATGCCTGTATTCATACTCTACATTTCAAGAGTCCCTGAAGTTTAAGAGACACTAAAGGAGCGTTAATAAATACGGGTCTGATTCCTAATATACCGGGGGGATCACAAAAGAATGTCTCAACTTTCAAGGGCTCTAATTACAAAACGCATGCGGCCATCAAAACCTGAACACTAGACATGTTGCTACGAGTGCGGCAAGAACTCCATAACCGCAAAGATATCGATTGGGCTTTTGGTTCAGGTTATATTTATCGTTCAAGTAAACTTTTAATCGTTTGTAAAATTTTGAATGAATTTTTTCAAATAAATCATCTTAAAGTGTATCTGCGATTTGTAATTGAAAGCCTTTAAAATGGGGATGTTCTTTTGTAATCAACAGGTATAATAATATTAATTTGCCGTACAAAGAGAGGTCTTGGCTAAATGCGTGGACCAAATTCATTTTTTGCAAGGATCTTCCTAGGAATGCCCAGCGATGTATGTTAAGAGATTTTTTAAATTTGCTTGTATTTAAAGGATATTTAGAAGGAAGTAAAGAAAGGCATTAAGGCCTTCTTCTATAGAAAACACGTGATTTTTAAATGAGCTTCCCCAATCATATGCATTTGGAATCATATTGAAGAATAGCACTCAGGGCCTCTTATTCATCTGGTTGAGCCTTCATATGAATTGATTTATCATTCATAAGAATAACATATTTGTTTGCGAGAAACAAATTAATTTTATTATTGCAATTAAGTAAAATAACAAATGATCACTAAGTAAATGATAATTATACAAATTTTATTGGAATTTTTGTATAAATTGATTCATTAAACATGTGAAATCTAATCTAATTTGAGCAATCAGCTGGATGTAAATAGAAACACAGCCTTGGTATTACAGAGTGACTTTTTGTGGGAAACAGCCATAAAATAGACTACGCAGATTGAATCAAAAGTTAGATCTGATGATTTTTTTAATTTTGCGATGGTGATTATCATTGAGTACATCGAGTAAGTTCCTCTGTGCAAGCACCTTTATTCTTGGTCATGAGGTCTACTGATCTGATGATTTTATTTTAATTTTGCTATGGTGATTATCATTGAGTACATCGAGTAAGTTCCTCTGTGCAAGCACCTTTATTCTTGGTCATGAGGTCTACTGATCTGATGATTTTATTTTAATTTTGCTATGGTGATATCATTGAGTACATCGAGTAAGTTCCTCTGTGCAAGCACCATTATTCTTGGCCATGAGGTCTACTGTTCACAGAACTACTAGTTTGCAGATGGGAATGATTTTCATCGATTTCTCCTATTTTCTACTCAATTCAGGACTACTTTTTTTTGAGGATGAAGCCCACATAGGTCTGAGAGGGTAATGAATTGGATGATGGTGATTGATGAGTTGGACCTACAGTTTTAGGTGGGTTGTGAACCACCGGGAAGTAATTTTACAGCAGAGAACAGTCTTTTTTGCTGACCAATTCAATCGGTCACCCTTACAAAGAGCGCCCAGGAGTTTTGTAGCTTATCTCTGATTGTATTTCGGGCTCTCGGTTTCAAACATCCCAGATATATCTGAAATTGAAGGTCATTCGTCTATCTCATTATTTCATACAGAATTATCAAATCCGTTTATCCCTCATTTTCGATTCAGGTTGGTTGAGGGCGATAGTCCGAAATAATTACTACGTGAGACCCTCAAAGGCCTAAAGGTACAAAGTGAGCTACAGAGCTGCCTCTCGACAACTCTGTTTGTTTGGACAGGCTGAGAGCATTCATGCAGAAAGTTTTACTAACTTCGGACAAGCGAGTGGAATAAGAGAGAAAGTGTGAGTGAGAGAGGATGGGAGTGAGTGAGACACAGTAGAGTGAGAGAGTGTAAGAGTGCGAGGGCGGGAAAAAAACAGAGAGAAAGAAGAGAGCGTGAGAGTGACTAGGAGAGACGAATGTCGAGTGTCGCATGTGAGTGAGGAAGGAAAAAGGCAAATAGATTCAATATAGGTGAATAGAGAAAAAATGATCAATTGAATAAGGACAAAATGTATTAGGGGGAAATGTATGAAAGGGGGAAGGAAAATAATAAGGACGAGGAGGAGGAGAAACGATGGGAAGAAGAAAAAGAGGTTCAATGGAAACGAAAAGTAGAACAAAGATAACAAGAAGTTGATTTAAAACAACAAGAAGTAGAACAAAACAACAAGAATAAGTAAAACGAAAATAAAAAGAAGTACATAAAACCAACAAGAAGTAGAACTAAAACTACAAGAATAAGTAAAACGATAATAACAAGAACTACAAAAAACCAACAAGGAGTGAAACAAAACAACAAGATGGATAAGAACATGGAAGAAGGAGCATTAGGAAGAATCAGAATGAGGTGAAAATAATAAGGGGGAAGAAAAAGAGGGGATGATTGAGAAGGGGAAGGATAAGTAAGTATGAGGTGGAAGAAGGGGAAAAAAGTAGACAGAATAAAGTAGTTTCAATATAGGAGGACGAAGAAGAGAAAATGTTAAAAAAGGAGTGTTAGTGGGAGAAGGAGGAGGGGGAGAAAAATAAGAAGATAAGATCTGGAAGAAGGTGAAAAAGAAAGAAAAGAAGGAGAAAAATATGAAAAAAAAGAAAAAGAAATTTTTTTTCTGAAGATGAAGCCCACATAGGTCTGAAACCTGTGCGTGGGTAATGAGTTGGATGACAGTGATTGATGAGTTGGACCCACAGTTTTAGGTGGGTTCCAAACCACCGGGAAGTGATTTTACAGCAGAGAAAACTGTCTTAAAAAGGATCCCAACTTTCAGAAGCCACGATTATTTAAAAAAAAAAAAACTAGAAATATTTTGTCAGTACACAGAAGACTAAAGCTGGACGCAAATTGAAACGCAGGCCTTGGTGACGCAGGGTGACTGACTTTTAGTGAGATACAAAAATAAAAGGAACTTCAAATTCTATTTGCGCAGTCTGAATACACTAGAAGTCACGTCAATGACGAAAGCCTGCGTTTCATTTTGCGCTTTTACTTACCAGGTCCGTAACTTGGTCTCTGGGGGGCTCCAGGAGAAATTAAATTCGGGCCCCATTTTTCCTAGCGTGAGTCCCCTACTTGTTAGAGCCCCGGGGCAGTTTATTCTAACTATATCTTACCTGAATCAGGGTTCTCTAATCCTTTCAACCTATCGAAACGGACGTTCCACGGAAATTTATGCGGCTGTATATCTCTGAGGCACCTAATCCTTTTGTGATTTATGATCAGTGGCCCGGACTGTAAAATTTCTCAGCTTTTATTAGAGAAGGACAAGTGTACTGTTACGACTTTGCTTGACTGGAACCAGCAGTAAGAGCGTGATTAATAATCCTTTCTCACAACCTTTGCAACTTTATAACCCTTTCTCTCCCAGAGAGAGTGAGTGACAGAGAGAGTAAAAGAGAGGGTAAGAGCAAACAGCACCTTTGCCACCCCCATTCAGCCCCTTATATATATGTATATATATATTTTTTGAGCAGTATATACGTAAATATATGGAGAGCAAACAAAGCATTGTATTGTATGTGCACTTGTTTCTTGAATTATAGCCAGGAGTTATTTGTACAACAGCTTTCTGTTCTCCATCTTCGAGATTCGAGATATAGCTTCTCTTTACTGAACATTCTGAATTATGTGACAAGTTGAAAATTGAGAAAAAAAGAGACAGAAGTGAGGGAGTGAGGATATAGTGAGTGTGAGTGAGAGTGAGTGAGTGATCGTGAGAGGGGGAGGATGAGAGCGAGAGGAGGAAGGAGGGAGAGAGATAGTGATTGAGTGAGAGTGTATGCGCGTGAGAGACTGAAGGAGAGAGATGGTGAGTGAGTGAGAGAGAATGAACGGTGAAAGGCGAAGCGTGAGAGAGGGGAGAAGAGAGACAGTTTGTGAGAGAAAAAAAGAAGGTGATAGAAAGTGTAGGAGGGAGAGAGCGGGTGAGAGAATACGAGAGAGAGAGTTAGTGTGAGTGAGGAGCAATTGAGTGGTGGTGGAAGGAGAGAAAAAATAGTATGTACATAGTAGCAGAAGAAGAAGTAGTACAAGAAGAAAAATAAATTAAATAGAAGAAAAAAGAAGAAGTAGAAAATGAAGTACAAGAAGAAGAGGAAGAAGAAGACGACGGAGAAAAAGAGAAGAGGAAGAATAAGTAAAAAATAAGAAAAAAAAGAGGAAGAAGAAAAAGAGCAAGAACAAGAAGAGGAAGAATAAGAAAAAGAAGAGGAAGGAGAAAAAGAGCAAAAAGAAGAAAAAGAAGTAGTAGTACAACAAAAAAAATAAATTGAATAGAAGAAAAAAAGAAGAAGTTCAAAATGAAGTACAAGAAGAAGAGAAAGAAGAAGACGACGGAGAAAAAGAGAGAATAAGAAAAAAAGAAGAAGAAGTAAAAGAAGAGGAAGAAGAAAAAGAGCAAGAACAAGAAGAGGAGGAAGAAGAAAAAGAGCAAGAAGAAGAAGAAGTAGGAGTAGGAGAAAAGACAAGGAGAAGAAAATAATGAAGAGTAAAAGAGGAAGGTGAAGAATAAGAAGGAAAGAGAAGATAAAGAAACTATTTGAATTCGTAGATAAGATATTACACATTCTAGAAATCCACATTCAATCGAATCGGACAACCTGCTAGTAAATGCATAATGATTTTAATGGTCGCAGGCCCGCTATTTCATTTTTCACTCATTCACAACAACAAAAAGTCAATGAACCGCCTCAGCATGCAAATTAAGTAAGGTATTACCGAAATCAAATTATCAGGCAATTAATTGATCAATGGCTCATTAGTCCCTAAATTAGCTATGCTTTTGTAATGTAACAGATCGCTGAGCATGATGGGACTTCGCTTTTGTTTGATTCGATTAAATCGTATTTGATTAGCGCGCCAATTTCGAATTGTGCCGCCGACCAATTGGAAGCTTTGCCGCTCTTTTGTTGCGAAATGTCACGCTGTTCACCAATGAGAGGCTGAGCTTTGTCAAGTTGAATCCTCAAATCCCTGATGTGATTAATTACCTATATACGAACGTTCCTGCCAGCGAGTTTTGCTTGTATGCAAGACAAAATAGAAATTATTTTATTATTTTTTGATCTATGATAAACTGTGAGAAGAATCGATTTAATAAGAGGGAGCAGGTGTGTGTTGCAGGTGTGTGTGTGTGTGTGTGTGTGTGTGTGAGCGCGCGCGCGGGTTTGTGTGTCAATCTCGCGAATTTTACAAAAACGGCACCGATTTAAAACACTAAATTCAGTACAAAGCTTCCTCCAAACTCGATTCAGTGCACCTCGTAGCCCGATTTTTGGTTTTCCTTCCAGACTTTTCAAAATTAAAGTTCAAATTTCACTTGTGGTACTACAACTACTGTATAAAAATATGTTTAGATGCAGAAAGCTCATAGAACAGCAGATACATGATAAGTCGCTATGATGCAAAAAGCTTCGTCACAAGCCAAAGCAACACTTTTGTTCCGTATCAATATTGCTGCTTCTAATTCCCTTTTTGGAATTGTATTGGCATTGCCTGTAGAAATCCATTTATCAGATATTTAATTTGAACATTCCGCTTCAAAGCGCGGGTTAAATACTAGTAGTAAATATTTTCCTCCTTATTCTTCTTCCCCTCCACCTTCTTCTCCTCCTCCTCTTCTTTTTCCACATCGTCTTTTTCTTCTTCTACTTCTTCCTCCTCCTCCAAATCCTCCTCATTCTTCTTCTCCTTCTTTCAAAGCGTTTCCTTCATCATCTTTCCTTATTTTTCTCTACTTTGAATCCGAATCGTCTTTCAACAGTATACAATCAATCAATCAATCAATCATTAATTGCCAAAAACATTACAAATGTTAAAACAATCGTCATTTTATATACAGTCAGAATTATCTAAATTTAAAAAATAACAACAAAAACAATAAGTTCAAGGAAATGATCAATAATTAAATATATCAGCTAGCCTTCTTCACACGTCACATAAACACCCTCACACGCTCGATCGCTTCCCCCCCACTTCCCTCCCATTCAGTCACTCACTCTCCAACTTTCTGTCTCTCTCACACACTCTCTAACACTCTCTCTCACTCCTCCTTGACTGATTGATGGATAAAATACGTCGTCGCATTGCATTGACGATAGATAGAAGGCCGCATGGAAGGCCATTACTCACTATTCCACTGTATTTAGAGAAGACGTCCATCTTGTGTTTCATTTTTATTTATTAGTAGCCAGCTTCCAACAGTCACGTCAGATTTTCTTCCTAAAACTAAGGCTATTTCGCCTTTTAATCATATATCTATCACTCAGCACAAACACTTCACTTTTTGACGTTCTCGTTTTTGTCTTCTTCTCCTTTCTCGTGTTTATCTTCTCCCCTTCATACGTCTTATTTATGTTTTTTTTTCCTTCTTCGCTGTCCTCCTCCTACTTTGTCTTTTTCGTTCTTCATTTACTTTATCTTCTTCTTATATACCTAATATTCTTCTTCTCCTACTTCTTCATATTAATTTTCTACTACTTCTTCTACATCTCCTTCTTCTTCTCATTCCCCCTTCTTATTTTACTTTTCCTTATCATCATCCTACTAGACCTACTTTTTCATCACTCAATTATTTTCTTTTTTTATTCAACATATTTTTCTCTTCTATTTTCTCCTGTTCACTTGCTACTTCTTCTTCATCATCTCCTCCTCATCTTTCTTCATTCCCTTTTATTCTCCTTCTTCATCGCCTTTTTTCCTTTTACTTTTTGCATTCTTCTTCCAATTTTTCCATTCTCCACCTTCTTCTCCTGCTTCTTATTCTTGATCTTCTTCGTTTTTCTTGTTTTATTTCTTTCAATCTCTTTTTCTTATCTTCTTATTTCTCTTCTCCTTTCCACTCATCTTCTCCTTTTAACTCCTTTTCTTCCTCTTCTCCTTTTAGCTCTTCTTTTTCTTTTCTCCCCCTTCTTAATCACCTTCTCCTTCTTTCTCTTCTTCTTCAGTTTTCCCGCTATCTTTTCAATAATTAATTCCTGCCTGTTTCCCATCTTCTCCCACCCAACACACATCAATCACTTGCGCCCAATCTTCTCTAATGACTTTTGCTGACTGATACACTTCTTTCTCAAACCATAGATGGAAGAGTGATTGACGTTGATCGACACTTCTAGAAGTTTATAGACGTTACTTGAAAGATATCTGGACAGACCACAAATCATCTGATGCATCTTGTGCGGTTGCAAATGAATAAAAAAGAAGATTTTTGTCTCTTCCTTTTATTTTTCTTCTCATTTTTCTTCCTCTCCTTTATTCCAATCTTCAAGTACAAGTGGCAAAGAGCACTTGACATCCTAACTTCGCCTTACCGTATTAATTTCTAATTAATATCAATTAATAATCAATTAATATCAATTAATAATCAATTAATATCCGTATAAAAATCAGTTGCCACTCAGATCTATAGATCCAACAGTATTTCTGTGAGATTTTTACCACGCAAGATTTTCTTATTTTCATTTCAATTTAAAGTTAAAGTTTTTTATTACGTACAATGTTTTAAGGTTAGCTAGAAAAGGTTATAAAAAATTCGCTTACCACATCGCCGACTGCAATTGCTTACACCTTATAAGTGATTCAATGTCATCAACATACCTGAAAAAAGAAAACAAGATTAACAAAGCATATTCCAACAAATTTTGATCATGAGAGTAATTATTAAGGGATTTCCCATATTGGAAGTTTTTGGAAACAGTTGTGATTTGAGTTTTCTTGCGAAGTTTTCTTCCTACACTCTTTTCCACTGTTTCTTGAAGAGTCATGGAAGAGAAGAATGAAGTTGAGAAGATGAGGAAGCTGGAGAAGAAAGAAGAAGAGAGGAGGAGGAGGAAGGAAAAAAAGAAAAAAGGAGAAGAGAAAGTAGAAAAAGAAAGCAAAGAACAACAAGAATGAGAGTAAAAAGAAGATGGAAAGAGAGGAAAAAGGGATAGAAAAAGAAGAATGAGAAAAATATGAAAGTAGAAGAAGAGAAGGAGGAAGAAAATAAGAAGAAAACGAACAAGAAGAAGGAGAAGAGGAAGAAGAAGAAGAAGAGGTAGAAGAACAAGAGCAAGAAATAGTAGAAGAAGTATAAGGAGATGAAGAATGAAAGGAAGCAGAAGCAGGAAAGTAGAATGAAAAAGACGGAGAAATAGGAATAATAAGAAGAAAAAGATAAAATAGTTGAATAGGAAAAAGAAGAAGTGGAGAAAATAGCAGGAAAGGAAGAATAAGAGATAGAAGATGATAAAAAAGATTGAATGAATTCAAAGAAGATGGAGAAGGGAGAAGTTGAAAACAGAAGACGTTGGAGAATAAGAAGAAGAGGAAGAAGAAGAAGAAGAAGAAGAAGAAGAAGAAGAAGAAGAAGAAGAGTATGAAGAAGAGGAAGAAAAAGAAGAAGACGAAGAAGAAATAGAAGAGGAAGAGGAGGCAGGAGGATGAAGAAAAATAAGAAAAAGAGGATGAAGAAGATGATGATGAAGAAGAAAAAAAGGAGAAGAGTAAGCAGTAGGAAGAAGAATAATAAAAAAGTAGCGACAAGAGCATACTCCTCTTTCATCTTCTACATAGAAGAATAATATATACTTAAAAAGAACGACTAAAGAAGACGCATTAGGAGTGGTGAGTGATGAAAATGGAATAAGGGGAACGAACGATAGTCCTAATGTATATTCCTCCTTCAACGCAGACATATGGATTTTCGATATGAAAGCAGAGGGAGGTAACGTATTGGAGATTGGAGGGTGGCAGGCACTAGGCACTGGCACTATCATATGGATGCTGAAAGCATCTGCCTTTGGATTTCAAACATTTCGACCCTTATCTGATAAGGGACGCCTCAAAGGGAGGCTGGATAATGGTACACTCAAAATCACATTCGGCTTGAAGGGTGAAAACGATTCTTGCAATAAATGAGGGAAAAATGCAATAAACCAGAATAATTATCATGGTTATTATTATCGGTGTGAATGATGACAATATTATGGGCACCCTTATAAAGTTTCTTCATGACTAGATATCAGGGATAATGTAGATTTCCCGATATAGAGTTCGTAGTGTGACTATTACTATAACTAGCCGGGTTCGATCCCAGTTCTGACCGAAAGATTTTACCTCGAGGCCACTCCCGTGTTTCGGAGGACACGTTAAGCTGTCGGTCCCGGCTGCCTAAAAAAACAGTCGTTAAGTCACGTCAGAGGCCGTGAACTTATTCAGGTGCGACCTGATAGCTCTGACACCAGACCTGAGCCAGCCAGGTCACACGATATTATTATTATTATTACTATAACTGGCAAGTTGCTAGATTCAATTGAATCTGAATTAAAAAATGGGTAACATACTAACTACAAATTTATTTTAATCGTTTTTCTCAACTCTCTTCTTTTCTTATTCTTCTTCCTTTTCTCCATTTACTCTCCTTCTTCGTCATCCTCCTCTTCTGCTTCTTCTTCGTCATCACCCCTTTATTCTCCGGCCTCCTCCTGTTCTTCGTCAACCTCTGCTTCTTTTTTCTTGTTCTTGGTCCTCGTCTTGTTTTTCTTCTTCATCATCTATATCTCCTTCTCCTTCTCATCCTCCTCCTCCTTTTTCTTCTTCTCTTTCCCATTCTTCTTTTTCATTTTTCTCCTCATATTTCTTGCCCTCCTTCTTGAATCCCTTATTCGCTCAGCTTTAGAGTTTCGTCGACAGATAACAGCAAGCAGCTGTATTAAATGGGATCGTAAATATTGATGTTTGTGCATTATATACTTTTTATTCTGATATTTCATTTTAATCTATAATAGCAATTTTAATAATTTTTAGATAATGCTCCCCTGATGCTACATTGATTCACCTTGATTTATCCCTATTCTATGCTATATGCTTTCCCCACTATACTAAAAGAAACTTATATAATAATTTTGGGAATATCTCGTCAATCTCAACTTTCATATGTTGGAGTGAATGTATCGAAACCTGGAGATAACTCATTCTCCACAAAGGGGATTTAGAATAACTTATTTTTGATAATGGTTTGTGAAAGAACAACTTAACCGATTGTTTTACATCAATCGACAAAAAATTTTATATTCTTCAATTACGTTTAATACAATGTTTTCAACGCCCTCAATTATTTTTATTTTTAGGCGAAAAACTGATAAAAGTGCCAAACTTGAGGTTATTGGTCTCCCGAAACTTTCGCAAACTCACGGACCCTTTGTTAGGATGCCTAGGGTAGATTATAAAATTCCAGCATTGCACCAATTTTTGTCCACCAAAAGTCTAATTTTCCTTCGCTTTTATGGGACCCGAATTCGGAAGCCCCTTCTTTGCGATGTCATCATTAAATTTAGTTTTAAAATTAAAAAAAGAACAAAGTTGATCCAGTTTACCTGGTAGAGCTCAACCAGAAGATGTAAGCTTAAAATACTGAAGTATCAAACTTGTACTGCGTACCGTTCTATCCTCAAAACAATTTGTCTCTTTAATTAGTGAATGACCCATGTATTTTGAATCGTATTTTTAAAATCGATTGGCTCGTATCGCTGGAAATTGTGTTTTACAAATACTGTACGCCGAATAATATCGATAGATAAAAGTGGAAGAGGGGAGTGACGGGGAAAGCCTTATATTCTCTTTTCTTAATAAGTGAAGGTGACTCACTAGTGCAAAATCTGCTCCATGGTGAGGTAGGGGAAGAGGGGAGGGGTGAAGAACGTAGGGTGATTCTCACTATTATTTGGAATTAGATTCTGGCAAAGGAGGTTTTCGCTCCCCAACATTCTATTGTTTGCTCTACGCGAGCTCAGAAGCAGCAGAGCCCTTCTTTGCAAAGGTTTCTCCCTTTTGGAAATACCCCTTAAGGGAATATAGGGAATGATGGTTAGGTGGTGGGTGGGGGGCACCCAGGAACCCCAAAGTTTAACAGTAATTGCCTTTTTCCCTTGTTCTTCACATTCTTATTTCTTTTTTACTTCATCATCAATCACACTTCTCTCCCTCACTTTGGGTAAGTGTGAGAGAGGTCATAATGACCCAACTTTTTCGTGCAATCTGTCTCTTACATCAATGTCTTTATTATCTACTATCAACTGTTATCTAAGGCTGTAATACGAGTTATTGCTTCCCCTGGTATTACAAGATAACATTTTGAGCATCTGTTTCTCGAAAAAATGCACTTATTTTCTTACAAAACATGTTTTTAATAGGCTCTTCAAAACAACCTGAAATTTTTCCAGAGAAGTCATATTATTTATCCTACATTCTCCATCTGTTTACTCTTCATAACAACTTTAATGATATCTATCTGATATAATCAAATCAAATAATACTTTATTGCTTATAAAGTACAATACAATTAAACAAATTCTTTTCTTTTTTTTAATTTTCGGAATTACAAAACGAAATGTAACATGGAAATTTAACTAATGAAGACAATATTTTTCAAAAATAGGACATAAGACATTTGAAGACATGTGAAAGAAATGGAAAAAGAAAATAATATATTATTTTAAACGCCACCAGCAGAAGCCGAAACTTGAGCGCTAGCAACATTGACTCTGCAACGCTGAAAAAGCATGATCACTCGCGATTACTACGATAGTGATATCTTAAATATAATATAATGGTACAATAGTGATGGTAATGATAATAGTACAATAATAATAATAATCGTCGTCTTCATTCAAGGATTAGTCAATAATACCTGTTCCGACTTCAAACATTTTCCCATCTTTTTCTTGGCCTGCCGATACCTACTTCTTTTACCTTCTGGCTTGTAAGACATGACTGCTCTGGGAATTCTACCGATGTCAGTTCTCTCAAGATGTTCTCTCCAGTGTTGACGATTCTCTTCAACTACTCTCTGAAGTATGGAAAACGTAACGCGGCTAGGGGATGATTTTCTTACTGGTAAACTTCAAACAGCCTCGGATAGGACAGGAAAAACTGATAATAATAATAATAATAATAATAATAATAATAATAATAATAATATTAATAATAATAATAATAATAATAATAATAATAATAATTTATTATTACTCTCACATCTTCAGGATTGACAACAACAGACTCACAAAACATATATTGGATTTCTTTTGCAATACAAAACAAAAATAAATTGGTTTAAAAACGTTAGGAAGATTTAAATTAACTGAATTTAAGAGATAAAATAATGAAAAACCGTAACAGCCTCAGGAATATTTTGAAAAATGAAAATCAAAGGTTTCAGGAGAAGTCCAAGCACAGAGATGTCCGAAGATCAAAAAAACCACTTCTGTTTTGAGTTTTGAGTTTGTTTGAGATTGATAATGGTATAACAACCGGAACTAGTTTCTCAGGATTTTTAATAAATGTGGTTGTAATAATTACGTCTTAGTATTCATGAAAGACAAAAATTTCATCTTTCGTGCATGTCAAAACTGCATCTTTGGGCGAAATCCAAGGTTTCAGATTGAATCTTCCAATGTACTGTGCGAACAGAATTTCTAAAGTTTTGAATAATTGTTTACAAATTTTTGTTGTTTTCAAGCAATATTTATGTCTGAAGGCTTCCTTTCAGGGTGCCTATATCTTAAAAAAAAGGCTATACCTGCTTATACACTGTAATAATTTAAAACAATTATTATAAGACAGTGATCTGTTTTTTATATTTATTAAATTCAATTTCATAATTATTTTTATATTCGACCACAAACTTCAAAATCAATAGGGACCTCACTTTTCCTACGAGAACGCTATATATCAAGTTTCAAAAGTCACGGATCTTCCTTTCAAGGGCTGAGGCACAGACGGACGGACAACGGAACGAGGAGGAGGATTGGGAGAAGGAGAAGTGGGACCAAAAGGAAGTGAGTGATGACGTTGGACATCAAAGGTGTGAATGGAGGGAGAAGAACAAAAGGGCCTCAAAAAGAGAAAATGATAGCGTTTCGTGAAAAGAGGCAACTGTCAACAGCATTCCGAACTTCACAGTACAAACAAAGGTCTACAAAATGAAACGAACATAAGACTAAAGAAGAGAGAGGAGGAACTGTCGATACCAAATGCTTCCTGTCATACGTGTTTGCTGAAATGTTATGATTATTAGAGAGAAAGAGAGAGAGAGAAATATTGAAAGAATGACAGGGAAAAAAGAGAGAGTCCGGGAAAGCGAGAAAAGGATGGGAAAGTTTAAGAAAGAGTGGAAAAGGGTGAGAAAGAAAGTGAATAGGAGAGAAAGGGGAAGAGAGAGCTGGAAAAAAAGAGAGAGTTGGAAGAGGAAGAGAAAGAAAGAGATGGAAAAGGTGGAATGGAAGAGAGAGGGAGAAAAAGGGGATAGAAAAAAGAGAATTGAAAGAAAGAGATGAAAAGAGTAAGTACGGGGAGAGAGGGCAGAAAAGGGAAAGAAAGAGAGAGACTGTGGAAGTGAGGAAGAGATGAAAGAGAACTCTGGAATGTGACATCACTATTGACATGAAAATTGGACATTCTATTACGGAAAAGGGGAACAGAACTCAGGGAAAATGGAGAAGGGAAGGATGGGAAAGAGGAAGGAGGGAATCGGGGAGAAGGGGAAATTGAATATCATGCTTTGACAGTACTACGTACTAAAGAGGATCACAGGGATTTTTTCCTTTGTACAGAACCCAATGTCAGGTTAGGTGACAGATTGGGTAGGCTGCTGATTGCATCTTGTTATGAACTTACCAGATCGTTCTAGAAAGGCTTCAAAGACTGGTGATGAGGTTAAAAATTGAGGTTAAGGACCTGTAAATGTGATTTTGATCCTCATATCATTTGGCAGCGTAATATTTCCATGGAAAGACATAATGGTTGAAAGAAGATGGTAGAACGAAAAAGAAGAAATAGTATACTGCGGAAAACAGTTGAATTGCGTAGAAATTACTATGGGTTACTTAAATTCCGCATGGTTGTCACGAGCTCAGTCTTGTTTTGGTTTTGAGACGTGAATAGTCAACGAGCAGCTTGGAGTTGACAGTAGCAGTACGTTTGTGATCGAACACAGAGAAAATAGAGTTCATCGTGACAATTCCAGTAACAGTGACAACTATTTTCGCTTGGTATAAGAAGACATGATAAGAATTCGTGTTTGTGAATGTGATTGCATTTAATCTACAACTTGGGAGTTATAAAGGACCGTGTAAATTAGTGGGTGCTGAAAATACTGAGAATAAGTGAACTGTTATTATTCAGTTGTTAAAGTTGTATACATCAGAATATTTGAAAGTTATTATCATTAATGATAAATTGTTAGAAATCGGCTTGTAACTGATATTAGACATTTATTTTAAAAGTGCTCATCATTCTTTAAAGTACCGTAATTGAATGTTTTCATTG
The DNA here is from genome assembly GCA_948455865.1 of Conomelus anceps. NCBI lineage: Eukaryota > Metazoa > Arthropoda > Insecta > Hemiptera > Delphacidae > Conomelus > Conomelus anceps. The sequence continues at coordinate 147,074,906 of OX418216.1, forward strand.
AATAAATATGAACATGATTGTTTCATTTCTCTTGTGATGAATTTGTGAGGTGTGTCTTTGTGTAAATAAAGTTCTAGTTCTTTTCTTACATCTTGCCAGCATTATTTTAGTGATAGAACCCATAACAATATTTAGTTGAGATAAATTTCCTTTAATTAGTAAACTCGTATGGCTGTTATTGGTAGGAAGAGCCTTACGGGAAGCTCCACCTCCCTGCTTGAACGTTATTGGAAACATGGTGGACCTACAATTTTAGGTCCATTCTGAACCAGCGGGGAAAAGATTTTACAGCAGAGAACAGAGTCAATCTGCTGGCCAATCTGATCGTTCACCCTTACAGAGTGGGCCCAGAAAAACATCGCTTATTTAATCTGATTGAATCTGATAGATACCTGCTACGGCTCACGGCTATTAAGAGATTTATTTTATAGATATTTGACATTTGAAAATCGATCCGTAAAGAAGCAAGAAGTTAAAACAAAGAGAACATTCAAAGTACGGTAATTATTTCGAACAAGTTGTACAATTAGAGAGTTTGAACAACTTCACTAACTCGAGCCCTAACCGGAGTTTAGACTGCTTGGAAAGTTTTCAAGTGACAAGTAACTGTGGTTAAAATTGATGATAATATTGAAGGTTGAAATCATGGGCGTAGCCAGAAATTTCTCGAGAAGGGGGTCCAAAGGTAGTAAGGAGATGTCCTCTCACAATTATTATAAACATATATGACCTATATCATAATATGACCATATTTATAATGTATGACTCCCCACTCCCGTACAAAGTGGTGGTGGGGAGGTCCTCCCTCGGGAAGAAATAACCTTTTAAAACAACATTTTGAGCTTTTCTAGAAATAAATTCTTCTATTTAAATCCACATTTTTGGTTACATTAAATTCTCCCCAGTGCTTGAGTCATCGCCAATGAGAGGATTCCGTACCCGGGGACCCCCCTTGGCTACTTCCCTGGGTTGAACCAGATCTAGTTAACCCATAGTTAGCTATAGGAGAGAATTGAGTAAAACTACACTAACAAAGTCTCCATCCACCTGACCACTCTATCCTTCCCCTTGCTCCAAATGTAATAGTTCACAATAGCCTTATAAAGTTCCTATGTAGTACAGTACATATTATATAGTCTTATAGAGTGGTCACGTTAGAATCAGTGTCTCGTTCACGTCGTTTCGCTGAATAGTAGTCTATGTAACGATTGTAATACGACTGACTCTTAAGCCAAAAGTGAGAAGAAGATATGAGCGCCATAAAAACTAAAATACAGTCGTTGCATAAACTATTTTATGTTCCCCCACTGATAATATAGTTTTAAGGTGCGTCCGAACCGCATCGTTACTCGCTAACATAACCCTGTCGGTAATATACTCTGTTACACATCGTAACAGATCGTAACCTCGTCCCGCAACAGCTAACAGCATACAATACTCACTAAACCAAGTTACACGACGACAAGCAGTGACAATGTTGTCTGGTAGCACCTTCACTTCCAATCACTATTTTTTCAAGTTGTGTCTCTCCAAAACTCGTGAAGGGTTTGTCTCAGGCAAGGGTGTCTAATAAATAATGTTAGATCTGGAAAATTTCTTTGAATGTGATGATTGTGTTTAATTTAGCAACAAGATAGTATTTTTCGGCTCAAAAGTTTTTTATCAAAATTTAATAATATTATTAGTATTAATAGTATCATTATTATTTAATAATTAAACTAGTAATATTATTATAGACTCTTTTTAGTGTTTCGTTTCGATTGAACTTTCAAATTGATAGTCGTTAAGTGAAAAACAATCATTTTGTTATTTCTCGAGTGGAGTTTTTTTTTAGCAAATCTAAATTTGAGAAGAGACTGCGGTGTTATAACAGCTCCGCTATGCAGTAGTTTTTATTAAGCATGGATAAAGTCAGCTGTTCCACATTTCTCTCTAAAGCCGGGGTTTTCCAACTCGGCACTTTTTGCATGCTGCGTACCGTACCAGTATCCCAAAGCTAAAGAACTGTGGGGGATTTGACTCGAAAATGCTACAATTAAAGATACGGTCATTTATAGTCAAATCCCCCACAATTCTTTAGCTTGCTTCTGGCAATACTGATACACAGTGCCGTACTCAGAGAGAGCGGAGCTGGAAAATTCAACATGACGTTCGATATTCGAAATTCGATAATTTCGTTTCGTGTAACCTTTATTAACTACTTTATAATGTTGTCGCAAATCAACTATCTATCAAATTCAGAGATGAAAATACGCTCTGAGAGAGGATAAAGAAGGAAAAACAAAACTACAAAGATAAAGAGAAACGCAAACATATCAAAGAGAAACTCGACGGCAACGAGTAAGACAAGAGAGGAAATTATCGAATTTCGAATATCAAACGTTTTTCCTTTTGAAAAGTATTCAGTTTTCCTCTACCACGGTGCTGAGCTGAACAGTCGTCGCTACTGCGGAAAAGTAAAGAAAAATAAGTAGAAAAAGAAGAAGACGTAAAGCGACGAATGTTTGAAGGTTCAAGTGGTTGCATGGGGGGGGGTTGCTTCTTCCACTTCTTCTTTTTCTTCACCCGATAGGGGGGGGGGGGGGGAACAAGCGACGAACCCAAGTTATCTCACAATGTCTGCGGAAAAATATCCGACCTCCTGCTTCGCCAAGATCATTCCGGCCTCATGATCCCTCTTTCCCTTTGGAAAAATCTCCAGCAAATGCTCAGTATCCATTTTTCATGCACCCTGCTCTAGTCCCCTCCATGACTCATACCCTTACAGTATTTCCGCTCGTCCGACAAACCACCCTTATTCTTATTTTTTTCTGTTTCTATTTCTTGTACAGTACTACTCTATACCTGCTCCTTCATCACAATCGTCCTCATCTTAAGTTTATTTTTCTTTTCATTCACTTCTTTTTCTACCCTCTCACGGTCTCTGGACTTCTTATTCTTCCTTCTTTCTCCTTGACTTTTATCAATTCCTTTTTCTTCTTTCTCCTCAGCTTTCATCACTCTCTTTTTTTCTTCCTCTTCAGCTTTTATCACTCTCTTCCTTCTTCTTTCTCCTCCGCTTTCATCACTGTCTTTCTTTTCTTTTTTTTTTCTCTTCACCTTTTATCACTCTATTTCTTCTTCTTCTTTTTCCTCAGCTTTTATCACTCTTCTTCTTCTTTCTCCTCAGTTTTTATCACTCTCTTTCTTCTTCTTCTTTGTCCTCAGCTTTTATCACTCTATTTCTTCTTCTTTTTTCTCCTCAGCCTTTATCACTCTATTTCTTCATCTTCTTTCTCCTCAGATTTTATCACTCTAACTCTTTCTTCTTCTTTCTTTCTTTTTCTTCTGCTTTCTCTTCAGCTTTTATCACTCTAATTCTTCTTTTCTTCGTCTTCTTTCTCCCCACCTTTTATCAATCTGTTCCGCCTCCTTCTCGTTCTCGTACTTCCACTTTTACAGCAACTTTTTCCACCTAGTTTCTCCTCTTCATCTTCGTCTTCTCTTCATTATCCTCTTCTTATTTACCAAAATCTTATTCTACTTGTTTTTGTTTCACGCCACCATCCTTCACAATATTTTCCCTCCTTTTCACCTTATTCTCCTTCTTTTTCACCATTATTCTTCATTCTTCTCCTTCTTCCACTCATATATCGACTTCTTCCTTCATCTTCGTCTTCGTCTTATTATCATTTTTCCTCTTCTTACCGACCACATTCCACTTGACTTTTTTGGTCAACATCTTCCATAACCTTCATTGTCCTCTTCCTCCTCCTCCTCCTCCTCCTCCTCCTGCTCTTCGTTTCCACCATTATATTCATTCTTCGACTTATTTTCATCTTTTCTAAGATTTTTTCCGTTTTCTCCAACTTCTTGCCTACTCCTTCTTCCCTATCTTCCTTTTCTATTCCCTCTACTTTTTAATCTTCTTATCATCTTCTTCCTCCTCCTTCTTCTCCATCATCGTCTTTAACCCCATCATTTTGCTCTTTTTCCAGACTCCTTTTCTTCATCTTCATCATCTCTTCTCTCTCTTTTATCATTTCTCCTAATTCTACATATTTTCCGCTTCCTTTCTTGTCCTCTTCCCCCTACATTACTTCACTCATCATCATCTTCTTCTTCTTCTTCTTCTGGACCTCCTCTTACCACTCTTTCTCCACCTTTTCCTTCACCTTTTCTCCACCTTGTACGCCTCCTTCCAAGATGTCAAAGGCTCTACTACTTCTCCTTCTCCTTATTATCTTTCCTCTTTCCATTCATCTGCTTCTTTTTCTTCATACACCCCTTCTTCTTTTTTCTTCTTGTTCTTCTTTTTCTTCTTGCACTTGCACTTTTACTTCTTTTTTCTTCATTTTGTTCTACAACTACTAATAAAACCTGCACCACTGCTCGACCTTCTTCGTTCACCTTTTCTGCATAGTCTCAACGTTCTTCCCTTTTCTGAACTACTTTACTCGAGTATAAGAAAACACATAAAGAATAAAGACAGAAAAATAGGAGAGAAATGGATGAAAGAGAAAGGAGATGAAAAACGAAAAAGGAAAGAAACTGATCTTCACTTCTCAGACGGTCCGTGTTTGATCTGAAATTGGGTTAAGTAGAAGAAGAGAAAGAAAAATAAGAAGAAGAAGAAGAAGAAAAAGGAGAAGAAAAAGAAGGAAGGAAGAAAAGTTGAGTGTAGTCGAGTGGAGTAGTACCAGTGAGTGTTTTTATGCACTCTTAAAAAACTGAGTGATGCAGGGGAATTTTTCCGTAAAGCACCAGCCTGGTAGCAGAACTTGGAGAAGGTAGCCTCTACTCCTGGTTGCAGAAATACAAATATCACCTTGCAAGAAGCAGAAGACAGTTTCCATTTCCTTGAATCGGAAATTGACATTTCTGGGACAAGATACGATCCCTAAGTTTGCTGTCTACATTTTTTTAGAAGGAATTCCATAGTGGATCGAAAAGGTCAATCATAGCAGTTTCTGATATCATCAGGTAGTCAAGATGATCAGTTCAGAACTGATCCGAGATCACCTAATCCGAGATCATTTTGATTGGAAATTTACATTGTATAATGGTTGGAACTTGTTCGACAATATGAGATTTTTTCGAATTATTAGAAAGTTGAATAAAATGATACATCAGGTCGGATATCATCTATCAGTCATGATGTTCAAAACTGATCCTCGATTATCTGATCCAAGATCAATTCGATTGGAGATTTGTAGAATGGTTAGTTTCTGTTCGAAAATGTGATTTGATCAGAGATATTTTTCCAAATTATTTTAGCGCCGACTAATTTGCATAGATGATAAAATATCTGATAACATTTAGTAGTCACGATGATCAGTTCAGAACTGATCCTCGATCACCTAACCCGAAATCAAATCAATTCGACATTTTTGTTGCAAAAAGGCCGGTTAGTCTTTTAGATGATTATGATTTGACCAGAGATTTATTCTCAATTACTCGAGTTAGCACTTAGAGACTAATAAGCTATTTATCCCATCTCAATTTTCCTTCATCTTTATGCAACGATTCATCGTGTTTTCCCTGGTCTATTTTTTAAATTTATAATACCACCCATTCAAATCAGTGATTATTTCCCATAATAATCTTGACGGAAGTTGATTTGGTACATTGTGATTTGAAAAATATATATATTATTATCTTAGTTATAGGTTATATAATTACGTTATATGTTGACAATTGACATTAATTATAATTTGATACAAATTATCAAAAAGTGTCAGAAAAAGTAATGAGTAATAATTTTATACAATACTTTATTTTAAATGTTTATTCGCG